>VXAC01003500.1:199739-252923 GCA_013399225.1 Rhipidura dahli
AGCGGCGCGCGCGGGGCGGGGGCGCGCGGGGACGGGGCCCCCGGACAGGGCGGTGAGACACGGGGGTGGCACATGGCACAGGACAGGCTGCGGTGTCACGGGCGTGGGACAGGGGAGAGGGTGGCACATGAGAGCAGGACAGACTGCAGTGTGACACACGCGTATGACAGGGATGAGGGTGACACATGGCACACAAGAGCAGGATGGGCCATGGTGTCACACATGTGTGACAAGAGCAAGGGTGGCACATGGCACAGGACAGGCTGCGGTGTGACACGTGTGTGACAAGGGCAAGGGTGGTGCATGGGCACAAGAGCAGGATGGGCCATGTGTGAAAAGAGCAAGGGTGGCACATGGCACATGGGAGCAGGATGGGCTGCAGTGTCACATGCGTTTGACTTGGACACAGGAAGGGACCGGCCACATTGTCACACGTGTGACAAGGCAGGGGTTACACTTGGCACATGGGAGCAGGAAAGGCTGTGATGTGACAGGTGTGACAGGGAGAGGGTGGCACATGGGAGCAGAACAGGTTGTGGTGTGATGTGTGACAAGGCTGAAGTTGGCACAAGGGCACAGGAGCAGGATGGGCCATGTTGTCACATGGGGAGAGGGTGGCACACAGGAGCAGGATGGGTTGCAGTGTGGCACATGTGACAAGGCCAAGGGTGGCACACGGCACACGAGAGCAGGATGGGCCACATTGTCACACGTGTGACAGGGCAAGGGTGGGAACCTCTATGTGACAGCACCAAGCTGGCATGGGACATTTATGTGGCCTTTCAGGGCTGGGACACTCGCATGATGGTGCAAGGCTGGCACACACGTGTGGCAGCACAGGACTGTCACACCTGTGATGGCACAAGTCTGTCATACATGTGATGGTGCAGAGCTGGCACATCTGTATGATGGCACAGGGCTGGCACACTCGTGTGAGGCCAGCATGTGCTCACGGGTCACTGGCCCAAGCCCCGAGCCCACGTGGCTCACGGTACAAAGTCTGCACACAAGTGACACACAAGTGACGTGTGAGCTTCGCCCTGCACCGCACGGTCCCGTCACGGTCCCTGGGGCGTGTGGCACGAGGGGGACACAGCCGGGCATCCCCTTGCACACGGCTGAGTGTGCCAGGCTGTGCAAGGGCCTCTGAAGGAGGAGCTTCACTGGCCTGGGGGAGCAGAGCTGAGCCCCGTGTGCAGCATCGTCCGGTGGGGACAAGGGGACAACCGGACAGGGGGACGAGATCCCTCAGCCGCAGACAGCAAGCCCTGGATGCCGGGAGCAGCACCGGGAGCTGCCGTGCTGGCAGCTACAGCCTTACAACACGGTGTAACCTGGGCGTAGGACTGAGTGCAGCCCAGCCGGGCGGGGACAGAACCGGGAAGTGTCCTGGGTGGGGGCTGGGAGCGGTGACATCGTCCTGCATCTCTATAGTGTCCGGTGATGGCTCAGTAACATCATTTTGCATGTCTATAGGTGCCCGCGGGGCAGAGCGACACCGTTTGCATGTCTATAGGTGCCCAGCTGGGCGAAAAAATCAGACCGGAGCTTCCTCCTTCGCAGCCTTTTGGGTGATAATTTCCCTCTTCTGGGGACATGCGCAAGCCCTGGGGTGCAGGGACATCTGGGGGCCCTGCCACCCTGCCCTGGCTTACAGAGGCATTCTGGGGACCCTGCCACCTTGTGCTGGGGTGCGGGGACACCTGGGGACCCTGCCACCTAGCCCTGCACTCTGAGGGAAGAGCACCCAGCACCACAACAGCACCCACACCGTCCTGGTCACATCTGCTCACACCCCAGTGCCGGATGGGGCCGGGGCCAGTCACGCTCTGCCGGGTGCCAGGTTCCATTTGAGGGCTGGAAGAGCAGCTGGGAGCCGGTGCCTGCTGGGGAGGAGCATCCTGAGGAGGTGTCCATAGCGCAGCTGAGCATGGGTGAGCCCAGGCTCTGACCTGCAGCCAGGCCCTGCAGAGCCAGCTGGCACCTGGAGGAAAAACCCATCCTTCCCCATCAAACTGGGGGTTGAAGTTGTGCTGGGAGCTGCTGCCCTGCCATGCTGGTGTGGGGCTGGGAACTTTTTTTCTCCCCCTGTGGTTCGTCACTTTCTCAGCCAAAGACAAGCAAACATGGCTCGGGGCAGGATGTGTTTGCCATCTGGCTCTCCTGGCTGTTGTCCCCAGTTTATTAATCCCATCATTCTTTTATTCTGCTGGAGAGGATGTGGGTCAGCCGTGCTGGGGAGGTTGAGGGCCACGGAGCGGAGCTCTGAGCTCCCTGTGTCAGTTCCATCATATCCGCTCTGCTCCTGCACTGGGATGTGATTCCAGGGCCAGGCAAAGCCTCCAGCACTCAGTGAACCTCTGCAAATCCTTTGGGATGGAGATGTGGCATGGAGACATCCAGTGTTTGGGCTGGAAACTGGCATCGTGGTTGGGGTCACTGCCTGTGGCTCTGTGCTCCGTGGGAAGGCAGGGAATGCACTGTGCCTGAAATGCATCCAGAGCCAGTGAGTGCCAGAGCAGGATATTCCCTGCAGAGGGATTTTGTACATTATTTAACACCTGTATTTCCTGACAGGTCTCTGCCTTCAGCAGACACAGGAGCTGTTTATTGGGGGCAGCTGCACAGCTCTGCGATGGGGGCTGGGATGTGCCCTGCTCCTGTCCCCATGGCTGCTCCCTTACCCAGAAACCGCTCCCAGGCCAGCTCCAAACTCATCCACTCTGCTCTTTGTATCCTTTTTCTCCCCCTTAAACATCCGTACGTGCAGAAAGCTCCATAGCTTTTCTAAGGAAAACACTAAAATCATCAAGTCAGCAGTGCTTAAACTGCTCTGACTGCCTCTTAAATAATCAATTCATTTTTAATTAGCTTACCACAAAAATTCCATTAAATTTAAATAAATAGACATGGCAGGAGTTCTCCAAGGCACAGCGGGCTCCATTTAAAGAATTCTCTTTGAGTTCGTTAGGTTGGTCTTTAATCAGTTTGTCATCCAAGTCCTTGTGTGGCCCAAGCAGGCTCCTGGGCTGCTAATAAAGAGTAATGGAAGCTTCCAGGACTTCCCAGATGAATCCCAACCATCTGGCCACCATGCAGGTGTTCAGTGCTGGAGCTGATTTCTCCTGGAAGGTAGTGAGGAGTGGGTCATTTTTGAAGCACCTGCCTGAATCAGGACATTTTTTCACTGATTTGTCTGAGTTTTCCATCTGGAAGAAGAGAGGGAAACAAGGAAGGGCAATGCCCTGTTTTCTGCTGGTTCAGTGAGCTGAACTGGTCCCTGAGAGATGTAAGAACCTCCAAGAGCTGGGAGCCACTCTCCCTTTGAACAGCTCTGGAATTTTGCTTTTTTTGGGTGTCTTGGGGGCCTTTAAGAAATCTGGGGAGGGATTTCTGACCAGAGCATGTAGTGACAGGACAAGGGGGAATGGCTTCCCCCTGCCAGAGGGCAGGGTTAGACGGGATATTGGGAAAGAATTCCTCCCTCTGAGGGAGGTGAAGCCCTGGCACAGGGTGCCCAGAGCAGCTGTGGCTGCCCCTGGATCCCTGGCAGTGCCCAAGGCCAGGCTGGACATTGGGGCTGGGAACGGCCTGGGACAGTGGGAGGTGTCCCTGCCCATGGCAGGGGTGGCACTGGGTGGACTTTAAGGTCCCTTCCAACCCAAACCATTCTGGGATTCTCTGTCCACTCACCCTGTGCTCTCCTGCAGCTCCCCTCTGCACTGCACCAGGACACACCAGGTGCTCTCAGGGTCCCAGAGGTCGATGATTTTCCAAGCACACCAGGCCTGCAGTGACCTGCAGCACTGGCCCTTCCAGAGTGCCAAGAATCCACTTCCAAATTGGCAGCAGTTGGATTTTGCTGGTGTGGAGGTTTGTGGAAGTTCCCACCTCCTCCCAGGTGTGTCGGTCCCACTGCATCCCCCTGGCTGCAGCTCCTGGTTCCAGCCTGGCACAATTCAGAGCTGAATTGTTTTGCCAGCACCAGATGAACCAGTTTGGATAGGGAGGAACGGGGAAGCTTTGCACAGCTCCATGCACACAACTGCGCTCCTGTAGCACTGGAAAAGAGATTTTTCCTTGGCATGAGTGTACAGTGTGCAGCTGGTGCCCACAGGCAGCTGGCACAGCCCCTCCTGCCCTGCTGCTCCCAACATCCCACCTCTGCTCCCACACAGCCCTGGTCAGGGATCCTCCAGAATAAGGGTCCCGACTGCTGCATGCGTGGGGGGACACGGGGAGGGCGTTAAAGCACCAAGGACAATTTGCACACTCCGTGCACAAGCCACATGCAAAGGCATCTCTGGAGCTCATCCCACACTGGTGCTACTCCCCTCAGGCTGTGGGGTTGTCTTCTATCGTGTTCATGGGTCCATTGACCCTTGGGCAGGGCCAGTGCTTGGCACAGGGGCTTGAGGTGCACATCAGCTCCTCTGATGTTCAACCTGCCTTCCAGCAACAGCTCATCTCCAGTATTGACCCAATTTAGCTGATAATAAGCTGCTTCACGAGGCAGGTAAATGTAGGCAAATTTGTTCCCATCAGATTACATATCCCAACCAGAGTCTCCATAACGGCAGGGCAGGGTGCTGGTGGTCCACAGCCCCAGGGACGGAGTCAGCTCCCTGCTCCAACACCCTGCTCTGATGGCTGCGCGCAGCTTCCCTTTCCCTCATGCAAAACACCCCACGTGCAATTTTCCAAGCCCCACTTTAATTTCTTCAGGCCAGTCGTGCATGGCACCAGGGAGATCCCTTCCACATGATGGAGCAACATCTGTCCTTTCCATCTGTCCTGCCAAATCCCTGGGCCAAACCTCTCCAGGGATGCTCCAGCTGCAGTTGCCACAACAACAAAGTCATGCAACAGTTTCCTCTGCGTTGCAGGAGCTGTGTTGATGTCAAGGACCTGGGGTGAGGCATCAAAGGCTTAGTGCTGGTGCCAGTGGAGGTCCAGGCAGGATAAAGCCACCCCTGGTTGTCAGTATCCCCTTTTTGGTCCTGGAACTGGTCTTTTTGAGCCCAGTTTGGGGGCTTTTCTCCCTAGGGAGATGTGGCTGCCACTGCTGGAGCCGCCCTCGCCCGGTGATGGGAGTACATGATGGGAGCCAGAGCCCCAGATTCAGCAAGGAAAGAGATGGACAAATGCAGGGACACCTCCTGTACAAGGCACAGCCTATGGCAGCTGATTCACCAGCTCAGCCCCCGGGGCAGCCCCAAAACCGAGGGAAGTTACCGGAAATGTTTTCACTGGAACAGTAGCTCCCTCCCACCCAGCCCTTTGGAGGTTCCATCAGTTCGGCTTTGCCAGGGGAAAACAACCCAAATTTGGTCCTTTTAGGCTCTGTCAGAGCTTGAATCGTCCGAAACTGCAGCCCTGGCTGTGTCTGTAACCCCACACTGCCAGAGAGCTTCTGGAGAGCCCCTGGTGCTGCCCAGGGACCCTCTGCCCTGCCCCAACCCCCGGCGAAGAGGAAAGAGAGACCAAACCAGGTCCCATGGGTGGGCTGGGGTGTCCCTGCAGCTGCCTTCCATCTGTCTCGCCCCTTTTTGCCGCCGGTGTTTGGGAGCAGCCGGGGCTGGGGACATCCTGGCTCCATTTCACGGGCAGAGGGAGCACAGTGCCCAGCTTTCCGCAGGCTGCGGGCTCTGCCCAGCTTCTGCAGGGTTCTTCCTTCCCAGCCTCCACCTTGCCGGCCCGGCCCGCTCCAATGTGGCATCGTTTGGGACCAATTCCAAGCATTTTATGGCACATTTATTATATTTCCAAGCGTATTCCACAAGATGTGGAATGTGTGAGCACGAGGAGGGTGTTTAATTCTCAGGCTCCGTCCCCGCTCCAGGACAGCTCCATCCCCGCCGCGTCCAACCCTGCGCCTCTATTCCAGCAGGGAATGTGGGGGGCACAAAGGCTCTGGGTGGGTGGGGGCACGGGGACCGTGCCAGCTGCTCGTGCAGCGGTGCCAGACCCGAATCACCCGCCCGGGACCCGAAGGCAGCCGCGGCACACGGAGCCTCCTGAATGGGTCCCTTGTCCCCGCAGCGCCGGCTGGCCAGGAGTCCCGCCCCGTGCCTGGCCCGCGGGGACACCGTCTGCCACCGCTCCCCACCCCGCTGCTCACCCGGCACCCACGCCCTAACGCGGGGGTGGGACCGTACTTGAGTCACCCATTGTCCAAATGCGAGCGCCCATCACCTCCACCCAAATGTGGGGCACCCATCGCTCCCAAACAGAGACCGATGACACATCACCCAAACCCAGGGTGTTGGAAAACAGTTTAAAATTTTTTTATACATGACTTTAGCCAGGTTTGTTCATCTTTGCCCCAAGGGAAGGGACCTGAAGCTCGTTTCCAAGGCATTGTTTCTCTGGGTGAGGCCTGATGGGCTCAGCATTTCAACAGACTGGGAGCAGCCCCAACGAGATAAGGCCATGGAGGGAACACCAGCGGAACATCAGCGGCCATCTACGAACATCTACCCCAGACTCTGCCTCTGCCAGAGCTGGGGACATCTCCTTCGGAAAAGACTGATAAGAAAATCAAGCAATGAAGATCTAATTAATATCAGAAGCGAAGAAATCCAGATCCAATAGGAGGCCAAATACTAAGAACTACACAATTGGAGAGCAATGAACTCTGACCCAATTCGTTTCTCTGATTTTTGACTGTATAAAAATCTGGAAAATCAAGTAAAGGTTATGTGTCATGGAATGATTCTCTCTGCTCACCCGGGCTGTGTGTGAATGAGATGATTTCTGTGGTACATCCTGGCCAGAAGAACATCCTGGCCAGATAATAAACTAATGCCTTGACTCTCTAATATTAAAAATGTTGTTGGAGGGTTTCTTGTTTTTCCCGCAGTTTCTGATGCCTGACAAGAGCACCCATCACCCCCATCCAGCCCTAGCTCACCCATCACCCAAACACGGGATAGCCATTGTCCCAACATTACTCATCACCCTCACCCAAATGTGGGGCACTCCTCACCCCCAGCCAGACGCCACTAGCGCATCCCCCCAGCACCACACGTGGGGCACCAACCTGGGTGCCCAATCGGGAGCTCATCGCCCCCATCCAGCCCCAGCTCACCCATCACCCAAACACGGGGCATCCATCGCCCCCCCACCCAAAGGCGGGGCGCTCCCTGTCCCCCGCACGGGTCCCCACGCGTGTCCCCGCCCCGGCAGGTCCCGCCGTGTCCCCCCGGTTCTCCCGGGCCGCTGGCGCCACCTCGCGGGGACCTCGAGGGGACGAGCAGGGACAGGGGAGCGGGGGCTGTGGCGCGGCAACGTGGACACCCCGACAGCGGCACCGGGGCATGGGGGACCCCAGTAGGGGCACCCCAAAACGGGCACCCCGGCACCTGGATATGGGCACCCCGAGAGGGGCATCCCGGTAAAGACATTGCAACACAGGCACCCCAATATGAGCACCCCAATATGGACACTGGGGCATGGGACACCCCAGCATGGTGCACCCCAAAATGGACACCCCGAAATGGGCATCCTGTCACGGACGCCTCGACATGGGGACTGCAATACGGGGCACCCCAATATGGGCACTCCAGGATGGGCACCCCAAAACTGGCACCCCAAAATGGGCATCCTGTAATGGACACCTCAGCACAGGGATTGCAATGTGGGGCACCCCAATATGGGCACCCCAAAACGGGTACCCCAGTACTGTCACCTGGGGACAGGGCACCCTGGCACAGTCACCCTATCCTGAGTGTCCCAGAAAGGACACCCCAACATGAGATACTCCAAAAAGGGCATCCTGGCACAGGATTCCTGGCAAGGACACTCCAACACAGGCACCCCAATGTGGGTACCCAGGCATGGGGCACCCCAGCATGGGCACCCCAAACTCCAAAGTGGACATTCTGTCATGGGAACCTTGGCTGGATCCTTCTTGGAAGCTGAACAGCCCCAATTTCAGGTTTCTTTCCTTCACATCAATTTACACAAAAATCACAATTAACCAAGTAACCAAGTGCAACCTCATTAAACCTCGTTGGGATGTGAAACCCATGGAGAGCTCCAAGTGCCAGGAATGGGGAAAAAGCTCTTGGAAGCACTGCCATGAGGGAAAACCAAAAAGCAGCTCAGACCCAGCTCCACCAGGGATGTGATGGCTGGGATTGCATTCTCCCACTGACACCAGGAGTCAGCAGCTTGTCACAGAGCTCTCCCAAGGCACAGCATTCCTTAGGGATGCTCGCTGGAGTGGGAAAATTCCTTCCCTGGGAAAACTGCCTGCGTAAGTGCAACAGGGAAAACAGGAGGTGGCGTAATTTATTAAAAAAAAAAAAAATCTGAGCTGCAAAAGCCAGAAAAGACAAAAGCTGGGAATTTTAAGCTTTAGGTATCACTGATGGTAGCAATTAGTTTTAGAGCAATGCTCTTAATTAAAGGTGATCACAAGGGAATTCCAAACCCTTCAGCATTTGCAGGAAATAGAGTGAAAAAGTCAATCCTGTCCCAAATTCAATTTTTAAGGCTGAACCAAGTCAGGCTGCTCCAGGAGGAGAAATCCTTGGAAATTCAGTCTGGAGGGATCAAGTCTTGGGTCTAAATCCATCTGCAGGAGATATTCCCCACACCTCGGGGTGCTGCATCTCCCAGCCTGGGCTTACCTGCCTGGCCCTGTCCTAGGGGTGTGACAGTGTGACAGTGTGACAGTGTGAGTGTGACAGAGTGTGGTCCTGGATGTTTCTTTGAAGGTCTGGGTTAAAACAAGGGATTTCCACAAGGTTTTTGGGGATCCCCTCAGAGAGCAGCCCAGGCAGAGGCAGGGGGACAATGCAGGGGACAGGGACAGCACAGGTGGGCACAGCCAGCCCTTCCCAACCCACGGCCTCATCCTGGTGCCTGGATGCTCTCCACACCACGAGGACTCCAGCAAACATAACTCTTCCCTTTGACTTTTTCCCTTAAAAAGGGAAACCTCCTGCATAGGGGCTTATGTGTGCAGCTATTTCTGAATAAAACCAACACAAACCCCCGGGCTCCTCTCTCTGCCCGAGGCCAACACAAACAGGCTGCAAAGCCCAGGCTGAAGGCAGAGAACAAAGGGAAAAACAGTGGAAGCAACAGAAATCCTTTTCCTTCCCCTGTCGTGCAGTGGCTCAGAATCCCAAGCGGATCTTGGCAAGGTCATGTCTCCTTTTTGTTCGCAAGCTCCTTTCTCTTTATTTCCCTCCTTTCCCAGATGCTGGAATCCCACTCTGGGTGCGAAGGTGGGTGTGAAAGCAGCTCCTGTACATTTTGTTTTCCCTCTCCTGTTCCCTGTCACCACCCACCCGCAGTGGGAACGCGTCACCCACAGCCAGGGGCTTGTCCAGCACGTGGGTAGAGGACAAGCTGTGGTCACAGGGAAGCTGAACCACTGCCCACTCTGCCCACAAATGCAGGGACACCCACAAGGCTCCATGTCTGCCTGGCCGTGATCACCCATTACGTCACCTGTCACTGCTCTCCCACACTGACACTGGTCACCTGGGGCAGTGGGTGACAGTGCTTAGTGGGTGTCCTGCTGTGGCAGCCTGTGGAGTTGCATCCCCAATAACGACATGGCCCAAAATTTGGCTTTATTGGCTGTGCAGCCATAGCTGACATCTACGGGCAGAGGGGAGAGGTGGAGCTCTGCCAGCCCCACCCCGTGGGACCCCTCAGCCCCATGGAGAGACCTGAAGCCCTGTGGAGGGATCCACAGCCCCGTGGAGGGGGGGACCCTCCTATGGAAGGACCCTCAGCCCCACAGAAAACCTACATCCCCATGGAGGGATCCCCATCCATAGGGAGGGACCCCCGACCCCATGGGGGGACTCTCAGCCCCAGAAAGGACCTGCAGAGCCATGGAGGGGTCTCTATTCCTATGGAGGGTTCCCCGGCCTCACAGAAGGACTCCTGGCCCCGCGGAGGAACTCTCAGCCCCCGAAAGGACCAGCAGCCCCGCAGAGGGACACTCATCCCCATGGACATCCTCAAGGAGGCCCCCCATCCCCACGGAGGGATCCCGTCCCCACGGAAGGACCCCCATTCCCAGGGGAGGACCCCCATTTCCACGGGAGGACCGGACCGCTGTCCCCACGCGTGTCCCCATCGCGCGCGCCCGGTCTGCCACGTGGGACCCGCGGGAGCGCGCGGCAGGGGCGTGGTCGGGATGGGGCGTGGGTCGGGGGCGTGGTTCTGTGTGGGGGCGTGGCCGTGCTGGGACAGTGACAGCAGAGGCGGCGGTGATGCGGCTGTGGCGGGACGCGGGGGGCTGAATTCCAGAAAGCCTGAATAGTTCAGGTTTCAGGGACCACACTGGATCATCGGCTCCTACATTCCTGCTCCGGCAAGGCCATCCCAGAGTACAGGGCACAGGACTGTGTCCAGATGTTTCTGGAATATCCCCACGGAGGGAGACCCCACACCTCCCCTGGGCAGCCTGTTCAGTGCTTGGTCACCTTTTGCACAGCAAAGAAGTTCTGCCCCATGTCCAGGTGGAAGTTTCTGGGCATCAGTTCCTGCCCGTTCCTCTGTGCCTTTGCTGGGCCCCACGGAGCAGAGCCTAGGCCCTGCTCAGAGCCCTCCCTGCAGCCAGGGGCAGACAGGGCTGAGGGCCCCTCTCAGCTGGAGACTGAGCAGCCCCAGCTCCCTTAGCCTTTCCTGGGCAGAGAGATGCTCCAGTCCCTTCATCATCTCCACAGTCCCCACTGGCCCCACTCCAGGAGCTCCATGTCTCGCTGATCCCGAGGAGCCCAGAGCTGGACACAGCACTCCCGATGAGCTCCACCATGGCTGAGGAAGGGACAGGATCAGCTCCCATGTCCTACCACCGATGCTCCTCCTAATACAGCCCCGGATCCCACCGGCCTCATGGCCCCCAGGTCCAGTGGCTCATTAAATACTCAGTGTTTGCTCCAAGCGCTTCCAGGGTTGGGGTTTTCTTTCACGGGTTTGCAGGTCGGTGTTCGTTGATGTTCCCATCCCACGGATGAGAGGAGCAGGATCCCCTCCCGGGCCTGCATCCTCCTGAGGGGCTGGGGGCGGGGCCTCGAATGAGTAGGCGGAGCTTTCATGCGTGAGTAGGCGTGGCCTTAAGGGCAGGGTGGGACCGGGAGGGCTCGGGGCATGACCAGGAGACCCGGGGGCGTGGTCAGAGTGTGTGGGCGGGGCCAGAGAGAGGCGGTGATGAGGGGGCGGGGTCAGAGGCGCGGCCAGAGGGGAAGGGAGCGTGTCTGGAGAGCAGTGAGGCGGGCAGACGGGGCGGGGCCAGGGGGCGTGTCCAGCCCGTTCGGGAGCGTGTCCAGGGTNGCGCTGAAGATGGTGAAGGGCAGCATCGACCGCATGTTTGACAAGAACCTACAGGACCTGGTGCGCGGCATCCGTAACCACAAGGAGGATGAGGTGAGGCGACCCTTCCCCGCGCTCCGGCCAGGGGATTTCATTGCTATCCGCCGGGGCCGTGTCTGGGAAGGGTGTTGGTTTGGGAAGAGGGAAGCGGGAGTCAGAACGAGGAAGGCGATGCTGGGCTGTGAGGCAGAGGGGACAGACTGGAGGAGAGCACGAGAGTTGATAAGGGACGGTCGTGCTTGGTACTCACCTTGCCACTCGGTGTGTTGTTGTGGTGTTGAGATCCCTGATACACGTACGGATATAAATGTATGTACACGCATACGTATACATGAGTATTACAGAGGAATAATATAGAGGAATGCCTTCTTCTCGATCCCTACAGTCACGTGCTGTAGTCAACTATGTATTCTTCACCCTGAAGCTGTTATACAGCAGAACTAAGCTCCTAATTCAGCTTTCAGGTTATTCAGACTGTGCATCTCCTGACTAAAAAGTCCTTCAGAGCTTTTCTAGGCAGCAATCAATTCTCTGTGTTGGCCTGTTATCCACTTTTGTGTGAGAAGCACGTGATCAGGAAATTAGTATAGGTGAAGTAATTAGTCATCAAGAACGTGTTATGTGAGACTCCACAGTGAAGTGTCACATGGTAATTGAGAAGTAACGGGCACCAAGGATGTCATTTATGTTCATCTTCAAGTAACTCATGAAGCCTGAGAAGCTTTCTTATGTATGGCCTAACAACTTTGGGTTTTGCTGGTGTGTTGAGGGGTTGCTGTGGAATCAGTACCAGCTATCAAAAGCATCTGGAAAAGTTGTAAACGTGTAACTAAGTGAAGAGCTTTACTTGGAAAACTGATCTTCATTGCTGGTGTTTATTGGACTGGAACACAAAATACAGCTTCCAAAATCTCTTTGAAGCCCCCTGTGCACGGGACAAGGGGTTGTTTGGTAGTGAGGATACCTGGGAAACTCCTGTTTTTCACAGAATGACAGAATATGCTGAGTTGGAAGGGACCCATCAGGTCATCAAAACCAATTTATTTCAGCATATGTTAAATTTATGGTATTGGTTTGGTGGCAGAGGAAGGCAGGGCTGCTGTGCAGTGCTCTGCAAAATGTGGGAAACACCATGAATTGGCAACAGCAAATTTGTATGGAATTTGGGTCTAATGTTTTGTGCCAGAGCTGGGCCTGGTGAGCAGTATTCCTATGGAGCACTCCCCCTGCAATGTATTGTGCTGCTTTTAGTACATCTGCTTTATTCCTTTGTGCATAGGACAGAAAGTGTTTCATCAGCTGTCAACCCCCTGAGGATCCTCCTGGTCCAGGAGGTCCAGGCCTTTGTGGCACCAGTTCTTTGAGAAGATTTGGATGTGCTTTCTAAAATAATTTAGTGACAAACAGCTTCATAAAGAGAATTGTGAGCCACACCAAGCTTGTTCTCAGTCTGTGACATGAAATGGTTAAAATGTATTTGCTTTGGTGCCCTTTGAGTTGGGAAAAAACACTCCTTGGGCAATTTTGTAGGGCTCTCTGTATTTGTGGGAGGCTGTTACTCAGGTATGTGCACACTCTGGGATTCAGTGAGGTCAAAGCAATATGTTGTCTCTTACAACAGCTGGGCTGCAGCATGATGGGATTTTAAACTCTTTAGTTTGTAGTACAAATGGTGAGATTTTAAAATAGATAACTATAGAGATAATGCCTTTTGTATCCTCATGAGCACAGCAAAAATTAAAACCCAAACTATGATGTGTTCAGTTGATTAAGACATTGCACTGATAAAATGTTCGTGTTTGGGTATCCTTCAAACATTTTTCTTAATTCCAGAGAGTGGCTGCAAACAACTCGGGACTGTGCCTTTTCCTGGCTCAGCTGGAGAGAGCTGTAAACCTGCTGTTGAGCTTTTGGGTGTGGATTCAGTGCTTCCCAGGCAGTGGCCAGGGACATTGGCTAATTTTCAGGTGATGTTACAAAATCAGAATGCTATTTTAGAGGAAGTAGCTGTAAAAATTCTTCCTCTTTCCCCTACAGTGCTTCCATTGTTCATTGTACTGTTAAATGTTGCTCGAGTACTGTAGTTTAACCAACATTTTTGTGTCTCAAGATAAGTGTCTAAGCCTAAGGCAGACACTGTCCTATTCAGAAAAGCAAATTTGCTTAAAACAAACTGTGCTTTAGTGGGGAGGATATTGGCTGTTGGTCTTGGCTCAACAGGGGTTACTCTAGGAAGAGTTGTCTCTGGAAAGGAGCTACTGTGGTTCTTAAACAGCAATGATACGAAAAGAAACGAAGGCAAAATTGTTGCTTTGACTTCTGATTTACTTGTGCTTTTTGCAGAAGGTTAGTTTATTTATATGTCTTGGGTTTTGTTTTTGGAATTTAATCACATGGAAAAATCTTCCATCACTTATTCCCTCATCTTTCTGGGCAGTCTCTCCTGGTAGATCTGAGATGGAAAGGTTTATTCCTTTCCACTTCTTACGCAGGTACCACATGAGCACGTCTGGTATTTCACAGCCTGTCGAGGCTTGTGTTTGCAGTCCAGGAGGTACCAAGTGCTGGGCACCCCAGTTCACAGGGGGTTTCTAAGTACAGCTCTTTAACAGTCCCACTGTGTTCTTCCTGTGTTGCTGCAACCCTAAATCTCACACCCCAAGTTGTGTCCTGAAGTCAGAGAAGGCCGTGTCTCTTTATTGATAAGTTTTGTGTGTTCCTCAGCTCATTTTAGAGGAGCTGAGAGTGCTGGAGGGTGCCTCGCTCACAGCCTCTCTGCAGCGTGTTAATTCCCTGTCAGAGGCATTTCCGTTGTCCTTCCTGCTCTGTGTCCAAAGCTGACCCATTTATTTTGAGTTTAAAACACTGAAATTGAAGGGATGTACTTCCCTAAGGATGTGAGGTAAGAGACAGGAGGTGGATAACAGTCACTGCTCTGTGCAGACTTACTCTGTCCATTTCCCAGTGTTCTAAGGAATACTGGAGCTGCATCATCGTTCTGCAGAGTAAGCGCTGTGTGCGAGGAATGAGGTGGCAGAACAGCATTAGCTCCTTCCCAGGTTTGACACGTTGTGTTTATTTTCCAGCAGATGCTTTAGTCCCTGTGGTGTTTCCCAGTGCCAGTTCAAAGCCAAACCTGCAAGAACAACTTGATCTTACTGCATTTTCCCGACTTTTTACTTCCAATACCTCATTCTCTCCCTTTCATTTGGAAAAGGAATGCTTTTGCTAATGAAAGTGGTATTTTTCAGCAGTTGTTAGGTGGTTTTGTATGCCACGAAGTAACTTCCACTTTGTGCCTACTGCTTCTCTATTTGCTCCACAGCATGTTCAGGAGAGGAATGGCTTGTACCATAGGCTGTTAAAAGTGTACTGGGTTTTTGCCAAGATAGTCCAAACTGATAAATGATATCTGTTCTCCTAAATGTGTAATAAGGGACAGGATAATTCTTTGATGCTGTTTGGCCCTTGCACAGGGTTTTTCATTCATAGTTAAAAGTTTGTTTTTTCCCAACGAGAAAGCTTCTGTGATATGAGATGTTCCTTTATAAAACTGAAATTATAAAGTAACATAAACAGATGTTAATGAGTGTGCTTAGTTTTATTCTGACAGTAGCCCTCTGTTTCAGGTGTCTTTGATTTACTACAGAACATTTAAGGAGATAAGGGATTAGAAAAAGTCCTGTATGAAATATCTGTGCACTTCTCTTATAATGTGAGAAAATTGTCCCCCTCTTTTCTCAAAGACTCTGCTGTGTGTGCCAGAATTAGTCCTTTTTGATTTTGATAATTGATACTTTCAGGAAAAAGCATATTGAAGAATTCACATTTTCCTGTCTGTGGTGTTTGGTGATAAGTATCTCATTGCTGTTTTACACCTAAACTGTTTTGGAAGAGTGAAAGGAGCAATCAGTGCTGCTGGTTGGAAAAAAAAATTAACTTCAGTTACTAATATAATGCTAAATGGGAGGAGTGTTGTGTGTCGTGCTGTGAAATGTGTGTTTTACTGTCAGCCTGGGCATTCCAGCCTGGCAGCGGCTTCTTGCTGCTTAGTTAGTGTTACCTGAGGACAGGGGACTTGTATTTTTAAAACATCTTTTTTCCCCTAAATAAAGGGCTGCTGTGTTCCACTGCTGACTTCCAGCTTCTTCTCTGACACATTCAGATGAAACGATGATGTGGGGAGTTTTGAGGAATCTTTTCACATCACAAAACTCTTTTGGGCTCAGCCAGTCCTCAGCAGGGCTGAAGGCCTTCTAATGCTGTGGCTTCTGACAGCTTGGCCTCAGCCACTGGGGCAGTATTAGTATTTGATGGTAAAGGATGTGGGAAGGAACATAATCAGAGAGTTTTGAGGAATGCTAAACAGCTTGTTGGTGCCTGAAAGAACAGACCAACTGCTGGGCAGTGCAGTTCATTGATGACAGACAGCTCTTTCAGGCACTGCTGCTCGATCAGTTACTGTGTGTCATATATGTGTTGATATCTTTGAAGACAGCTCATTATTCCACCCACTTCCAAGTGGATCTAGAGTTGCTATTGTTAATTCTTTTCATGTGTGAATCACTGTAAAAGACAAAGTCGGAAATAGGAACAATACACAAAGAGGGTTGGATAAGGACCTCACAGCACTTGGTGAAAAACCAGTCTGGGACTGGCCTGCAAGGCCCAGTGTGACAGTGTCCTGCCTTACCTGCTGTGTCACGGAGACAAAGGGCCTGGAGCATGGAACAGGAGCCAAGATGTGGGCTTGTTCTCCTATGATTACAGGCAGGAGCAGCTGAGGCTTTGCATTAGTGCTGCCTTTCATTAGCTTCTTGCTTTCTCCTGTATTAAATATTACTTAATTGACTGCGGCATAAGTGGGGATAATAGCTTTGTTCCCAGTCCTGATCATTTTATAGCTGTCTCTGCTGAGGGCTTGAAACGCTCCAGACAGATCCGCACTGGCACACGTGGAAGTAAATATTGTGCCTAGGCAGGTCCAGGGGAGAGGAAGAGCTGTCTGGTACCTAAGAAATTGAGTGGCCATACACTGTACCTTTAATGAGGCCAGGGGAAAATCAACGAGACAAATTAAAGTAAAGTATAGATACAAATGACAATTCTGCACTGTGATCAACTGCAGAGAGTTGTTTATTTTATGCTTTTTGATGCAGATCTTTGTCCCAGTGCTGAGTGCACAAAATGGGGCTTTTTGTGATTTCTTGCCATCAGTGTCCATGAAAGTGACTGAAAACCTCTTCCTCCACAGTGTGGGTTGGTGAATACATTTGTGTACAGACAGCACCTTCAGGTTTTTCACTTGGAAGTGTTCTTGGGATACGTCCTGTTCCTGGTGCCCTGTGAACGGCAGCATTACATGACAGGCATCAGAAAGAACCAAGTCATGGGACCAGTTACAAGGAAGAATTTGTGTTTATTAAGTTATTAAAAACTGCTGATCATTCACGCTGAGAAATTGAAATGCTTCATCATCTAAGGGGAAGTCTGCTAAAATCCGGGTGTCAGGAAGTATAAAGATATTTGAGTAGGGTAAAGGTTGCAGTAAATAACATGGTTAGTGGTAGTGTTAGTAGTTTAGAAAGGTGGTTGAGTGGTTTGGGTTTTTTAATAAAAAGCAAATGTTCCAAGTAACTGAAATACGTGAGCCCTGTTGAATCCTGAGTGTAACTGGGTATTAAGAATGTTTAGTTCCCACCCTCTCCCCTTCAGTCACTGTCCAGCAGGCTGAGCACTCAGTTTGTAAACCCCGTTAGCTGTTTCTTTTTTTATTGTGATTTCCATGATGACCTAGATGTTCAAACCTGACAGCTTCTGAGAAATTCCCATGTTGAAAGGTGTATAAATGGAGGTAGGTGTCAATGTGGGAATATTGAAACTTTCTTTTGGTTGGTCTATCTTTGTGGCAAAGCTATATAAAATAAATTGCCCCAAGTGTATCAGCATGTTAGTCAGCTTCAGCCTTGTGAGTGGATGTTTGTTCAGTGTGAGTGGTGTGATTGTACAGCAGGGAGGAGGTGAACAAACTAATTACACAAATATTTGTGCTGAATTTAAGAAGTCAGGAATGGCCATGAACCATCTTTTTCTTCATTGTCCTTACCTTTCCATAACTACAAAGTACTCACAGCTGTGCATGAATCAGTGTTAGAGCCTTGTAGTATTTTCAGTGTTACATTTTTATATGGTATTAATACATCATAAAGCATCTTTTTTTGGTTTCCTTCTGAACTACTTCAGTCATCTGAGTCTCAGCAACAATAGCTACTTCAGTTCCTTAGGAGGAAGTGACTGTTTCCTATGCATCCAACAAAGCATGTGCTTTACTGAAGCCTGCCTTTATCAGAGCCCAAAACTGCACAGCGAGATGTCTGGAACAAGCAAGTTGAAAAATCTACTGTAAAAACACTCGCATAGCTTTTTGCATAGTAATGTAAAAATAAAACTTTGGGTACATCTTGTATTTGCAAGGATGAACACTTTTTATCTGACACATCTCTCCAGGCTTAAAAGTTGTCTGCTCGGGTATGGTTTAGACAGCACAGACCCCTGAGGATTGTTTAATTGCTGTGCGATTAAATTAACAAATACTGTGATCAGACTGGAGATGTGCTTATATTAAGGGACTGATCAGACTGGAGATAATTAAGGGACATCTCTAGACCCTTGCTGCTGGTGCCTGCTTACTGATTTACCAGCATTTGGGGCTTGCTGATTGCCACTTTCCTGATTCCCAAGGTGCCAGCAGTGATCTTGGCCTTGCCCACCTGAGAGGGGCCAAGATGGCTCATGTAGCTCTAGCTTCCTGCATAAGTGCCCGTCTTTGGGTAAACCTCCAAAGAGAAGCTGTCTGTGGGAGACCACCAGAACTCCCAAGTGCTTGGAAGGATACTGCAGGTGCTTGGAATCACTTTTGGACAAGCAGCTGCAACTCTACAGCTGTTTCTTTCCTGAAATCCATTGTTTGTGTTACGAACCTGTTCAGAAGATCCTCTGTGGATCTGTAAGAGGCTGTAAGTGGTTGGTGTGGGGCTGGCTATCTGCCCTGAAATCAGTGCACACTACTTAGATAGCATGTCTCTGAATTTTTAGAATAAGGTTCAAAGGTTTTAATTGGTTTATAAGTCACTTTAGGATGGATGTGTGCATGCATCATGCCAGATTTCAGTTGGTGTGTATAACTTCAGCAAACATTAACAAAAGAAAAAACTGTAAACTTACTTTTTGCATTCCTTCCTTGGTGTTGTTTGGCCAAGGAGTCTCGTGATCTCACTGTGCTTGTACCAGACAAGGGGGCAGTGGGTAATGCATCATGTTTCTAATAAATTATATAGAAGTCTGCAAATAAACCAGCAGAACCTCGTGCCTCTGGTGTTGTCACTCAGAACAGTACCTTGGGCTGGGATCTTAAGCCTACCTCAGGATGAGCAAGTAAGTAAATCCCTGGAAAGCTGGGTAGCAAGGGCAAACTAAGGCATGTTAAAACATGTACAGCAATGCTATTTATCAACAGCTAAGTGAAAGGTAAACTTGGCATTATGAAAATGCCTTTTGGTTTTGTAACCTGTTTCCTGAGCTCTTTCTTGCTTTGGGCTGCTGTAAACCCATCAAGATGAGCACTGCAGCTTCCCACTCACTGCTGATCCTCTGGTCTGTGCTCAGCTGCTTCGCCTGGTGCATGGTTTTGGTGAAGTTACTTGTGGGGAGCACATGCTTGGAATTCTTTCTATCCAGCCATGGAGTGGCCTTAACAAAAGATGCTGTTACTTATCTCAAATAGCTTTTTCTACAGTAGTTAAATAATACAGTATTTTTATGGAAGATAATGTGTAATATGTTGATCTCTAATGCTGTGCCCAAGTCAGTAGAAAGCAGCACATTTTGCTTTTTAATGTCCTTGTCTGTTACTTCAGTGGATTTTTTCTGTAGGGTTGTGGTACAACATGTCGAGGTACTGCAAACACTAGAGGTGTCTATGTTCTCTCTGACTGGTTCAGGGGTGTTTGATATGAAGTGCTGCTTTTGGGGGTTTGAGAGAAGCCTGGAAAGTGATACGTATTTCTTCCCAGCCTTCTTCCTGAGTCAGGAGCTGGCAGCTGATCTGTGCCATGCTGGGAATTGGATCTGCTGTCTGAAGCATGAACAGATCTGAAAGTTCCTTCACCTCCACAAGGTGTCTGTGGTGTGACTGCCTTCAGTGTTGAGCATCGTGGTCATGTCACAAAGTTCTAACAGTGGGCATCTTCTCATGTGAGACCATCATGTGCTTGTGCTCAGCGTGATCTCACAGAGTTCGTCTCAAAGTTCTGCCAAAAACTGATAAATCCTATAGTGCTTAAAACGAAAGAAATGTTACATTTTGTGCTTATTCATTTTTATGTTCTAATTATTCCAGACTTTTCTGTTTTACCATTGTGTAGTTACACATTTATATCAGAAAATATCTTGTTCCTTGTGGGATTCACTGTTAACAATTCTTTCCTTAAAACACTGTATTTAACCCTGGAAGTGCAAGAGAAATAGGAACTAATGTTCGCTGACATTTTGCTTTACATCTGGCTGGAAACACTTGGATGTTGCAGTGACAAGTTTGAATCTCAGATCAAGTGCATTTGGTTTGCTGGACTGTAACCCAAAGTGGTGGGGATGTGAGTTTGCCTTCTCTTGGGTTTGGAAGGTGGTTTATGGCTGAGATGAGAATACAGCTCCTTAAAGACTACTGGAAATGAGTAGTTTACATGATTAAATTTAATGTAAAGGTTCTTCGGTGATCTCTGTCCCAATCATTAGTGTGTTCCTGTCAGCTAATGAAAGAAAGTACAGCATGGAGTACATTTCTTGGGAATGTAATTGTTGTACAGATTAGTGACTTTTTTTTTGAACTTCACATATTGCTTGGGAAAGATAATAGTCTTTTGTGAACACCTCTGAAATTGTCAGCAAACCCCAAGTTCTGTCGTGGCTTGGAATAAAGTTCTTGTGTTTTTCAGAGTTAAGTCAAAAAACATGGCTGGGAAATGAAAAATCCTATAAAATTACATTTTTGGCTTTTTACCATGACCCACTCTCCCCTGCCTTCTTCTATTTCAAAGGGACTGTGTCTTTGATTCATGATGCCTTCTTTCTTATTTTAGCCACTCTCATTCATTTAAATGCACATATTTTCTAGGTGAGATCTTGGAATTCTTGAGAAATTTGGGTTTGTTTTAAAAACCAGCTTGTGTATCTTGTTAATGAATATAAAATGTTCCAGCGTCTCTTTGGTGACATACATTGAGAAATGCAGTTGTGACTGTGCTGTTCTCACAGCTTTGTTGAGAACTGCTGCTCACATCTGCAGGCTGTGCTTGGGTTTTAGCTGGGCTGCTCCGGGCGTGTTCTGTAATCCTCCTTCGGAGACAGAACAATTACCAGAGTGGTTGCTATAGCATTTCATTAAGGAGCCTTTTGCACCGAGGCAGGGAAGGCTCCTTTCCCACTTGGCAGCCTAGGAGGAATAAAAGAGAGAGAGCCTCTCAGCTCCTTGCCTGCTGCTCTCAGAGCCTTCAGCTCTGCTGCTGGGCGGGCAGCTCTGCCGCGCTCCCATCCTTCCTCCTGAGGGGGCTCCTGTGCCTCATGGCTCTGCCTGTGCTCACCACGGTCTGTGTGAGGGGCTGCCTGGGCATTGCCTGGCTCCCTGTGCCTCACGGCTCTGCCTGTGCTCACCACGGTCTGTGTGAGGGGCTGCCTGGGCATTGCCTGGCTCCCTGTGCCTCATGGCTCTGCCTGTGCTCACCACGGTCTGTGTGAGGGGCTGCCTGGACATTGCCTGGCTCCCTGTGCCTCATGGCTCTGCCTGTGCTCACCACGGTCTGTGTGAGGGGCTGCCTGGGCATTGCCTGGCTCCCTGTGCCTCACAGCTCTGCCTGTGCTCACCATGGTCTGCGTGAGGGGCTGCCTCGGCATTGCCTGGCTCCCTCAGAGCCGTCTGGCTGGGCACGTTCCCAGCTCTGTAAATGCTGGGGCATAGAAATGCTCCTCAGTCAACTGGCCAGAATGTGTGAGCCATCAACACAAAAATACAAATTCTACTGTCACAGAATTAAAAAGGAATTAATAGCTAAGAAATATATTGATATTGTAATGAATGCTGTGAGCATAAATGAGCTCTCAGCACTGCTGAGGCCCCGTCTTGAATCCTGGGGTCTGTTTTGGGCCCCTCATGATAAAAAGGACATTGAGGGGCTGGAACCTGTCCAGGGCAGGGACTGGGGCACAAGTGTGATGAGGAGCAGCTGGGGGGGCTCAGCCTGGAGAAAAGGAGGCTCAGGGGGGACCTTGTGGCTCTGCACAACTCCCTGGCAGGAGGGGGGCAGCCAGGGGGGTTGGGCTCTGTTCCCAGGGACAGGACAGGAGGAAACAGCTTTAACTTGTGCCAGGGAAGGTTTAGATTGGATACTGGGAAACATTTCTTTGTAGGAAGGGTGGCCAGGCATTGGAAGGGGCTGCCCAGGGCAGTGGTGGAGTCACCATCCCCGGAAGTGTTCAAAAAAACGTGTGGATGTGGCACTGGGGGACATGGTTTAGTGATAAACGTGGCAGTGCCGGATTAACAACTGTTGAACTTGTTGATCCTAGAGAGCTTTTCCAACCTTAATGATTCTGTGACTCATGGGACCTCAGAAACATTTAAGGAAAAACTGAGCTGGTTGTATCCTGGGAAATATTTATTTCCACACTAGGAAACTCCTATATTAGAAGGATTTATGCAGAAACAGAATTGGTGTTGGGCAAGATAGCGAGATATTTTGCTGTGTCATTATGTATTTGTGGTTATGGGGTTTTTTTCCCCCAAATATTTAGGCCTTGCTGAGTGACTGCAATTTTTTTCATTGCATCAAGTGGTTGTTCTCCCTTTTGCTGTCTGGTCTGACCCCACTGAGCAGCTCGTGGGCTCCAGTGGGGGCTGTGGGTATCGGGCAGTGGGAAGTGCTTTGGTGCAGGTCCTGTCCAGCCCCATGCTGAGGTCAGCGCTTCCACGAGCCAGAGCCTCACTGAGGATCCGCTCCCGCCTCCGTGTTCCCTCCCAGTTCTGTGGGTGTTAAATGTGGCAGCGAGTCCAGCTGGGTGTGGTGCTTGGCTTTCAGATTGAAGTGGGAGACTGAACAGATCAGTTTTCCTTATATTGCTCATTCATGGCAGTGCTGCTCCACAGGATTAACAAAAAGTTAATACCTGCTGATCCTGTAAAGCTTTCTATATATAGTGCCTGTCGTTCCTTGGAGTGTTTTGGGATTTGAAGTACAGCTGTTTTGGAAGGACTTCTTTCTGCTCTCTCTAATCCATTTTTTCAGTTTCACATCTGATTGTGGGTTCTGTAATGTGCTTTTCCAGAAGTTGGACTGACTGGTAGGCAGGGATTTGCCTGTGGGATGTTGTGGATGGTGACTCTGGAGCCTGTGCCTGGCTGGGTGGTACTGAACTTGCCTGTACTCCATTTTTTCCCCCCTCCTGCTCAAATAGTGAGTTTTGGTCAACTCTGAAGAGATTTCCAGGAAGTTTAAGCTAAAGTTTGAATAGTTTGGGGATAGATGCAACAGGAAATAAGTAAGGCTTTAAAGACTGAGAACTTGGTATCAATGTTCTGCCTCAAGAACCAGCACTGGCCTCGCTCCCCAGGCTGTGGCAACAAGATACACACACAAAGGATTCTGTGACACTGTTCCAGCATGCTCTTCTGTGGGCATGAAATATTCAAGGCCAAGTACGATATATTTGTGGATCAGTTGTATGTTGTGTAAGTCACTCTTTTCAGCATCTTTGATGAAGGTTTTTCAGCATCTCAGAAGGTTTTTTTAGTTTATACTCAAGAGTTTAAACTTCCCACGTGAAGTGTCTGGACCTGAATCACTCTCAGGTGAAGGGTTTAGAAGTCCGAGTATGTTTCTGGGTAAAGTCACCTGGACACTACAGTGTTAAATGTTTGGGGGTGACACCATCTCCAGTTTTGGTAGATGTGATCCACTCAGCTGTATCCAGGAGGACAGAAGGGAATCTATGTAGAGGAAAGGGTTGTTTAGTGTTTACAGTGCCCTCCCTTAACATGAAAAGGGATAGTATTTCTATCCCAAACACATTCATTTAGGAATACCTTAAATTCCTTCAAGTTCATTCATTTGCCTGCTAAACACCCCCTGCTGTCCCAGCCTGGCTCCAGAGCAGAGGGGCTCCAGCCCTGGGGGCAGCTCCGGGGCCTCCTCTGGACTGGCTCCAGCAGCTTCACATCTTCCTGCTGTCGTTCCCCAGGGCTGGGGCAGCTCTGCAGGTGGGGTCTCAGCTGAGTGAGGCAGAGGGGCAGAATCCCCCCCTCCCCTGCTGCCCACGCTGGGGGCTCAGCCCAGCACTGGGGGGGTTTCTGGGGTCAGTGCCCATGGCTGGGGTAGGTTGAGCCTCTCACCCACCAACACCCCCAAGTCCTTCTCCCCAGGGCTGATCTCCATCCATTCTCCACCCACTGTTTCTAGCAGAAAACTTCTGTGACTTGAATAATGACTGTCACTCCAGGACATTTGTAAAAGACTGAAAATTGGTTGCATTAATATACAAAAATTAGTGTAAAGGGGGGAAAATGTTAATTAAAGTCAGGCCAGTAGGCTTCTATGCTGAAGATATCTTCTTGGTGGAAGGTGGTGGTATTCAGGCAGGGATTAGGTAATCAGGTTCTGACCTGGTTCCTCTGGCATTTAGGAATGTGAAATACCCTGGTGCATGCATGGCTTTGGAAAGAGAAATTATTTCTTTGCACTTAAGTTTTAATGATTCCTGTAGCAGATGCCTTCACTACTTAAATAATAATTAATTGTGAACTGGAAGAATCTTTGGCTGAGCTAACTCTGCTTAAAAAGTAAAATCTGTACAGATATTTTTAAATCACATGTTTGCCACATCCTTCCCACAAGCACAGATGTGATTGCTTGGAAAGATGTGAAGCACCAGTATTTAAATATAAACATTGTGACATTTGGCTCTTTGAATTGCTGAGAAAGTCATACAAATAACTGTTATTTATCAAAATGCATAAATGGCAAAAGGGCTCATGTAAGTTGAGAACCAGAGCGGGTTCATGACCTCCCATGGGATTTTCCATGGCTGGGGGGTCCAGGAGCACCTGTGTCCCATCCAAGCCTTGTGCTATGTCCCTTCATGCCCAGGGGCTGCTCTGGGTGCACACCCACAGCATCATCATTGGCAGCATGTCCAAAAGTGGGGTAGCTGAGTGTGTTTTCATCAGCCACCTTTCATTTGTGGGCTGTTGACAGTGTTTAACAGTTTCTTCTTGTCGTGTAATGAGCGGGTGTTCTCTGACATCCCTCTGGGGGAAGTGAGCCTTCTAGCAATGGTGAACTCTGGTTTTGTTCAGACCTCTGCCTACTCAATCTCCATTGAACAGCTTCATTTTTGCAGATTTTTGAATCTTGAGCTCTGGAGTGAGTGGTGTAATTGTGAGGGAGAGGCAGAAGGGCCAACCACCAAAGAAACATCTAATACTTTTGGTTTTGTAACAGAATTGTGGTGGTTCTTTTTAGTAAGTAATTTTGTCAGAGTTAAGTGCTTACTAAATTGTGTGTGTGTGTGAGATTTGGTGCTTGTAAATGCTGAGTTCTGCTGCTTCTCCCCATCAACATGCAGGAATTTATGAGAAACTGGTAAAGGAGCTCAAATTTTTGTTTGTTTTCCTCAGGCAAAATACATTTCGCAGTGCATCGATGAGATCAAGCAGGAGCTGAAGCAGGACAACATCGCAGTGAAGGCAAACGCAGTCTGCAAACTGACCTATGTAAGTGCCTTGCTGGGATCCCATGGAATTACAGCTGGATTTTGTTCTTTCCTGCTGATTTGGAGCCAGCCTTGGCTCTGGGTGCCTGCTTTCCTTAGACTGCTCTAAGTGCAGGCTGTGGGGACAGCATTCCCCCAGGTCTGACGTCAGAGGCTGCACATTCCTGCTCTGTTCAGTACAATTGGATTTTATTGTGATGGATCAGGAAGTGAATCTCGTTTAAAACAAACAATTTAAAGTTATTTTCAACTGAGTTGGTTCTTACGACATAGTGACATGAGCACTTGAAACTGGGTTTGTTTCTCTTTGCTCAGTCCTTTGTTGACAAGAAGACAAGAAATATTGGTAAAGAATTCTTTTTGTGGTTCTGTTATGGTTTTTATTAAAAAAAAAAAAAAAAACAGGAAGAAAACACTTCACACCAATGCTTATATAACTGCATAGCACAGAATCACAGAATGATTTGGATTAGAAGGGACCTTAAAGCTCTGCCATGGGCAGGGACACCTTCCACTATCCCAGGGTATTCCAAGCCCTGTCCAACATGGCCTTGGACACTTCCAGGGATCCAGGGGCAGCCATAGCTGCTCTGGGCAATCTGGAACTAATGCAAACTGTTTAAAACTTGTGATGTCTTTCACTTACTGTGAGTGGTGCATCTCATAAACCTGAGATGTCTTCTAGTATTATTTTATGACTCCTGTTGCATCCTCAATTTTGGGAGGTGTCTTGACCTAATCTCTTGAGTCTCTTATTTCAGAAATTTATCTTGGCTCTTCTGCTCACAGTTACAGATGCTGGGCTACGACATCAGTTGGGCTGCTTTCAACATTATTGAAGTCATGAGTGCTTCCAAGTTTACATTCAAGGTGAGTTCTCTGTAAATGCAGCTGTCCTGGCCAAGCTGTCAGATATCTTTTGTGAAGAACCAGGGTATTTTTATGTGAAGACCACCTGAGATTCATAGTACCAGGTATTTTTTTATTCTGTAATAGCTTTATAATTTTTCTTGAAAAATTTGTTTCATGTTCTGTTGCAGACCTTTTTCACCAAACAGGGTGGAATGTTACTTCCTAAGGAATGGTTTCCAAATGGGGCTTTGTACCTGAAACTCAGGAGTCAACACAGAAGAAATAAATGTAGTAGACAATCCTACCTTATTTCTGCGGCTTTGTGGTCACTGAACTGTTGTAACAAAATAGTGAAGATGAAGGTGGTTTTATTATCCAGAAAACAGATAAATCATCAGAATATTACTTATCTGAAATTACTCTTTCCTGATCCAGAGAACTTTGTCATGCCTCTTCCATCACACAAACCTAATCGTTCATCTTTAGCAATCTAAACATTGTCTAAATTGACTTTAAAACCAAACCTGGTTTTCCTCCTTGCCTTTTCCCAGCGCATTGGCTACCTGGCTGCCTCCCAGTGCTTTCATGAAGGGACTGATGTCATTATGTTGACAACTAATCAGATCCGAAAGGTAAACGTTTGGTTCTTTTTTTTTTCTTGCACTCTCTCCCCACTTGTACTTTCACATCTGTACCAAGTATTTCTCTTTTAGGAATGCAGAGGTGTTTAAGTAGAATTCTTGATTTTCAGTCTCCTGTCCTTCGACAAGCTGAGGGATTAATGAATGCACTCAGGAGCTGTGCACAGCCCTCCATGGTGCTGTCTCATACCAGCTCAGTGTTTGTTCAGCACAGAGAATGGTGACAGAAATAACTTTGCTGGTCTCTAGGCAGTGCTTATAAGAGTGTAACAGGCAGGAAAAACGTCCCCATTCCTGAAGTAAAATGAGCAGTCCCATGGCTCCACAACATTTCTACTTGTGAGAGCTCTTTTTGTCTAATTCCACATCAGACTTTGACTTCTCTGGTAGAATTGGGTGTAAAAATGGTGAAGAGTGTATGGAAAGTTATGTTCTGTATTCATGTACCCAAGTGTGTCGTATTCATTTTCACAGAGCTCAGTCACTTGGAGTTACTGGGTTGCAGCATAGTTTTCCCATTCTTGAAGTTACAGATATTTTTTAAAAGCTCTTAACTTTCTTTTTTTTAAGTATCACTGCTTTAAAACTTGACTGATCCAGTACAAGATATGCCTCCATTTTTACCATCTGAGGAACCAAAATGTCTTTTCCTTGTGTAAAAATGTTCAGTGGGATATTAACCGGTATCTTCCCTAAAAAGCTAGTGCTTTTCCCTTTATCTTTTAAACTGTCCTGTGCTGAATATGAATATCTGTTGTCTTTGTTATGGGCACTTTATTTTACTGAGTTTCAGTCACTTACTGGCTATTTCTGCTTTGTGCCCAAGTTTTACTTAAAAGCATCTTTTTTGTGCCTTTTCATGTCTCATTGATCCAACAGCTTGAGATTTTAAGGATTTATCAGTTCTCAAAATACATTAAAGCCAGGATGAATTGCAGTTTTTTGCTCCTTAAGTAGATTTCATTATTCTTAAAGTAGACTCTAATTTCCCACCACCTGCAGCAGGTTTTTAAATGAGATGCAAATAGCACAGAACCCCGAAGGCCTGACTATGTTTAGCTCTCCTGAAGCAGCTTCAGTGTCCACGTGAATCTGGACTCTTAATTCAGCAGTCCATGTGGGAATGCTCTGTGCAGCTTCTTCATATTTTGTTTCCTGATAACCACAATTTATAGTCTATGCTTGAACATAGTCAGAGATTAATTATACTATGGTTAAGTGTCTGAAGCTTAGAAAGACCTGAAAGACTATGGAGAGCTGGGTAGGATCCTGACTACAAATAGAGCCAAGGAAACTTGACCAGTAAATGTGTTCCACACCCATAACTTGTGTCCTGTTTTATGGACTGGAAGTTGTGGTGCTGCCAGCAGCTCAGAGGAAAAATAATCCAATTTCTCTACTAGATTAAGGTGGGACACCACTCACCAGGAGTGCTTGTTCCCAGTGCAGTTGATGGCACTTGGAATTTGACTTAGCAGGGTTAGTGTTTAATACCAGTTTTTTAGGACTTTAAATATGTCTGTGATCCTGTAATGAGTGTTTAGAAACTATTTCCATTCCCAAAACACCACCAAGGTGCGATCTCTCCGATTACTTTTATGTTGCAGTCATCCATCTCTTGTTTAATTATGGTTCCTCGTGGCCATTATTAAACCCCAGGCTGGCTATATTTTAGCAGGTGTTAGTAGTTGATATATAAATATTCCCATGAAGCAGAAGCTCTGCTTCACTTCTGTTGAATGAATAAAATTAGTCTGAGGAAGTTGTTTCTTGACATCCTGTGTGATCTTAAATTTTTGAGCCTGTTTCTTTTTTTTTAGGATCTCAGTAGCCCTAACCAGTATGATACTGGAGTTGCACTGACTGGCTTGTCCTGTTTTGTTACTCCAGATCTTGCCAGGGACTTGGCAAATGACATCATGACATTGGTGAGTTGCTAAGGTGGAAACAACTTTACCCTCTAATTATAAAATGTTAAGTTATTCAAATCTGGTAAATAGCTTAAATTTAGAGCTGATACATGTGAAAACTGCTGCTTCATTCTTGTGGGGGTTCTGGGGAGCTTTTACAGACCTTAGTTAGATCAGGAGCATCGCTTTGAAATGCATTCATTAATTTTGGTGATAAACAACAGTATTTTGCTCTCGCCTCAAAGCTGAGTTTTCAAAAAGTGGTTGAGTGTCCCAGGAAGAGCTGTGGAGACAGGAGTGTGAGCAGAGGAGCTTTGGACACAGATCTGCTCAGAGCCTGACTGCAGCTGTTTCTTTGACAGATGTCTCACACAAAGCCTTACATCAGGAAGAAGGCAGTGTTAATCATGTACAAAGTTTTTTTGAAGTACCCAGAGTCCCTCCGTCCTGCATTTCCTCGCCTTAAAGAGAAACTTGAAGATCCGGATCCCGGTGAGTGGATTTTAGTGAACTCTTTCTGCTCCCACATGTAGAGGTCCATGTGCTTGTAGAGCTTGTGGAGAAAATAATCCATGAAAAACGCTCTAGTCATCTTTTGGGCACTGACTCACCTGTTTCAGAGTAGGTGAGCATAGGAGAGTTTTGGCAGGTGTTGCCATATTAAAAATATGTTCTTTAAAATGTCCAAAACCCAAAGCTACTGAAAATGTATCAGTGGTTAAAATTTAATGGACAAAGCAGCTTGAAGTTTCCTGACTTGTTGCTTACAAAACTTGG
The DNA here is from genome assembly GCA_013399225.1 of Rhipidura dahli. NCBI lineage: Eukaryota > Metazoa > Chordata > Aves > Passeriformes > Rhipiduridae > Rhipidura > Rhipidura dahli. The sequence goes on from VXAC01003500.1 coordinate 229,081, forward strand.
CTGTTGAAAATATTTCAGTTGATTTCAGGGTTTGGAGTTCTGGTTTTGTTATTTCCTGTGCTTTTTTAGCAAGGTGCAGCTATTGACTTGAACTGGACACACTTAAAATGATTTAACATCCCTTAGTGTATTTTTTATTTATTTGAGTCCAGACTGCTCTTAGGGCCCCTCACTAGTGTGTCAGTGCAGGTCAGCAGCAGCACAGGAAATTAGCAATTTTTCTGTATCATATTCACATTTTTACTCAGGCTTCAGGAGATGCTGGTGTTCTCTCATTGCACAAACACCTGGTGTAGGAGTTCTGGGTGTGATGTGTATCTGTGATTTCTACTTGATTTGTATCTGCATTTACAGGGAGAAATTTAATTGCATTTCCTGGACTCTTTTTTTTGTGGGCATGGAATATTCATCTTCCAGGGACAGTGTTATTAAAGAAAGCAAAAGACACACACAACCCTCACCTGCAGAGAGAAGAAGAAAATCCCTCTTATGCTTTATGGGGAGAAGGATGGCTCTGTGCTAGGACACCCATCCTGTCTAGAGTAAAACATTCCAAACTGACAATAATCCATGTAGAGGCTGAGTAATGAGAAGGGCTGAGCAATGAACTTGTCCAATCAGATTATTTAAGGAATTATTTGTGTTTTGTATTTAAACATGTTTAAATAATACATATTAGAGAAGTCAAGAGTGATTGGAAATTCTCTGGCGGGTGATTATTGATTGCATTGTGTGTGTCCCACAACCAGCTCTCCACAGTCCAGGGCAGGGATGTGGCAGTGTCCTGTTTTTTCTCATGCTGGACCCAAAGCAGATACCTGGCTTGTTGCTGTATTAGAAAATAGCCAGAATTAAATAAAACCCTTTCTCAGTTTGCTTTTGCATCCTTGTATTTACTTCACTGCCTCAGGGTTGGGAATGAGGCCAAACTGTTGGACACACAGGTCTGAAGCTTCAGCTGCTTTTGCTATGGGAGTTCTGCACCAGAAATTTCAATTACAATGAAGGCATTGATGGGATTTGTGCTTTTCCCACTTGTTTTCCCCAGGTGTGCAGTCTGCTGCAGTAAATGTTATTTGTGAGCTGGCTCGACGCAATCCCAAAAATTACCTTTCCCTTGCTCCTCTCTTCTTCAAGTTGATGACGTCATCAACCAATAATTGGGTTCTCATTAAAATTATAAAACTGGCAAGTATTCTGCATTTTGTTTACAGGATTAGGGTTCTCATAAAATTACCTTGGATGTGAGAATGGATTTTTTGCTGGGAGGCATAGTTACCATTCAATCTGAATAAAAAGAAACCAGAAATATCTTCTAATGTTTGTGAATGTAACCAAAGAGAAAAATATGTTACTATAGCTTGGTTTAAATACAGTGAGCTGTAATTTACATAATGTTTTGAAGCTGTTGAAAAGCAGTTATTAACTCACTTTTTTTCTCTTTGAACAGTTTGGTGCTCTTACTCCGTTAGAACCAAGATTGGGAAAGAAACTGATTGAGCCCCTGACCAACCTCATTCACAGGTACATGTGACAGACCCTGCCTTGTTCAGTCAGGACTGGGGAAGGAGCTGGTGGGTGGATCAGTAGTTGGGGTGGGGATGCATTTTTTTACTTTTTCTTGACTTTCAGTATATTGGCTTCAAGTATCAAAAGATAATCTCACATCAGGATTGTTTCTGAAAAACCTGAGTGAGGTAAAATACCTTAAAGGCAAATCTCTGGGTGTCTGACTGTCAGCATGAATTCCTCCAAAGGATGCATGAAAAGTGGGGCAATTTGCTTTCCTTTCACTGCATTTCAAGCCAGAGATGACTGTGGAGGATGTATAAAAACTCTGGCTTTAAAAAGGCTCAGCTGTGTATTTGCCTCTACTGTTCACCTCACACATTTGATTCCTGACTTCTGGGAGTGCCTTACCCACCAAAGCAGTGTGACAAGGAATATATTAAAGCCCTTTCTCATGCATTTGGCAGCTCAGATGTGTTTTGAAAGAGATTCTTATAATATATATGTTCTAAATGTAGATTAAATAAAGTAGAAGATACTTCCTTGTCCCTTGTTAATGCTGGTTTGTGGTGGTGTAGTGGTTCTAATTCTGAACTGAAATGAGGAAATAGATGCCTTGGAGGGAATACCTGGATTCTCCCAGTTATGAAGAGGAAGTGTGATATATGTAGGAGTTGTTGAGTGAAAAAGTTTTGCTTTTCATGTAACAGAGCAAGGTTTTAAGCAGATTTCTCTGTAGCCTTGGGAGCACCTCTAGCCAAGTGATTTCTGTCCATTTTCGTATTCCTTTAAGGCACAGCAGCTCAGAGCAGAGCAGCATCCAGATACCTGCAGGGAGCTGTCAGCAGTAACAAATAGATACAACCCAGCAGAAAAAGCAGGAAGATGGACAGTCCTACCTCCTGCTCCCAGCTCCCACTTTGGTAATTCTTAGCTGTGGGGTCTGGATCCTCTTTGGCTTGGTCTCCATTCACTCATTTTTGGATCTCATAATGAGTCACAGCACCCTGATGAGCTGTCCCACCAAGTGCCCAGGGAGCAGAAGTGTTGCTCCTGGTTCTCAGCATCCCAGAGTGGCCTTCAGGGCATTGATCTTCTGCTGCCTCTGGAGCTGTGCTCCTTCCCTGTGTGCCCTGCACTTGGAGCCTGTTCCTTTGGGGCTTTGGGAGGTTCCCTGTTTCCCTCTTGTATAACTCAGGCTTTGTGAGAATCTCTGCAGTCCTCTGAGCTGCACTGTTGGTGTGTTCAGCTGGCAAAAGCAGTCCTGAATTTGAGTTTCGGGGTAAATCAGACATTGGAAATGGGTTGCTGACTTCCAGGGATAGGAAATGTGTTCCTGCATCCCAAGGCTCTGCTGCTGGGCCATGACTCACTCACTTGGAGAGAGACTCAAGCTTCTCCATCTGCCTTGTCATGAATTTTTGACCTTGGGCAGAGGATTTACTCTGATTCTTGGACAAGATTGCTTCAGTATTCTGTGACTGGTGCTGGAGTTTGAGTAACACTTCCTTCCTCATTCCTTGTGTCACAGTGCTCTTACTTGCTGCTTTTCCAGGAAGATTTTTGGGTTTTTAGACATTTGTTTAAAAATTCCTCCCCCCAACAGTTTTTAAGTGAGAATCATTTCATCTGTTTGAAGGGATATGGAGCAGAATAGTGACAATTTCTTGTGAAGTTCAAGGTGCTAACTAGCTCTAAGATAGTGCTGACAACTCTTCAAAATGTGCTGGTTTATTCCTTATTTAATATACTTGATTTCTGTTTCAGCACCTCAGCCATGTCTCTCTTATATGAATGTGTGAACACAGTAATAGCAGGTGAGAACTGAAACTTGGAACCTAGAAAAGAAAAACCGTGATGAACTTTGTCATCAGCTAACACCATCTGTAAACCTTTTTCCTTTAACTTAATGGATTTTATAATAGAATAAGTCTCCTGGCAAACTTTGTGTCGCTGTGGGGCTGAAATCCTTTGTAGTCAGTGGGTGAGGCACAGTCCCTGCAGCTGTGTTGTGTTTGCTGAACGCTGAAACCAAGCACAGACAATGACATTATTTATATGCAAACTCCTAAATGTTGCTACAACTACAAAATTTACCAGCAGCAATAGAATTAAAGCAAGAGTTATGTCTCTTTGCCAAGTTTTCTCATGTGATGATGGATCAGACTTTTTTTTTTTTTTTTTTTGCAGCTTAAAAATGTGGTGTAATTCCTTAGAGGAGGCAGTTAAAATTACTGATTGTCAGTTTCAGTTTCTGGGAAGGGGATATGAACTCCATAACTGGGAGGGTGAGAGAAAACAAAGGCAAGAAGGGATAACACAGTATTGCAGCTCAGGCTTGGCACTTTTGCTATCAGAGTGTGGAGCAGAGGGTTATTGACATTCACAGTTTGTCTGTCTGTCTCCTGCGGGTACTTAGGATAATGGTGCAGAACTTGCTGTGCTGGGTCAGTTCAGAGAGGGAAGAGAGCTCTGTCACTCACTGTTCATTCCTTCAGGGAAATGAGGTGTCATGATAGGAGGGAAGATAACACAGAGGGTAATTCCACTGTGGATGAAAGAGACCTTCACTGAGGTCCAGTGGGGTCATCCTGTGGGTAGAGGGGGAATTCACCCAGGGCACCTCAGGGATGGTAATGTCAGACTCAGAGCCAGCAAATGAGCCCTGAAACACCAGAGGAGCACCTGGCCCCTGCCAGTTCTGGAGGTGACCGTGTCCAGCACAGCTTCCCTGCAGGGACAGAGGGCAGCACGTGGCACCTGCTCAGGCACAGCTGGGCTTGGCTTGGCAGTGCTGTGCCAGCAGCAGTTACCAGGGTGAGCCCACCTTTTCTGCAGTGGGGCTGTGTGCTGCCAGAGCTTTCAAATGTTTCATGTAATCAACGATGACTGGCTTGATTGAAGCTCCAGTCTAATCACATTAAACTCCAGGATCTGTTGCTGCATCCCATTGCATTGGGAAAGTGCACAATTAAAAATTCAGCTGTACAGTAGCTGCTGACATATTTACAGCCTTGACTGCTACCTGATGTGAGTGAAATAAACCTTAGTGAGAGCAAAGAAGTGCATCTTTGACCTGGCTGTTTCAGCTGTTTCCACCTGTATACTTTGTTTTTCCCGCCCTTTTATTATTACTGTTACAGTATATGAAACTAGAAGTTCATGTCACAACCTTCTCTCCTCCCTTCAGACCCCCAAAAGTCCAAGCAAATAGACAAACAATAATCTGGCACCTTTCCCTGAGAACTGAGCTAGGTGTGAACTGTCAGGTGGTGTTGTTGCAGTCACTCACAGCACTGAAATACTGACTGGAATTTGTGCTTCTGTGTTTCAGTTCTGATCTCTCTGTCCTCGGGGATGCCCAACCACAGCGCCAGCATCCAGGTGCGACCCTGGGTTTGGGGGTTCTGCTCTGCTGTGGGATCCCAAGGGCCGGAGAAAACGGGATTGTGTTCCTCTGCCAGAGGTTACAGCTACTGAAGTGCTCTCACTGCAGTCCTACAGACTGAAGCATTTCCTATAGAAACTCTCCTACTTCACTCTAAAATGTAGAATTTGAGTTTTCCCAACTCTTTATTTATCTCCTGCTATCAATACAGTCACACAGGTTCCTTTTGTTTGGAAATCTGTTAATGCAACAAAACCCTCTCACCTGGAAGACCTCAGGTCTTGGTCAGATACTTCCTTGTGTATTGAGTAAACTTCATGAAGACTTACTTTAATTAAGACCTGTAATAAAAAGTGGTGTGGTCTTTTTTTCCAGCTTTGTGTTCAGAAGTTGAGGATATTGATAGAAGATTCTGACCAGAACTGTAAGTATGTCTTCAAGTTGGCCCCCAAGCACTGGGGAGATGCTGCTGCAGCAGACGAATTGTAGTGCCTGGTGTGCTGTAAACATTTGTTGGGGGGTTAATATGGAAATAATTTTTGGTGGTGAGCACCTCTTTATAATAATATTTTTAAAACAAATGACAGCAATTATTACTGCTGTTTGTGGTCTTGTAAATTAAAAAACAGTTCTTTCTGTTCTCTGGGATTTCCCTTTTTATAGACTGGCTGTTTGGAAAGCAGTGATGGTTATTTTCAGCAGAGTGAGCATAATAGTAAAATGGAAGAGTGTTGACTTATTTTCGTCACTAAAAAGAGTACTGGGAAATTTTTCTTTTGTGCAGCTCTATTTCTTGCCTTGTCAATTTTTCCCCTTGAGAACAGGACTGGTACACACCAATCTTCAGTGCTTTTAAAGCTGTGTTCACCTCAGGATGCCAGTTCTCAAATCCCAGCATTTCTATTTATCAAATACATATTTTTGAATCAATGCTAAAACTTGAGGTGCAGGAAGACCCTGATGAGGGTTACATATGTAATTGCATGTCTTCCTATGGGATTATGAATTTAAAGACCGTAGTCTGTGATGCATCATTCTCAAAAATGCTTTTCTTCATCACAGATTTTTATTCAATACCAAGTGCTTCTACTGAAACCAGCTTTAAGATTTCATGCTCAGCACAAAGCAGTGTTTCTATATTTGGAAAGAAGTTTTATTTTGTCTTTCACAGTGAAGTACCTGGGACTGTTGGCTATGTCCAAAATCTTGAAAACGCACCCTAAGTCAGTTCAGTCTCACAAGGATCTCATTCTCCAATGTTTGGATGACAAAGATGAGTCCATCCGACTCAGAGCTTTAGATCTGCTTTATGGCATGGTATGTTCCTACATTTATTTCCTCTCCAGCTCCCCTGGCCCTTTAGGAAGGTGATGTTTAAGGAAGATGTGCAACTTTCTCTGCCAGAAAGCAGAGCAGAGACTTCTGATAACAACTTCCATATCTTTTCTGGCACTTAGGACAAGTAAAACATGTGGCTCAGCATGAGGGCCTTAAGAAATCTGATTCAAACTGGATGGAGTTTCACAGTTCAGGCCCTGTTGGAAATCACTCATTTTGAAATCCATTCCACTGGATGTTAATGACTCCTAAATTGTTTCCTTTATAAGGAAAAATGTTTTGAACTCTTAAACTTTCTAATCTGGCAGTAGAAGATTCACTTCCTCTTGGATTTCTGTACTGCTGATAGTAACTCTGATCCTCAGCTCTCCCACAGCTGAGGTCTTCACAGAAGCAAGTGGGTTGGAAAAATCCTTGGAGATGATCAAATCCAGCCTGTGACCTAATACCCCTTGTCAACCAGGCCATGGCACTAACTGCCACATTCAGTCTTTTCTTAAACACCTTGTATACTTGAGCTGGCTCTTTAACAAAAGCACTGAATAGTAATAAAAAGGTTCATTTTTGGATTGTGGCCTACAGAGGAGGTTCTGGTTTCTTGTTAACGTGATAGGGGTCCAGCAGAGAGCCAGCAGCTGCTTGACTGGAACTAGAAGGACTTGGCTGTATAGGAAAGTGGTTGGACCCCTCATCACCTCTTTAACAGGTCTCCAAGAAGAACTTGATGGAAATTGTGAAGAAACTGATGATTCACGTGGATAAAGCCGAAGGGACGACGTACCGAGATGAGCTGCTGACCAAAATCATAGACATCTGCAGCCAGTCCAATTATCAGTACATCACAAACTTTGAATGGTCAGTGCTTTCAGCTGCCAGCCTGGAGCTCATCGCAGAGGTAACGCAGCATTGTCCTCTGATACCCTTCCGTCCTTGTCCATAGGTACATAAGCATCCTGGTGGAGCTGACCCGGCTGGAGGGCACGAGGCACGGGCACCTGATCGCGGCGCAGATGCTGGACGTGGCCATCCGAGTGAAAGCCATCCGCAAGTTCGCGGTGTCGCAGATGGCCATGCTGCTGGACAACGCCCACCTCATCGCCAGCAACACCCAGAGGAACGGCATCTGCGAGGTGCTCTACGCTGCTGCCTGGATCTGCGGGGAGTTCTCCGAGTAAGTGCAGGCAGAGCCTGCTCTGCTGTGAGTGGCAGCTTTTGGGCAAAGACTTTGGTCACAGAAATGTGGTTTTGAGAGGAGGGTGGCTCAGAGTGTGTACCTTAATGCCACCAAAGTGATTGTTTTTCTCTTGCTCCCTTACACCATCAACTCATCAGCTGTTTCTAGCCAAGACATTTTTAACTATCTGGTCATTTTTCCTGTCTCTCCAGCCTTGCCCACTCATGCAGGAAGCCACAGTAGTGAATCATAGAATCCCAGAAAATTCTGAGTCAAAAGGGACCCTCAGGGATCATTAACTCCTGTCCCTGCACAGGCACCCCAACAGTCCCACCCTGGGCATCCCTGAGAGCGCTGTCCAAACGCTCCTGGAGCTCTGGCAGTCTTGGGTCCAGGACCATTCCCTGGGGAGCCTGGGCAGTGCCCCAGCAGCCTCGGGGGGAAGAACCTTTCCCTGAGCTCCATCCCAAGCCCTGACACAGCTGCAGCCCTTCCCTGGGCTCCTGTCCCTGACCCAGAGCAGAGCTCAGCCCCTGCCCCTCCGCCTCCCCTGGGGAGCAGCTGCAGCCCCCGAGGAGCCTCCCCTCAGTCTCCTCTGCTCCAGCTGAACGAGCCAAGTGCCCTCAGCTGCTCTCAGACCCTTCCCCAGTTCCGTGTCCCTCCTTTGGACACTCTCCAACAGCTTTGGATGCTTCTGATCTTGTAAGTATGAGCTGTTAGATCTTAAGATGTTGAAGGAACTCCTTAATGGTTAAGGTCCATCCCCATTTATATTGTAGGGAACATGTCCAATCACCATGTTTGAATAGTTCTTTATCTCCTCCCTGTTTTGCCCTTGTTAAAAGGTTTTTGCAGAGCCTCATCTTCCTGGGAATTAAAAGTTGTCATCTTTTTGCTCAAAATTATTTGGTACCCACAGTTGCACAGTTTTTAAGGTTCTTGTACCAACACCTTTTTTTAGCTTCAAGAGATGTTTTTGTTTCTTGGTTGTGCAGATACAGCTGTTCCCAGCTTTTATTTTGGTACATTGGTCAGGTGTGGTACTGTAGTCTCCTCTTACCCCAGCTGATTTATAACTGCCACTCTGAGCACTGGCTTCAGTTGAAATTCACACTGTAGGTGTGATATTGAGGGAATGCTGGTACAGCTCAGATCTTCATTTTCTTAAAAAAGTTGTACAAAAAAAAACTGCTGATGAAGAAGTAAGAGAATATACTCCTCTTTTCCAGTGTGATCACATTTTTACTTAGAAACAACTTTAGCTTTCAGTTTGTAATAGTTCAGTAACTTTTTTGTGCATCTTCCATTTAGTTGTGAGCAACCACTTTTGAGTAAGAGCATGAGCTCTGTTAAAACAAAGTGCTGTGATCTGTATTCGTTTGTGTATTAAGAATTGCTTGCTGTATTTTATTTTTGCTGCCTTTCATGTGTGCACTCTGTCCCTACAGACATCTCGAGGAAGCAAACCAAACCCTAGAAGCAATGCTGAGGCCTAAAGTGACGACCCTGCCAGGCCACATCCAGGCTGTTTACGTGCAGAACATGGTGAAGCTCTACGCATCCATCCTGCAGCAGAAGGAGCAGGCTGGGGAAAAGGAAGCAGCTCAGGAAATTACACAGCTGATGATAGAGAGGCTGCCTCAGTTTGTGCAGAGTGCAGATCTGGAGGTTCAGGAGAGGGTAAGAGAACAAAATGACTTTGGGATTTATCATGGCAAGTCTTGGAGCAGGTCTGTGGTTCTCTGTGGTCATGCACGTTTTCTGTAAGCTGTTATCAGGGACAAGGCCCAGATCTTACTGCAGTTGATGCCATCTCTGAAGGCTGCCAGCAAGATCTTCGCTCAAAACAATTTAATTTTAAAATCATTCGGGCACATAAGGGCACAAGAAGGACCCAGCTAAAAGAGAGGCTTAATATGTACTTTTTGCATTTGCTCCAAACCTGCAGTTCATGCTGCTTCTCTTAATTCCATTAATGGAGTAAAACACTTACCTTCTGTTGACTTCAGTTGATCTGTTTGGTTCAGCTTGTTAAATATTACTCTGAAACTACTTCTGCATTTGTTTTTAGGCTTCTTGCATCTTGCAGCTAATAAAATACATTCAGAAGCTACAAGTAAAAGAAGTTCCTGTAGCTGAGGAAGTGATAGCCCTGTTTGCTGGTGAGCTGAACCCTGTGGCTCCTAAAGCACAGAAGAAAGTCCCTGTTCCTGAGGGGTAAAGTTCCTTCTCTCTCCCAAATCCTTATTTAAATTTTAAATAATAAAGCAAAGTATATAATGAGACACTGAAATACTCAGGGGTACTGAGTCAAGCTGTTTGTTTGCTGCAATTCTTCCCAGCCTGGACCTCGATGCCTGGATCAATGAACCTCCATCAGACAGTGAGTCTGAAGATGAAAAGCCCAAAACAATATTTCATGAGGAGGAACAAAGGCATTCCAGACACAGACAGCCAGAAATAGATGAAGAGGAACTGGCCAGAGTGAGTGAATGTTAAAATGCTTTTCCCTACATATAATTCAGTAGTAATCTAAGTGGTGCTGAAGCAGCGGGGGCTGTTGTGGATTCTGCACGTAGCCAGGGAGCCATTCTGCTCTCCATAGCTCAGGGCAGCTGATCATTGATGTGAGCTGATGCTCATGGGCTTCAGCAGCTCCTGGGGATGGCTGTAACATGACTGTTCTCTGCAGTGATCCCACTCTTCCTGCCTCTGACCTCTTTGGTTTCACAGAGAGAACTTGTTGTTATACAAATCATCACTTCTTCTTCTCCCTGCAGAAATGAAAACAGAAGTGTTCCAATTGCCATCAGAAAGTGATCTTTGGGGAGTTGTTAACTCCAGACTGTAATTAAAAAGCAAAGAAGGTGTTCCATGAAATATTAGTTACAGTATCATATACAACAGCTTGGGTTCGGAGGGACCTTAAAGCTCATCCAGTGCCACCCTCTGCCATGGGCTGGGGGATACCTTCTACTGCCCCATCCAGCCTGGCCTTGGACACTTCAGGGCTGGAAATTAGTAATGGTACTTGAAGTTCTCTCCTAATATGTCTGGTAGCTCAGAACTGCTTTATCACACACAAGCTCCTCTGCTCTGGTCTTTTCACTGTAGTTATGTATTGTTCCAGAAATAGAGGAGGGAGATTTTGTTTTGCACTTTGGTATCTTTTTATCTCTTTGCTTACAAACAAACATTGTAACTGCAAATCCTGTTTTGCTTTTAGCGTCGAGAAGCCCGGAAACAAGAACAGGCAAACAACCCATTTTATATCAAAAGCTCTCCTTCCCCTCAGAAGGTGAGTCTGAATTGCAGTATCTCACTGGCCTCTGCTGTCACTGTGTGAAGGTTCCCTGAGTGTCAGACCTGCAGCCTCCTCTGGGACATTCTGATATTTCCCCTGCAGTTCTGACTGCTTTACAATGTGTGGACTGGAGTGGCTGCTTACAACTGTTCTTATAACTCCTGTTTGTGTTGAGACCTGATAGCCCCAGAGCAGCCTATGAGAGTCTGTGCAGTTTGTCCCAGCCCTGGGTGATGGCAGCATTCGCATCCCCAGACACCTCACTCAGAGCCCTGCAGAGGAGGGTGACCCTGAACACACACTGTGTTTTGTGGATCAGAAAGTTGCTGTGGCCTCTGAACACCTTTTTCAGGGAAAGCGCTTCCTTTACTCCCTCTATATCCAAAGGACTGCCCCGTATTCCTCAATTCCAATCACCAAATTTATCTTCTGAAGTGGTAAGTTATTAGCAATAAAACACAAACCAGAAATTCTTCAGAGAGCTGCAGTAATACTTCAGGGCAGTAGTGGGGTTAAAATACTGTAGCTAAGAGTAGGATCCTTTATAATAGTTATCAACTGGCTTTAAAACACTCACTGCTACCACACAGGATTAGTAACAAGCTGTTCCATTCCTACCCTTTAAAATGTTCACTTCAGGGATTGATCTGCTTGATGTTTTGTAATGTGTCTGTTTACAGACATTTGTGCTGGCGGTGCTCAGAATGTAACAAATCTTTCTTTTCCCAGCGATACCAAGACACTCCAGGGGTGGAACATATTCCTGTGGTCCAGATTGACCTTTCTGTCCCATTAAAAGTTCCAGGTAAACACAGCTAATCTGTAAAATTAATTAAAGAAATTCAGTTAAGCAAAAGCCGTAATTCCTTCTTAGAAATTCCAGCTGAGGTTTTGAAGGGCAAGAGCACACTTTCATCAGAGTCTTAAATATATCTCCTTAATTAACATTTGAAAATAGTACTTTGCAGTCTGAGTTCCTTTCAAGATAACATTAGAAATAATTCTGTTATTAGGAATATCCTGCAGCCAAGTCTGTAATGTGTAGAGTAACCACTGTTCTGTGTGGGAACAGTCACCTTCAAAATATCTTAGAGGTCTGATGGAGGTGATCATTAGACAATTAAATGGAATCTAATGGTAGAGATACTATTTGAATATCTTGTTTCAATTATCAAAAGGTAGTTGTGTATCTAAGGAGTGGTTGGATACAGCACTGAAAAGCTGTTGATAAAGTGCCTTACATTGCAAGGAGTGAGTTCTAAGTGCAAATATTTAAGGTTTTTTCCACAGCAGCAATGTCACCAGTTCTCCTTAAAATCTCATTGTTTGGATGTTCCTTGTAATGCAGTGAATGCAGCCAAGAATCAGGGAGCAGGATTGAGCTCTGTCCTGTTTCTGGACAGATGGAGTGGACATCAAAGCTGGTGCTTGGGGGGCTGTGTGGGAGGTGATGTGGAAGGCACAGGGAGCTGTGGATCCAGCTGGTTGGGGGAAGCTGGAAGTAGGGCTCACTGCTGCCATCGTGTTTCAGTGCTCAGTCCATGTGCCCTGTACCTGGAAGCAGCTTGGCTTTCCCCACAGGAATGCCCATGTCAGACCAGTACGTGAAACTGGAAGAAGAGCGAAGGCATAAACAGAAACTGGAGAAAGACAAGAAAAAGAAGAAACAGAAAAAGGAGAAGAGAGGGAAACACCATCGCCACAACTCCCTGCACACGGAGAGCGAGGAGGACATTGCTCCAGCTCACCACGTTGACATCATCACAGAGGAGATGCCAGAGGTCAGTTCCTGTGCTTGGGGTCTGGGATTTATCTGTGTGCAGCTCTTGAGAGATTTTTGCCCCCACAACTGCAGCCAGTCTGTAGTGTGGCAGTTCCAGAGCTGTGCTGTCTTGCAGAGCTGTTTCACAAGTGACTGAGATGATCCCTGGCTGTTCTTCATAGGGGAAGAAATGACTGTCTTTTTTTCCCACAAAAAGACAAAAATTGGCACTGAAGCTATTAAAAAAAAATCAAAACCAATGCAACAATGTTCATCCCTGCTCTAAAAGTAACACTGTCCAAATAGCATTTATTATGCTCTGCTGCTTCACTTTGACAGTAACTTGCTGTCTAGTCAGCAGCTTTGCAGCTGATGATAATTAATTGCAGATGCTAATGATGTCATCTGTATTTGTTTCTAAAATTTCCTTTAATCAAAACTGAACAGCAGCAATTCAAATCCTGCAGTTTATGAAGAAGGGGTTTCTGTTCTAAATTAATCTTGTAACTGGATGCTGCATTGAAGTGCATTGTTCCTGTAACTTACTGTGCCTCTCTGCAGCTGTCCTGGTCCAGGCCTCATAGGCTCAAAAAAATTTAATTTGGGTGGTGTTAAGCTTGAGTTTGAAAATTGCCAGTGGTTTGCTTCCTCAATGGATGTCTCTTTATCTTTCCTGCAGAATGCTTTGCCCAGTGATGAAGATGACAAAGATCCCAATGATCCCTATAAGGCACTTGACATAGATCTGGATAAGTAAGTGGCAGATTTGTGTGTGAGTTCACTGAGGTGCTACAGGGAATGCCTGAGGGCAGGGCTGGGGCTGAGCAGGCAAAGGCACTACCGGCCACCAGGGGAAAAGGCTGAAGTCTCTCCCCGTGGCTTTGCTGAAACCTCAGGTGTTCATCCAGCTTGGGTTCCCACTGCAGCTTGGATAATAAAATCTCAACTCCTGAGTATGGGAGAGGTACATGAGGAGCAGGGAAGTCATTAAATGCAGTGTGACTGAAGGAATCTGGAAGCAGAGGCAGTGTCACTGGATCAGGTGTGGGTTACTCTGAGGTTTGGGTGTCCCACTGTCTCTTCTGTGACCTGTGTTGGCACTGAGTGTGACCTGTGTCCATCTGTCCCCCTCAGAACCTCTCTGTCCATGGCAAGCCCATGCTGTGATCACTGACCAGTAACACCCAGGCTGTCCCACCCCATTGCCCTGTGGCTCCTCAGGGTGGTCCCACTGTTGTAAAGGTTGTTCTGACGTGACTGAGTGAGCTGCATGTCCCACCTGTGACCAGGCTGGTCCCCACCCAGCTGCTGGGGCTGTTCCAGTGCCAGCACTGTGAGCCCCTACATCCACATGACCATGAGCAACTGGGCTGCCCAGTATCTCACACAGAGATTGCTTTGGATTTTTTTTTAGTTGCTGTTTTACAAAATCACCATGCTAAAAAATAATTGCTGATTTATGGCCCAGGGATGCCTCCTGTAAAGTTTGGAAAAGTGTGCGGGCCCATGTGGCTGTGTAAGATCTCTGCCTTCCTCTGATAGTTGAGAGCCTTTGTAGTTCCAAATTTATAGGGCTCTGGTCCCTCAGTACCTTGTGAAAAAGTGTTATAGCACTTTTAAAAAGTGAATAAAACAGTTTTTCTGAAAAACTTCCCTTTTTTCATGAGCCAGTCAAAGTCTGCAGGGACAAATATATAAAAGGAAATTATTTTCTGGCTGTAGCCCCTGTATTTGCATGGTGATCCTCACCAGCATTGGGCACACCCAGCAGAGCAGGTCCTGGGTGCTCTGCTCCAGGAGGCATCCAGGACTGTTGGATTGTTCCATCCATTCCCTCCCCTGTGCCATGAGTGCTGTGCTCTCCTGTCACGGTTTCTCATGTCTGTGTCCTCTCTTTCCTTCTGTGCTTGCACTGCTCTGTCTGTCACGCTCACACGCAGTCTGGTTTCAGGGAAGCCTTCCAGGTAAGAATATCTCCTCAGTGTTCACCTTTGTCAGGTTGGTTGATTTTGGACAGTGTAAGTCCTTGAAGGGTGGTGGAGCTGTTGAAATCAGTGACCTGCAGGTTTGTGTGAGTCTGTTTTGTCACTGGCTTTCAGCACCAATGCTGTTCCTGTAGAGGTGTATCTGAAATAGTAAAAGATGAGGCCTGTTTGCTGTTCAATCTTCCTTCAGTGTCTGAAAGTGAAAAATTAATTGGTTCTGGTTCTTAATGCAATATGAGCAAAAACACTGAAGCAGTTGAGGCCATTAGAAGTCTTCCTGAACTGGTGTTTGCAGGGCAAATGTGAAAATTAACATTTAATAAAAGTTAGGAAATTGTAAAAGATGCAGTTGGTAAAATTCTTGCTGATTTTTGGAAATGTTTGACAAGAATAAGACAAATTTTTGTGGTAGTTTTTTTCCCCAGTAGTGGGTTTAGGATACAGTGTAAATATGAACTGCCATTGGTGCTTTTTGGAAGCAGATGTCTGAAGTTACATTTAACTTCTAAAATGTCATAGTAGAGTAGAAATTCATAGTGCAAACTTCTAAAATACAAATTACTTAGAATAATTCACAATTGGAGTGACCTGTTCATCAAGAACAACAAACCCCACACCCTTCAAGGGCCATTGGAGCCAGGCTGGCATTCCACTGCTCAAATTCCCACTCTGTTGGAAATGCTGTTCCACATCCTTGCTTTTCCTTGGAGAGGGATTCCATGGAAACACAGCATAACCCTACAGGGAACTGTTCTTCCGTGGGTGCTACTCAGCCTGCAAGCCTCCTGCTGGCACCTCTGAGGGTTGAACAGCAACACCTTGGCTCTCAGTCACCTTCCAGTTGTTTCCTCTGACTCCTGACCCCCAGGGGCAATATCTGCAGTTGCATAAATAAACCCTAGGTACAGAACTGTGCGCTGATTTCAGGCTTGGGGGCCCAGCTCCCTAAACACAAAGCACACCTTGTTTTGGACAGATGATCTGGCTGAGAGAGGCTGTTTGCAGGCAGTAATGGGCTCCTTCTTTTCAAGACCCTTAGCAGACAGTGAGAAGCTGCCAGTGCAGAGACACAGGAACGTTGAAACCCTGAAGTCACCAGACTCAGAAGTTCCCCTAGTAGAGAAGAAGAGCAAGAAACCCAAAAAGAAGGAAAAGAAACATAAAGAAAAAGAGAGAGATAAAGGAAAGAAGAAAGAGAAAGAAAAAAAGGTGGTAGAGGAGGAGGAAGAAGAAGAAAAAAAGGTAATTCTCCAAGACTTGCATCATTTTAGCTACTGCTGTTATTTATTGCTGAGTTCAGTTTGTTGTTTAGGAACAGTCACATTTGACAGTTCAAACAGCTGAATTCATTCAACCTTTATTTCCTTAAATTTTTACAACTGTAGCAGCAGGTATTTAAAGATTTCTGCTAATAAAAATAACATTTACTTAGCTTCTTAAGTTAGCAGAATTCAGCTTATTGCAGCCTACACAGCAGATCTGCCAGAGCTCACGCGGAAGCTGAGTTTGCTGATATTTTGTCTGTACTCCAAGTGGGGAACTCCTTAGCAAAATATCTGGAACACACGCTGTGAGCATCGTTTGTTCTGCATCTTGCCTCCCATGTACTTCAGACCCTTTCAGTTATAAGCCCTGCCATCAGCTGTCAGTTCCTCTCAGGATTTGAAATATCCTCCTGCTAACCCCCCCTGCAGAGCTGCACTTTCCTCTGCCCTGCAGCCCTTGGAATTCCTGGGATACCCTGGTGTGGGGGTGCTGGGCAGCTGCTGGCAGCTGGGCCCGGCTTTGGAAGTGCTCAAAGACTAAAGTGAAGCTTCTTGGTGTGTTTGCTCCTAAATGTGTCCCAGCATCTGTGCATGAGGAGCACTCAGGAGTGCTGCATTGCCATGGGAACTTAAGGTTTTGATTTAATTGTTGTCGAGTCACAGAATCCCAGACTGGCTTGGGTTCAAAGGAACCTCAAAGCCCATCCAGTGCCCCCCCTGCCATGGGCAGGGACACCTCCCACTGTCCCAGGCTGCTCCCAGCCCCACTGTCCAGCCTGGCCTTGGGCACTGCCAGGGATCCAGGGGCAGCCACAGCTGCTCTGGGCACCCTGTGCCAGGGCCTCCCACCCTCCCAGGGAACAATTCCTTCCCACGATCCCATCCAGCCCTGCCCTCTGGCACTGGGAAGCCATTCCCTGGGTCCTGTCCCTCCAGCCCTTGTCCCCAGTCCCTCTGCAGCTCTCCTGGAGCCCCTTTAGACCCTGCAGGGGGCTCTGAGCTCTCCTTGGAGCCTTTTCTCCTCCGGGTGAGCACCCCCAGCTCTCCCAGCCTTTCTTCACAGGACAGATGTTCCAGCCCTGTGATTTTGTTGGTTTGGTTTTCTTTTGTTGTTGTTATTGGGGGGTGTTGGGGTTTTTATTTGATTTTTAAGAAAGAGATAAAACCAATGATAATGGGGGTTTTTTTCTCCTAAAATTCAGGGGGAAGACTTGGATTTCTGGCTTTCCACTGCTCCATCAGCTGCTCCTACACCCCAGCCACAGGTAGGAATCCTCCTCCATCAGAGGAAACTTCTCTGTTTCCTTATTGCCTGTGAGCTGTGCAGGAGTGCTGTGTCATGCTGCAGCACAGAGGGGAACATCAGCTTCATCTCCTCAGCTTCCTGCTGGGGAGCAGAGATATTGTGTCTGCCCAGTTCACAGAAACTATAATGGAAGACTTGAGGCTCATTCTGTGCAGATCAAGGAATAGAAATACAGATGCAGCTCCAGGCTTGGTTGATTTTGTTATTGATGGATATAATGTTATACAGTTGTATGGTTTTATTTCCCAGTATGAGGTAGACTCTAGCAGCATTAATAGACATGAGAGACAGAGTGTGAAAGAAAAATTCTCATGAATTTTGATGGGAAATTCTAGAGGAAGAGACAAGGAATATAAGGGGGTGGATTCCTTGGAGGAAACCTTTTGAATCGTGTCCTCAGGTGATCGAATTTGCTGGGTTTCAGAGGCATAAAACAAAAGCCTTGATACCATGTTAGCCAAGTTTTGTTTCTGAAATAACAGTTGTGAGGGGTTGTCACTGTTGAGTTTCTTTTGCTGTGGGATTGGGTTGTTGCAGCTGCTTTCCATCAGTGTCATAATCCTGCTGCTCATCTCCTCAGAGCGAGCCTGGAATGGGCACTGCTGTGGTGGCTGAACCTCAAGAGGTAAAAAAAGAAGAAAGGGAAGAGCAAGATGAGGAGGAGGAGGATGAAGGAAAGGTAAGTGCGTTAAGAGGAAGTTGCCTCGAGTTGCACCAGGAGAGGTTTAGATGAGGTATTAGGAAAGATTTTATTTTAAATGGAAAGGATTGTCAGGCACTGGAACAGGCTGCCCAGGACAGTGGTGAAGTCACTGTCCCTGGAAGTGTTAAAAAAACCTGTGGATGTGGCACTTGAGGACATGGTTTGGTGGTGGATGTGGTGGTGCTGGGCTGATGGTTGGACCTGATGATCTTTAAGATCTCTTCCAACCTTTACAATTCTCTGGTTTTATGAAGTTGCCATCATCCTTCAGCCCTATGCTCCTGCTGCCTCAAATTCCTTAAAAAGCAGCACACGGGAATTGCCAACAGCATCTGTTCAGTGCAGTGACCACTTGCAAATGTTGCATCCTTGAGGAGCTCTAAACACCTCGTGGTGAGAGGTTTGGTTGTTCCTGAGCCAAGGACAGGTCCCAGTTAAAGCTGAACTTTCACACAGTTGGAGAGATTCAGCCTTACGCTGTTCCCAGGCTGCTCTGGGATAAGATATTGGCAGCTGGCGGGGGGAGCAGGGTTTACTGGGACTCCACATGGAGTTACTTTTGGGATTTAAGGAATGGTAGCTCTGTTTTGGGTTCTGCAGTAAAGGGAAACTTTGCTCAGTCCAGGAAGTGCAGAGAGTCTGGAGTTGGAAGTGTGGTAAAGGGGTCATGGCTAGAAATCGAGGGTTTCTTTAAGGGTTTGTTGTAGTTTCTTGTTCTTCTTGGTAGAAATCCTCCAAGCATAAGAAGAAAAAGCACAAGAAGGAGAAAGAAGAGAAGTCAAAGGATAAAAAGAAATCCAAAAAGAAGAGCCACCACAGCGAGGAGGAGCCCCCAGAGTCAGTGCAGAATGGGATGCTAGAGGATGAGCCACTACCGGTGAGTAGCTGTGCCCAGGCCTGGGGACAAGGCAGAGCTCAGCTGGCTGGGAGGGAGGGCAGTGCCAGCCCTTCCCAGAGTCATTAGGTGTGGTGTGACTGGGAGTTCTCTCTTGCTTTTCAGCCCATGTCCAGTTACCGCCTTCTTGCTGAAAGCCCAGACATTAAAATGGTGAGTTTGGTGTGTTCTGTTGCAAATGTTGTCTCTCTGTGTTCCCTAAGGAGGGGGTACCCTGGGGATGGTGTAGTGACTTTGTGTAGCCGTCACATAACTGAAGAATTGTTTAAATCCCGGGAGGTAGAACTATAACCAAGCTCCATTTCCTTTCCTTTGGGTGTCCCACTTTAATTTCTAAGTTGATATTTTCCCAGTCCTTAGCTGATCATCAGTGTATTTTCATAATCCTCTAGCTATACCAAATTCCTCCTTTTTGAACCTGGTTTTATCCCCATGCTGTGTTCTGTTCCTTGAAGTTTCTGACTCTTTCCTGTGACATTCTTCCCTTCATTTGCAGACCTATGATATTCAAGGAAACCTCCAGAATGACAGCCAAGTTACTGTGTCTGTTATCTTTGAGAACAAAAGCACTAGCTTCCTTAAGAGCATGGAACTGAATGTCCTGGACTCTCTCAACACTAAAATGCTCCGACCAGAAGGATCATCGGTACACGACGGGATCCCTGTGCCCTTCCAGCTCCCCCCTGGTATGCACAGCTTTGCACAGGGCTCTTGGAGTGTGGCTGGCCCTGCACTGCCCTCCTGTGGGAAGAGCTGCTTGAACTTCTTGCTGTTTTCCAGAAAAGCATCTCTGGGTGTTTCTGGGCTTTCCCACAGTTCCTTGGAGAGGATAAGCCTTCTCTCAGTATTGCTGTGATGCAGGTGGTTCTGCACAGCAAGAGCAAAGCCTTAATCTAGGGCTGGGAGTCCAAATGTACGAGTTTGTGTTCCAGGTGCCTGCAGGCTGGCACACCTTTGACTATAGGAATCCAAAACTCATGAGGTGTTTGCTATGAGATTTAAAATGAAAGGTGATAGGTTTGTGACGAGTTAGAATCCACTCTGGATTTATCCTGGAGCTCTTATCCTGCTGTTTGAATGGCAGAGGCCTTATGCAGTGAAGTTTTGTGATAAGGATGTGTAAGGAGGAGAGTTGAGCCCTCCAGAAGTATTAAGCACAGAAGTGAAGGATACTGGTTCTGTACAGAGCACAGTAGTACAGCCAAATCAGTGCACTTCCCTGAATTTGCCTTCCTTCACCAAGGAGTTACTTTGAGTTAATTTGAATCCTGAAACAGGTCACAGAGGGCTGGAGTGGCCTCAGGATGCATTTCAATCCCCCATGAAGAGCAGTGGGGTATTTGATTGGGGTTTAAATCTGTATAAGGCAGTTCTTGACACAGACTTGTATATTAAAAGGAAATCATAGAAACATTGGAATTCAAATTAGCTCTGAAAGCTACTCTGAAATGTTTATAATATAATTTCCAGTTATGCAAATAGTTTAAATATGTGACACTGTGACACTTTGCCCAGGCACTTGCTCAATAACCTCCACCAAATGCCAGCTCCCATTGCTGCTTCTGAGAGACCCAAATGCTGTAACACTGTTGACTCACCACAGCAGTTGTGTGTAGAACTTTCTTCCAACTCAAAGAATTTCAAACTTGGTTCAAAAATGTCTGCACATAAGTCAGTTTATTCTAACCATTACTTAGATCTGAAAACCATGTTCTGATCTGACTTTTCCCTCTCCTCTCTTCACACTAGGAATCTCTAATGAAGCCCAGTTTGTGTTTACACTTCAGAGTATTGTTATGGCTCAGAAGTTAAAAGGAACACTGTCCTTTATAGTCAAAGTAAGTGCAGCTCTCAACTGCCTCTGCTTCCTTTGGAACTGCGTCAGGGAGCTAGATTCGGGTGGGAAGCTCTGCTCTTGAGCTTTTTTTAGGCATCATTTCATCCCTGCTGCACCAGCCCCTTCTGTGAGGAACATTTTCACATGACATCTTGTGCAAAGAGTGCCCCCAGTCCTGCATAAGCACGTCCTAGATTGTCATTCCTGGCAGCGTGTGAGCAAAGCAGCCTGAACATGTGCCACATTGTCAGCTAAGCAAATCACACTGAGCTGCTGAGGAGGGCAGGGATGGAGCCAGAGTCTGCTCCTTCCCATCTCAGTTATCCAGGGACTGGTTGGACACTGCAGCCTGGTACAAAGCTGGAAAACAAAAATAAGAGTTAGATGCAGTTACTAAGAGTGGAAACCCAGACCAAGAGTGAGGTCAGCAGAAGGCATTGTTTAACAAGTATTGAGCTGGATAAGACTGCGTGGGTTTCTGATGTAGTTTCAGTACAGTTATTAATGAAAGAGCTGCGTGAACAGCTCAAAGGAAATGAATGGAGACAGTTGTGGCTACTCCTGAGTCAGCCATTATCTCTATTTTAAGGGTTTCTTAAAAATAGCTTGCTAGTCCTATTTTAGTACCCGAGAATCTGGTTGCTATTAATTTATTATTTTGCTCAGGAAATAACAACCTGTAAAACCACATATCCAAGTGTTAATTTAAACTCAGTCTGCTCAGTTTATTTCAGCAGAGTGCAGACAGAACTGCAGCCCCTTGTGTCCCTTACCTGTTCTAGGTGTATGTATCAATCCAGCTGTCCAAATCTTTGAGTGGGCTGATGTGCTGGGATGGTTCTCAGAGTGATGCTTCAGGCCCAGCCAGGCTGTTTCAGAGGGAGCTGAGCCCTAAGCTCAGTTGGTGCCTGTGTGGTGGGTGGGGATGGCTCCTCCTCCTGCTGCCCCAGGGCTCCCACTCACCTCCTCTCCTTTGCCCTGTTGCAGAATGATGAAGGTTCAACCCATGAAAAACTAGATTTCAAATTGCACTTCAGTTGCGCTTCATACTTGATCACAACACCTTGCTACAGGTGAGTGCCTGTGCTGCCCCTGTCAGGCTGGGCTCTACCTCCTCCTGAGGGCTTGGGCAGCATCTCTGGAGGGGGTGAATGTTCAAATATGTCCAGTGACCTATTTCAAGTGGCTCTACAGAAGGAGCTCTGTGCCCTGTGGGCTGGCAGAGGCAGCTCTGGTTGAGGGCACAAGCTGCTCCAGTGGACTCTGGAGTGTGGTTTCCATATTTGCTGTAAACCCATTTTCCTAGAGCTTGGTAGCACTTAAGCTTCTGTATCCTGACGTGTTTCATGGGGCTAATGGGACAGATTTCACTTGCATTTCCAATAAAACATTTACTTTCCTTCCTGTTCTGCAGTGATGCTTTTGCCAAGCTCCTAGAGTCTGGAGATCTGCACATGAGTTCTATTAAAGTAGATGGAATTAGCATTTCTTTCCAACATCTACTGGCAAAGATCTGTTTTCATCATCATTTTTCAGGTGAGTCTTCCTTGATGCAGAACCTTCTGCAGAATTCCATATTTTAAAATCTCTGCTGTATTTGGTAAGCACAACAGTCCATGGGCTCAGCAATCACAGGAGCAGCTGATACCCAGATTAAATACATTTGGGAGAGTTTTCTCCAGTTTTGCAACACTCAAAGCATGCAGTGTTCTTCAGAATGAATTCTCCCTGTGTCCCTGTGGAATTCCTGCAGCCCAGTGAGGCATGTGACAGGTATCATGGGAGCAGCTGGTGGGGAGTTCAGGCTGTAACTGTTCTCTGGAGGGTGGGTTTGATCTGCAGGACCTCCTTCCCCAGTGCTTCATTTCGGTGAGGGAGAGGCCCAGCTTTTCAGGTTTGGGTTTATTAATTAAAACCCAAGCACTGACTGAAGCAAAACAACTGGCTGTTTCATCATGCTCTGGTGTTTGCATTAGACATTGCCTCACTGGAAGTATTTCTGGGGAGGAAATCGACATTCTGAGCAGTGTTTTTGCCACAGAATATTTGTGGCTTAGGAGAAAAATGACTCACCTCATTATTGTGAAATGTCCCAGAGAGAAGCCAGGAGGAGCCAGGCACATCTTAACCCTGACTTCCTCCTCCCCTCTGTAGGAGCCTCTGTTCCTCGAGGCCGGGCAGAGCAGTGGCTGCTCTGGGGAAGCAAGGCTTGAATTAGAATTGAATTGAATTAAATAAAATTGCTGTTTCTCTGCAGTTGTGGAACGCGTTGATTCGTGTGCATCCATGTACAGCCGTTCTATCCAAGGCCATCACGTCTGCCTACTGGTAAAAAAGGTGAGAGCACTGTGACCCCTGGGAGAAGCTAAACCTGGAGCTTTCCCTGCCTTCCTTTGCCTATTTCCAGTCCTTGAGATTGACTGGGAACAACTTTATCCCCACTTGGAAGAGGAGCTAATGGATTTTTTTTTTCTTCTTTTTTTTTTTCCTTTCCAAGGGAGAGAACTCTGTATCCATAGATGGGAAATGTAATGATTCTANAGCACAGTTTGTTGCTTGTGCTTATGCCAGGGAAGGTTGACTTAATCCTTAGCCATGAAATATGTCTTCAGGGCTGCTGTAGTTGATGTATATTTCTAGCGGAGGCTGGTGCTGGACCAGAAGGCCTCTTTTTTGATTTTTTTTTTATATATATATGATTTATTATTATTATTATTATCTCAAGATCTATTGTGATCAGCATATAAACATCCTCCATCTCCTTGAGCTAATCCAAAGGAGCCCTGTGAGAACTGGGATGTTTGAGTTTCTGTTTATAGTAGTTGCCTTGAGCCTTAACCTTCTTTTAGTGACAGCTGGAAGAGTCGAGTGTGGAAGCATGAAACAGGCTGAAAGTGTTAGTGTTTGGGTCTGTGCTCCCCTCGACTGCCCCACACATGGAGTCTGTCAGGCCTCTCCCCTTTGAGCTGTCTCTGCTGATGTGTTTTATGAGTCCACTTCAATTTCACATTCCTAAANGGGAGAGAACTCTGTATCCATAGATGGGAAATGTAATGATTCTACCCTGCTTAGCAACTTGTTGGACGAGATGAAAGAGACATTGTCCAAGTGCTGAATATTCCTTATAAAATATTCCAATGACAAGAAACACACCCAACGTGTAAAGACGAGCAGACCCAAGTGTTAAGTTTCTCCCTCGTACGCATGTACTACCCTGGGGCACGTGCTTTCAGTTAACTCCACCATTGGTTGCAGTTTAGACATTTTAAGGCTGTATGTTACCTTTTTATTTTCAGAACTTTTTACAAACTGTGGTGTTAACCCTTTCTAGCCCAAAGAGATCCTGGTGACATGACTGGAGGAGGGAGGGGAGGAGG
>VXAC01003500.1:259493-281316 GCA_013399225.1 Rhipidura dahli
TTTTAAAATATGATAAAACGCGAACTCTCTCCCCACCAACATCCGCTGAGCCTTCTCTCCCCCCCCAGCGGCCCGGTCCGTCCCACGCCCGGTCCCTCCCGTGGGCGGAGCCGGCGCGGGCGGGGGCGGTCCCTTTAAGAGGAAGTAGCGCCGGCNGGTCTTGGTGGGACGGGCCGGGACCTGTTGAGCCGCGGCCACCGCATCCCCGCTCTGGGCGTTAATTGTTCGTGTTTGCCTGGGCGGGGGGCGATGGCGGCCGCGGCCCGGCCTGGGCCCCTCAGGAGGGCCCGGAGCCCCCCGGCGTGGGCAGGACGGGGATCAGCTGGATCTGGGCATGGATCTGCCTGTGCTGGCCCGGCCCGGAGGAGAAGCTCCTTGGGTGGGACATCCCCGAGCAGAGCCCTGGCTGGTGGGCACAGCCCCCTCCCTTCAGAGGGGTCGGGAAGGGGACGGACCTGCTGCAGGATTCATAAGCAGCCCAAAACTTCATAATGAGGAAAAAAAAAAACCATCGCAGAGAGCAAGGGGGTTGGTGGCACAACTGTGAAGTTACAGTCTGCAACTTCCCTATTTTATCCCACCTTTCCCCCCCGATTTTATCCAGCCCAGCTGCAGCGTGTTTCTGTTCTAGGTGAAGTCATAGCCCTGAAGTTCAAACCCTTCAGTCTCTAAACTGGTCGGGGAATGGGAAATTTTCCCTTTTTTTTTTTTTTCAGGTCATGCTGAGCCACGGCTCAGCTGTCATGAGGGAGGACTTGTCAGGAGAACTTGAAAGCAAACTCTTGCTCTGCTTCTGTCTCTTGCTGCGGGCTCAGGAATCCTGATCTTACAGAGCTGCCTCTGCTCTGATCTGCAGCGCAGTGAGCTCAGCTCCTTCAGAGAAAGCTGTGTGAGAAGGACAGGCAAAAGTAAAGGGCAGGAAGTCCTCTGGAGGGAAAGGACAGGGGATCTGGAGTTGTCCAGCATCCAGCACAGATGTTTAGGGAAAGCATTTCTGTCAGTGCTAGTGAAAGGCAGGATTCCCTCCTCCTAGAGCTTGGAGCTGCAGAGTGGTCACACTCTCTGGATTTCCATCCTTTTGTTAAAAGCCCCTTTCTGGTCTGGAAATCTTCTGCCAAGTTGCAGGGCAGGGAGGGATTTTTGCTGGGAGATGTAAAACTTCCCCAGCCACCTGTTTATCACAGTCCCCAGGGCTTCGTCCTTGCACTCTGCTTGCTTTCCCAACTTTAGGCTCACATCCAGCTCCCTGTTTGTCTGTTGCTGTTCCCTGGACTGTGTATCCCATGTTTCACTTTCTGTCTTAGTCACTTACTGTGAGGTGAACCCAGGATGAGCTTGTGACTCTTCAAAACCCCCAGAAAGAGGGAGAGGAGCATTGGGAATTCTTGCCAGTGGTGGCAAAACCTGGAGCTGTTGGTTTATACTGAGGAGCTGAGTGCAGGTGCTGAGCAGGGAGCTGGTCCCCTGTGCCTGGCTCACCTTGCAGCTCCCGGGATGCTCTGTTGGACACGTGGGGCTGCACTGGCACCTGTGCCATCGTCAAATGTGGAAATGGGCTCTCCCATGGGCTTGGCCAGGGCTTGGAGTGGACTCAGCATCCCTACCAGAGTTGTCCTGCATCACTTCAGCTGCCCCTGGAGCTGTTTGCCAGCTGCTTCCTTGTCCACATCTAACGTGGCCCTTCTACTGGTGGGCTGAGAAGTACCCCCTGCACTGGAATGGGGTGATTTAGTCCCATTTTGGAGGTCAGACTGTCCAGATCTGTGCTGTGCTTGGTCTTTCTTGCTCCTCTGTGCGCTCCCAGGGATCTCTGTGGCCAGAGTAATGAAAGGGAGAATGCCCCTTGTGAGTAGTGAAAGTATCTGGGGTCAGAGCACAGAGATTGCAAAACCTTCCCAGTCCTGCCCACAGGTCTGGGAAGGGAATTGCTTTCAACTTCTGAGTTTTAATTTCTAGTAAGACAGGGAAGTATTTTCTAGTTCTTGAGCCATAAATGCTGCCGTAAGTGGATCCAGAACCAGCTTTGCTGGAGGTTTATCAGCTTATCTTTAGGAATATGTAATACCCAGCTAATGCTGTCAATAAAGAGTGCACCTTAGGCTGCACCTTTATCCTGCTTTTTCCAGATGCCCCTGGGAAGCAGAGTTATCCCTGAGGCCTGGTTTGGTCAGCTGCCTGCTTCCCTCTGGAGCTGGTAGCATGGTAGAAGGGCTGCTCTCCTCTTGGTGAGATTGGGTGGGTTGTTGCTCTGGGTACGTGAAGCAGAAGGGAGGGCAGAGGAAGGGATGGAAGCAGAAAAGGCCAGAAAAAAAACCCCAACAAAACAACAACTTTTGCAAGTGGGCAAAGCCAGAGCAAAACAATCCAGCACACTGTGACAGCTTTGTCTTCCTCCAGAGAACCTGGCCAAGGTCCCAGGGGGCTGGGGCTGGTGTTGGGTCAGTGTGAGTGGGACGAGGCAGCCATGGTGAGGCTGCCAGACACTCCCACGTGTGACCCTGTGCTGATTCCAGGGAACTCGTGGGACAGAAGATGAGCTGGAGCCACCCAGACCATGGAAGGGTGGAAGCAGGAGCTGAGCTGGCCCCCAGCTGAGTGGCTCCCCTGAAAGGCTCTGTATTTTCTGCAGGCCTCTCTTGGGGCTGTTGTCTGGCTGCCTTTGCTTCCTTCTCTCTTTCCTTTTGCTGTCTTGTGATGTGGCTGGTGTTGAGGTGGTCTCCAGCTCCACATCCCTGGGTTCATTCTGTGCCTGGAGCTGTGCTAAGGGATTGAGTTATTCCCATATCTCCTGCCAGGGCAGGAGAGGCCTCGTGGGCCTCTGCTATCAGCAAGAAACAATCCTGCCGTTCATCCCAACGCGTGACATTAACATGGGGAAAAGGGGTGTTTGTCCTTGGGATTATCCATGCTCTGGGAAAGGCTTGGCCGTGTGGCCAGCTTGTGCTCTGGCTCAGCCCTGGGGTGTGATCCCACACTTCCTGGGATCCCAACCCGCTGTGTGAATGGTGCCATAGTCATTTTATCATCCTAAAGCAAATTTCGTGCTCCACACTGACGTTAGCTTTGACTTGGGCAGGGGCAGGACTTAGAGGAAATGGAAATGCTGTGGGCTCAGAAATATACGTGTCCAGTGAGGACAGTACGGAGCCTGCACAAGCAGGGAGAGACAAGCAGCTCAGCTGGGACTTGATAAACACCACCCTGCCCTTCCAGCCCTGGACTGGGGACAGCGAGAGGCCTTCCCCAAGGACCAGGCTGCTCTGGGACCTGGAAAAGAGGGAGCTGCTCCCACCATGCCGTCACTGGCCATGCTCTACCTTGGAAATACTCGTGTGTGCAGTTAACCTGTGTGCTGGAGTCGTGATCCAGCTTGTCAGCTTAGCACAGCACTGCAAAGCCTGCAGCGGATTAGCTCTGCCTCCACACGCAGCCTCATCCCGGTCAGATCCATGGAAACCTTCCAGCAGCGGGCTCTGACATTGCAATGGATGCAGATGTCACATAAGAGGCAGCAGGGCTGGCCCCGAGTCAGTAACACCCGGGGCTCCGTGGGGCTCCCTGCAGTCACTGCTGTTCCACGGGAACAGTTGGACATTGCAGCATCTGCTGCCTGACCTTCCCCTGTGGGGAGCGAAGGAGGAGAGGACCTTTCACAGAACTTGCTTTCTCGTGTGGCTTTTCTCCCTCTGTGGCTACTGGGAGAAAGGCCAGGGGGACAAACCACACAGAAGATTTGGGGTTCTTGCCTTCCCACTCCCCTGCCAGACTGGGTTTTCCAGCCTCCCCAGCACTCACTCTCTCAGCTGCCCTCCCTCAGCATCCCTGTGCAGTGTGAGCAGTGTCACCTGTAATGTCCCTCCTGTCACTGCCCGTGGTCTGGATGTAAATCCTGAGCCTGAAGCCGAGCAGTAAACTCCATCCATCTGCCCCACGTGGATGAATGTGGCTCCCTGCTGGCTGACCTGGGCTCTCTGCTCCAGGCAGCATCTTTCCCACCTGCAGCTCTTGGGTGGGCTCTGCCAGAGCTCCCCTCACCTCTGGTGGGTCTTCTGCTGTCCCAGCTATGGCTTAATTTAACAGGGCTTTTCCGTTTATTCCATAAACTAACTTGACTTTAATCCATAAAATGCTCAATCCAGGAATGCTCAGCCTTACAGGGGCAAAGGAGATGCCAGTTAAAGCCCAGGATAACTATTTTTGGTCTTCTATTATGCCTTTTCCTTTTCTCATGCATATGGCCTTTCAGATGAGCTCTGCCTCTCCGTGGCTTGGAGATGCGTAAAGAGCCTGTCCTGCTCCTAAACCAACCTCTTCCCTTCTCCTAAGCCACCCTCTTTCCAGGAAGGGCTGGGAGAAGTGGGAAGTCCCAGGAGATGTGAGAAGTCTCAGTAGAACTGGTGTCTGTACAGTTTCTTACTTGGGAATTTCCAAATTGTGCAGCAGATTGGAATAGCGGGGCCTGGGGGTGGCTGGCGACAGGCAGGACCTTCTTAAAGCCGACTCTGGTGAAAGACAAAAGGCTCTTTGTTTGCCCAAACCTTGGGAATTCAGCATTTCCAGCGTGCCCCCATTCGGATTTGGTTGCAAAGGCTGCTGCTAAAGCACTTTCCAGAAGAAAAATGTGGATGTTGTCCTGCAGAGCAGCAGAATGAAGTGGGGCTGGAGGTGCAGCTGGGCCGGGCCGAGCCGCTCCTTCTCCAGAAACTTCCGAGCAGCTTCTGCTGCCGGGGCTGAGCGCGGGGGACGGACGGGGAGGGCAGTGCCGAAGGGAACGGCTGTGGCTTGGCTCTCCCGCAGCAACTTGGAACGATTCTGCGGGAGGAAAGGCAGAGCTTGCAGAGGGGAAGGATTAGCTTTTGGGAAAACATTGGCAGCTCCCTGGGCCGGGAGGCTGGAGTCAGTGCCAGACAGGAAGCGGCTGACGTGGAAGTGCCGGCTGGCCGGGATTATGAATGGCCAGGGGTGCCTTCCAGCCACACTGAGCCCTCTTCGCCCTGCCCTGCCCTGCCCGAGGTAAGCACAGGGCAGACCTTCGCTCCTCATATCAGAAATCCATTCAAAAGAGCAGCTGGGAGTCTCGTCCCGGGAAGCCAAGCCCTCGTTTGTTGCCAGACTGGCTCTGGAGAGCAGAAACTGGCTGCCATTAGTGCAGTGCGGCTGCCAGGATTGTTCTGGTCCCTGCTCTCAGTAGTAAAATCTCTCCTTTGATCGGAGAAAACCAGGATCATCCTGTCCCTAGACACTGAGCTAGTGCAGAGTGGCCATGGGAAGGGATTTGTGAAAGGAGGGGGGCGGAATTATGGAAAAAATGTGTGTGTGCGTCCGTCTCGGCTGTTTTGTGCAAGTTGCCTGTTTGAAACTGCTTTTCTTCTCGTTCTCACTCTGTAAATTCAAGTTTTTACTTGAAATGCTCAGTGCATCCAAAATACCTTTATCAGGGCTGCTTTATCAGTCTGTGAGGTTTTGTGTCCTGCGTTGGGAACTCTGGCCCGGCATTAAGGGCCCTGGGAATGGCTCAGGGGGAAGCAGGATCGGGGCTCCCCTCTCCTGGGGAGCTCTGGGGACACGGTGGTTGTCACAGGCTCCCACCCATGGGTTACAAGCAGCTGGACTCAGTGGGATTCCAGGACAGCAGCCTTCGGAAAGGAAACTGGACAAATCGCTGATTTTAAGAGCTGCGTTGCTCCCTGGGCTGTGCTGAAGGGCTGTTTCAGCAGAGGCAGCAGGATGTGGCCGCCCCGGCTGGGGTCACGGGGGAGGGCGGCGGCCTCGTGTCTGACCCCTCCCCAGCTGCGGAGCCTCCGGGTGGCGGCCGCCCATGAAACCAACGGGGAGGTTTTTTCCCCTCTTTTGAAAAAGGAAGCTCGGCCTCGGCGCCTGCCAGCGCTGCCAGAGGGTGCAGAGCAGGGCCGAGCCTCTGCAGGAGTGACCTGCTGAGGCCAGGAGCACAGGTAGGGGCTTGCTGACTGCTGCCTTGCTGGTTTTTCCCTGCCTTGCTGGTTTTCCTGGCTGTTGTTAAACCCCTGCTCAGTGTCGGCAGCAGAGGGGAGCACGGAATGCCGCTGGGGCTGGCATCGATGGAGCAGTCATGGGACTCCTGAAGTCCTTTTTGGGCCATTTTGCCTCTGTGGGGAGGGCAGGATCTGTCGGGAACTCTGCTGGCGCCTGGAAAGCCTCGGGATAGCTGCAGCAGGGTGCAAGGGGAGGCAGCTTCCCGGTGTTTTGGAGGAGGTGACTCTTCCCTTTTCCAGGCTCTGAGCTGCCTTTAAAAGTCAAGAGTTGGGTAGCAGCCGCCTGGGCTTCCTCTGCCCTCAGCCTGGTGCTGGAGCAAGGCAGCTCCACGTGATCCACCATTCCTGGCGAGGGAAGAGGAATGGCGGGACAATGCCAGCAGCCCTGGCAGCAAAGCCAGCACAGGACTGGAGCTGCACAAGCAGGGAGTCAGAGGAAAGGAGCTTTTGGTATGGGAGAGGAAGGGAGGAACCCTTGAGACCCCTGGGCAGGCAAGTCCAGCATAGCAGGGAGCTGCTGCTCCCATGTCCTTGGGATAAGCTGGAGGTGTGTTTGTGCTCCAGACAGCCCACGGGGGTCACGGGCTCTGTGATCCTGAGCGATGGCCAAGGTCCTCTCAGAGCGCCGGTGACGTCTGCTGAGATCTTGGCTGGCTGAAAAGAGGAGGCAACAAAATGTACAAATGTTTGTTTGCGGGGGGAGTGGTTTTTCCCCTCACCTTTCAAGCTTGCAGATACCATCCAGGTGCTTTGCATGTCCCATTTCCCAATTGTCCCTAACGTTTTCCTTCCCCTTGTGTGCGGGGGCGGTGTCAGCTGTGACTCCTGCCTGTGGAAGTAGGTGTTGTAGGGATGATATCATCTCGGAGCAATGTCAGGGATGCTTTGGTCTCTGTGCCTCTTTGTTTTTATTTTTTTTTCCTAGAGCTAAATGTTTCTTTTAGCTCATTGCATTCAGAGACGGTAATTAAATAGGCTGCATCTGCTTGATGTCTCAGCTACTCATTTTGCTAATGCTTCACACAGATGCTGAATCGTCTGAGAGACAATTGCTGCTGTGTTGAGCTCCCCATTTCTCAGAGATGATGTCTCCACAGGATCAGGAATTTGTTTGTAGGACGAGTTCTGCCTACCAAGTAAACTCTGCCCTGCACAGAGACCCTGACAAGTGTGAGGGCTGGGAAATCCCCAACCATGTGACAAGTGACCAGGGCAAGTGCTGGATCCTGCCCTGGGCTGGGGCAGCCCTGGATGCAGGGACAGACTGGGAATCAGAGGCTGGAGAGCAGCACCCTGGGAAGGGACCTGGGGGTCCTGGTCGGTGGCAAGTTGAATCTGAGTCCCCAGTGTGTCCTGGCAGCCCAAAGGGCCACCGTGTCCTGGGGGGCACCAGGCCAGGGAGGGATTGTCCTGCTCTGCTCTGCACTGGGGCAGCCTCACCTCCAGTGCTGGGGGCACTTTGGGCACCACGAGATCAGAAGCATCCAAAGCTGTTGGAGAGTGTCCAAAGGAGAGACACGGAGCTGGGGAAGGGTCTGAGAGCAGCTGAGGGCACTTGGCTCGTTCAGCTGGAGCAGAGGAGACTGAGGGGAGGCTCCTCGGGGGCTGTAGCTCCTCCCGAGGGGAGGCAGAGGGGCAGGGGCTGAGCTCTGCTCTGGGCCAGGGACAGGAGCCCAGAGAATGGCTGCAGCTATGTCAGGGCTTGGGATGGAGCTCAGGGAAAGGTTCTTCCCCCCGAGGCTGCTGGGGCACTGCCCAGGCTGCCCAGGGAATGGTCCCGGCCCCAAGGCTGCCAGAGCTCCAGGAGCGTTTGGGCAGCGCTCTCAGGGATGCCCAGGGTGGGGTTGTTGGGGTGTCTGAGCAGGGCCAGGGCTGGGCTGAGGGTCCCTTCCAGCTCAGGATATTCCAGGATTCTATGAAAAGTCTCTCCATCCTGCTCAAATGAGAAAAATGGTTGGTGTTTGTTTCTTGATGTGTGTGGCCAAAGCCAGGGGATGTTTGGTTTTACCCTTGGGTTTTACCCCATCCTCATCCATGGTAGGCCCTGCAGTGCAGCTCTTCCAGAGGAGAAGCAGGGATGGAGTCACACTGCAGCAGGGATGCTTCGGGTGCTCCAGGGAGCCGCGTGGAGGGTGCTGCTGCTGCTGCTTTGTGGTTTCCTGGGTGAGAGGATGTTTTCCTCCGTCTCCAGTGCAGGGAACTCATCGCGTGCAAGTGCTTCCCTGACTTTCTGCTGGGAGTAGCAGCAGCCTCAGCACCTGCTGCCCACATTGCTGGTTCCGTGGGGGCTGTGCCTCCCTTCTGGGGCCAGTGCAGTCCCTGGAGCTTCCGGCTCTGCCACAGGATGTGGCCAGACTGTGACACAGCTCCTGGTAACCAGAGGGCTCAGCTGTCTCTCCACACCCTTCACTTCTTCCTCTGCCACGTCTGGGGCAGGATCACGCTCCAAAGGACACATCTGCTGGGGCTTTGTGCTGGGTTTGCCTCCCCTGACGTGGCTCACAGGGTCACAACAGCTGCTTTGGCAGCAGGAAGGCCAGGTTGGACAGGGCTTGGTCTAGTGGAAGGTGTCCCTGCCATGCAAGGTGTCCCTGCCCACGGCAGAGGGTGAAACTGGATGGTCTTTAAGGTTCCTTCCAACTCAAACCTTTCCATGATGACATGTCTGCTCTGGAGTCACCTCTCAGCCCATGGTGGATCTCACTGAACCACAGTAAAATGCTTTTAGGGTTTCTCCCAACACATCGTAGCCCATGTTGGAGTTTGGATCTCTCGGCTGCTGCACAGAAGAGGTTACTGAGCCCATTCCCGCAGGAAATGTTGAGCCTGTTCTTAGTGGGGTGAACTGCAGTGGTTTGGGGTTTCTTCCTCACTGTAATTAAATAAGGAAACAAGAGGCCTTTGGCTTTAAAGCTTTTTAATCTTTCTCCAGAGAAGAACTGCTGATTAGCACTGCAGCATCTGTTAGAGACGGGCTCGATTGCAGCCATGGTAGTCGTGACCTTGAGTCTGGGATGTGCTTGCCAGCATTTGAGGACACTATTTACCTATTGGAACAACACTGTGGCCTCATGTAAATCTAAGTAGATTCTGCTTGGGGAAAGGGGGTTTTTTGCCTGCTTGCTTATGAATTTATGGTAACTTATTTATGCTATTTAAGGCATCAGCTTAATTTCTGTTACTTTATCCATTTCTCTGTCCAGCACATGTGAAATAATATTTTTGGTACACAAAGCTTTCTGCCTTAAGCTTCCATCAAAGAGCAACGTGACACAAATTCTGTGAGGGGCTGGATGTGGGAACAAAGGAGGTATAATTAGCTACAGATAAACAGACCTGTGTTTCTTGTCAGCAGCCCTTCAGATCTCAACTTGTGTCTCACCCTTGGAGCTGATTCTTTTCTAGAGGCTGGAAGAGGAAGATGAGCTTTCCCTCATCTTCCAGTTTTCAACTTGTAAACAGAGCTAAACTGGAATGGGAAATATGTTCATGGTCTGTGTGCACCTGCAGAAGAGGGGCTGGTGTTATTTCAGGATATTTGCTTTCTGGGTGCCTGAGCTGTGACTTCTTCTTCTCGTTCCCCTCCACCCCTTCTTTCCTGTCTCTCACTTTCAATGGCTGGCGGGGTGGGGGGTGTCTGGCAGCAGCTCTGAACTGTGTTGGGGGCTGGCATGACCTGGCCTTGTTCCCAAAGCGGGGACTCATAAGTGAAAATGGGATCTGGGTAAAACCGAGCTGGTTTTACCCTTCTTTGTCAATGTTGGAGCCAAGCAGGTGGTGGCATTTCTGCAGGGTTGGGGTCTCATGGTGTGGCAGTGTTGGGGTGAGTGGCAGCCCCCTCCCATGGCTGTGGGGCCTGTTCCCTCATTCCCACATGGAACAGGTCAGGAGGTGACTCTGTTCAGCCTGGGTCACCCCTCCAGCCGAGCCTGCCCTCTGCTCCAGCTGGGGAAGGGGGAGGAAGGAAAGCTGCCGTGGGCTCCCCCCCTTCTCAGATGTGGGGCAAGGGCCCAGATGGCATCCCAGATCTCTTCCTATGGGATTTAGACAAGGTTTCCTGTTGAGAGAGCTGCTCCTAATCGCTGCCCTTCTGTGCTGTGTTGCAGATCAGGACCAGATGAGCAGAGGGAGGTTTCTGTGAAGATCAGAGTCGCCCCAGCCCTGCCCCGGGAAGTGGCCGCGCCTCCAGCTGTCACCGCTGTGGGCCTGGAAGAGACGCGAGAGAAGGAAAATGTCCCACGCTTTAAAGCAAGTGTTCAATAAAGACAAAACCTTCCGGCCCAAGCGCAAGTTTGAGCCGGGGACTCAGCGGTTTGAGCTGCACAAGAAGGCCCAGGCCTCGCTCAACGCTGGCCTGGACTTGAAGGTGGCCGTGCAGCTGCCGCCGGGCGAGGAGCAGAACGACTGGGTGGCCGTGCACGTCGTGGACTTCTTCAACCGCATCAACCTCATCTACGGCACCATCAGTGACTATTGCACGGAGCAGTCCTGCCCTGTCATGTCGGGGGGCCCCAAGTACGAGTACCGGTGGCAGGACGAGCACAAGTACCGCAAACCCACGGCCCTGTCCGCGCCCCAGTACATGAACCTGCTCATGGACTGGATTGAGGTGCAGATCAACAACGAGGACATCTTTCCCACCAACGTCGGTGAGTTTGGCTCCCTGCTGGGGCTGGAGGGAGGGAGGTGGCTGTGGAGCCTTCTCATGGAGCCCCTGTTGCTGTTCCAGGAGATGCTGCAGCACAGCTGACCCCTGTAGCAGAGCTGTTTCCCTCTGTGCTTCTCAGATGGGCAGTGCAGTGAGCTCTTCCCAGCTCTTCTGCAGTGCTAAAATACCCAGAGCGGTACCAGACCCCGCTGGGAGTCATGGATACCTCGAGGCAGTGAAACAGGAGGCTGCTCTTAGAGCAGTCAGTCTCTGAGGTGGCTCTGCGGTGGCTACTGCTGGATGCAGGATGCCTCTCTGGGAGCTGATGGCCAGCCCAGGGCCCACGCTCAGCTCTGTGACACCTGGTGATGGTGCCACATGCCACAATCACCCCCTGTGTTATTAGAGGCCACGCTGGCTGCCCCTGCCTCTGCTCCTCCTGAGGGGTGGGATGCTGGCACAGGCCAAGGAAGGGAAGGGCTGTGTTTCACCTACTGCCTGGGCCAGAGATGGGAGTTTGGCCTAAGACACCTCAGTCTCCATATCTAAACAAAGCTTTGAGACAGAGATTGTTGGGTTTTGTTTTGTGATGAAGATGGACGAATTTAGTCTCTAAATTATCAGGTAAATACAAGTAAGCCTATGCAGAGCTTCCAGCTCCGGGGATGGAGGAGACAAGGTGCAGCAGAGCTCCCTCCCTCCCTCCTGCCCCAGTGTTCATCCCTGTGGAGCTCTGATGGGATGCAGTTGGGCTCTATTTGGGGCACATCTGCCACTTGAGCATCCACAGGGATCCTCCACTGTGCCAAAATGCTGCTTAAACCTGGAGTGGAGCAGGCAGAGAGGGGAGGGGGGCCATGAACAGCCTGTTTTGAGACAGCTGAAGCACCAAACTCTCCCCAGCCGTTCCTTCTCGTGCTGCGTGGGCTCTGCTGCAGCTCCCTGGGGACCACACTGGGGGTGTTAGTTCTGTTCTGGGCTGCAGGACGAGCTTCCGACAGCACGAGGGCTGTGGTTTGGGGTTTTTTTAGTTGTTATTGTCTCCAGCTCAGCTTTTACCAGATCCTTTAACGCTGACTGAAGTGCTTCAGCTCTGGCAGAGCAAGGAAAGGGTTTAACTCGTCCTTGTTCCTCCAGAAATGGTGTGAACTTTACACCCTGATATCCCACGGAGGTGGCTGCGTGGCCAGACTGCTCTGCTGCAGGGGCCCAGCCAACCACAGACCTGGAGCTTTCAAAGAGGACCTTAGCAGCTTTAATTTTTAACCAAAGAGCTAAAGATGTACCAAAACAAGGGATAACTGTGGGGAGTTAACAGCACCAGTCCTTTCCTCTGGGAAGTTATTTGGTTGTATCTGGTGTTCTGCACTGTTTATGTAAAGACATCAGACAGGAGTGGAAGAAAACTCTTGTCTGACTGAAACAACTGCTGGGAATGTGGGCTCTGCTTTCAGTCACAGCAGTGCATCACTCTGTCACTTAAAAAATCTGTGCTTTGAAAACTGTGATCCCAAGGAGAGGGGAGCTGGAAATTACCAGGGACAGAAGCGCTTTTGCCTCAATCTGCCCATTTTGCTGATTTATTTTAGCCCCAAGCAACCAGTTTTAACTGGACCAAAGGTTTTTCATGGCCACTCTCCCCTCCCAGGTACTCCATTCCCCAAGAACTTCCTCCCAGTGGTGAAGAAGATTCTCTCCAGGCTCTTCCGGGTGTTTGTCCACGTCTACATCCACCACTTTGACAGGATCACCCAGATGGGCTCGGAGGCCCACGTGAACACCTGCTACAAGCACTTTTACTACTTTGTGAAAGAGTTCAATCTCATAGACACCAAGGAGCTGGAGCCCCTGGTGAGTGTCTGGCTGGCCTCAGGTACAGGTGGGGCTCTCAGGGTCTGTGGCCAGCACAGGGCTGGGGGAGTCACAGAGGGCTCTGGGACCTTCTCAGAAGGCCCCACCTCAAATCCTGGGGTCAGTTTTGGGTCCCTCACTCCAACAAAAACATTGAGGGGCTGGAATATGTGCAGAGATGGGAATGGAGCTGGGGAAGGGGCTGGAGCACGAGGATCAGCCGAGGGAGCTGGGAAAGGGGCTCAGCCTGGAGCAAAGGAAGCTCAGGGGGGACCCTGTGGCTCTGCACAACTCCCTGACAGGAGGGGGCAGCCAGGGGGGGCTCAGTGGTGTCCCAGGTAACAAGTGACAGGACAAGACAGGACAGGTCTCAAGCTGGTCCAGGGGATGTTTAGATTGGAGTTCAGGGAAAATTTCTTCACTGAAGGGGTGGGCCAGGCACTGGAAGGGGCTTCCCAGGGCAGTATTGGAGTCACCATCCCTGGAAGTGCTCAATGAACATGTGGAGGTGACACCGGGGGACATGGTTTAGTGGTGACACAGCACTGATGGGGTAATGGTTGGACTCCATGCTCTTGGGAGCCTTTCCCAACCTTAAGAATTCCATGATTCTCTTCTAAGGCTGGTCGCCCAAATTCAAGACCAATTGGCCTTGGAGTGTGACTGTCAGGGATCTGGGAGTCAGGATGTGACTGGGATGTCCTGGGAAGGGGAATGGTGGGAGGAACACAGCCCTGCCCAAACTGGAACTGTGAGCAGCAGTGTCACCCCACGCCTAGGAATGGTATTGACAGCTAAACACGGGGGGTTTTCATCCACACCCTCACCTGGGAGCCTGGATCCTCCCTCACAGCCCCTTGTCTTCTCTGTCCCTTTGGCAGAAGGAAATGACCTCCCGGATGTGCCACTGAGCTCAGACCTTCCTGCTCCCACCTCGGCATCTCTTCCGAGGACTCCAAACCCCAATCTCATATTGGAGACGTGATTCAAGGGGAGAACAGAGACGTTTCGTTTAAGAAATTATATATTTTTAATGAGTTTCAATGTAAAACTGTGATACTGCAGGAATATTTTTTTAAAGATGCTCTAGATTAACTAGTTTTTATAGTAATTTCTATAAAAAAGAAAGAAAATATTTTGTGGGCCACTTGATGGGAATGATGGCTCTCAGAGTGGGGAAGAGCTGCCTGAGCTGCCTCCTCCGTGTGCCCCGAGTGAGCTGAGCCAGACACTTCAGTGTCATGGAGCTGGTGCTGCCATGGAAGCGGTACTTCTCTTGGGATACACATTCCCCTCCCCTGAAGGCAGGGTACAGGACTGGGGAGGAATTGCTGGTGTAGATGTGTCCTCCAGGGCTGGATCCCCCAGCACCTCTCCCACTGGCTGTGAGCCCAGGTTTGGGGTAGAGCTGCTCTGTGCCCGCCTGTCCCCAAGGCCCGGCTCTCATGCGTTCCCTCGGAGCGAGCTGGGACGGGGCTTCATCCCACAGCTGCTGCTGTTGGAGCCGGTGCTGTTGGAGTGGAAATCTGCCCTCGTGCGTCAGCCCAACCCCGAGCTGAGCCCTGCACACACAGCCCAGCTGACTCTCCGCACTGTCCCCACGGTGACACAGATCCACGCTGGCAGCTCCTCACGGGAGCCCGCAGAGGGAAGGCACTGGGACAGCACCAGGAATTCTTCTCCATCCCCTTCCTCCCTGTCCCTCGTGGTACGCTGACCCTGCCGGGACCACATCCCGCTGGGGTACGGAGCCTTCCGCCTGTTCCCCAGCACCCCACCCAGCTGTGCACATCTGGGACCAAAATCTCTGGTGTGCAGCCAGAGCTCCCCCAGCTTCACCTGCTGCTGGCACGAGGAGAGCTTGGCAGTGCCCCAGGTAGGTAGTGGGTCTACCTAGGATTTGGGGAGCAGTAAGTGACCAAACTGCACCACTAACCACTTCTTCCTTACAAAGCATGCCTGTGCCCTGGAATCTCTGTACATACATGACTCTGTCATTTCTCGTCCTGCCGTTAGGACACTCGTACAAATACCACTCGTGCTCTGAAATGGAACCAATAAATTATGTTGTATTTACACAGCACACGCCGCCGCCGAGCGTCTCGTGACTGCAAATTCATCAGAGCCTTCCCCTTAGCAAAACAAACACAGGGTGTTTGGGCTCCTTGGGGACTGTGGTGGAGAGCTGGGAGTTCGTGGGTGTGTGCTCCTGGCGTGGTTCCTGGCAGGTTGGTTGGGTTCCTGCTGCTCTCCAGGTGCCAGGTCCGGGCTGTTCCGAGCCCTGCGCTGGGTCCCAAGGCCGTGGGGCCTGACAGCAGCCTGGGGTTGTCCTGACTTGTGTCTGCAGTGTCCCTGTACCCAAGGGCTGAGCTGTTCTCCCAGCTCTGAAATGGGTGGAAGTGGGCAGGGGAGGGAAATTCCAGCTCACCAACTTGCCAAGAGGCTCCTCTGCCATGGGGAGGAGCCAGGGGTGCAGTCAGTGAGTCTGGTGGACTAAACTGGGAAAAATTCTGCACTTGGGGGATGCACGTTGTTTTCCTGGCCAGGAGGGGAGTGAGGGATTCCCCAGCTGTAGCTTCTCCTGTTCCCTGCCTGCAGCACTGGCTCTTGCCTGTTCCTCTGCATAATGGAGGTGCTGGGACCACCCTCCAGCCCCTCTCCCAGTGTTTTGTGGGTGTAGCTCAGCTGGAGAACGTGCTGTTCCTTGGTGTGGAACATCCCTTTGGCCAGCCTGGGTCCTGTCCCAGCCGTGCTCCCCCCAATTGTTGTGCCCCTCCTTGCTGGCAGAGCATGGGACACACGAAGTCCTTGGCTTAGGGTAAGCACTGCTCAGCCACACCAAAACATCGGTGTGTTATCAGTGTTATTCTCATCCCAGATCCCAAACACGGCCCTGTGCCGGCTCCTGGGGAGAGAACTGGCTCTATCCCAGCTGAAACCAGGACACCTGCAAGGCCCCGAGTGCAGAGCTGTGGTGGGGCTGCACATGGGTGCTGAGCAGTGTTGGGGCAGCTCCTGCCGCTGTTCCTCAGCTTTCCTTTCACCCTCACCTGGAATCCTGTGGGTGCTGAGTGTGGGGGTGTGTGGCACCCACCCAGCTGTGACCCACGGGGCTGCAGGGACCTGCCTTCCTCTCTCTCCCATGTGAGACCAACTCAGCCAAGGGAGGAGGAGGAGGAACAGCACCTCTGTGGGAGAAGATGTGGCAGGGCTGGAGGTGGCTGAGCCCGGCCCCCAAGGCCTGCAGTGCAGGATGTTGCCCAGACAGGTCTGTGGAGCCGCAGCTCAGCCTCGCTCTGCCTCTGCCCCAGCAGCCCCAGCCCCGCTTTCATCTCCCTGTGCTTTCATCTCTGTTTACTCGCTCCTGAGCTGCAGCTGCGAGTGCTGCAGGGAGCAGGCAGCTGTGAGCCCCTGGAGCTGAGCCCTCCAAGCTGAGCACCCCAAACAGCCCCCTGAGCTGAGCCTCCAGGGCTGAGTTCCAGGGCTTAGCCCTCCAGGCTGAGCACCCCAAGCTGAGCCCCTCAAGCTGAGCCCCCTGAGCTGATCCCAGCCTGGTGAGGGGGTTTAGCCCTTGACCAGGAGCTCTCAGTTCTTTCATTGCTCATCTCTCCAGGCACTGGTTGGGTGCAGAGGCCTCACAAAGGCTTTGCTGAGAAGCCAGAGAACGGCTTTGCAGATCTGCACTGCAGGGCCTGGGCCAAGCAGGTCCTGTGCCCGGGGCTCCAGCAGCCTCCCCTCTGCGGGGCTGATCTCTTCCCAAAAAGCACAGATGGCACCTGCCCCAGAGCTGGAGCGGGCGCGGGCTGGCAGCACGGAGGGGGCTGTGGCTGCCGTATGTTCCGAGGGAAATGCTCCTTTCCCGTGCTTCAGAGCAGGGTCTCCTGCTGCTCCCAGGAAACCGTGGCTCACCCTGAGCCTCCCCTGCTGGGCTCCTCCATCCCCTGAATCCTGAGGAGCTCAGGAGCTTCAGGGCCTCAATTTTGCCATGAATCTGGATTTAGGATCCTGCCAACGACATCAATTTGTCACAGATGAGTGATTTAGGGTCACTCAAAGAATCACTATCAATGCTGTTAGCAAAAGTTATTTTAATATGAATCTCTGAAAGTGTGATTGTTATTAACAGAGTTCAATGGTGAGGTTCCCTCTGGTACTTCCTACATGGATGTAAAAAAGTAAGGAAAATCAAGTTGGAATCGAGCTGGAATGATTTACACTGAGACTGAAGATGTGAAAGGGTAAGAGAGACCTTTGTGTTGAGTACAAGGTTCAGACATGATCCCCCTGCTTCCTAAACTCCTGAGGGACCTTAGGTACAGCCAAGTCCAGTCTTAGTCTCAGATTTGGACAATGGTTTACATCTGGAGGAATTAATGGCATGGATTTCATTGGTGTTAGTTTAGGGTGGTGTCAGGAACTCACAGAGGAGCTGTTCCAAGTAAGGGTCTCTCCAGTTTGGGTGGGGAAGGATCTCTCAGTCTCATCCCAAACGTTGAGATGTGTCCCACCTCCAGAGGAGATCACAGATGTGCAGTCCAGCTGCACATTAGGGGGAACTCAAACTGGACTCATCCAAAAATCTGTGGTTGGTGGAAAGGTCTCTTCAGCTCCAGAGGTGTCCCTGCTCCAGGACAGTCACAGGGCCAGGCAGGGAGAGCTCGAGGCACCCGCTGGGACTGGCAGGTGATGAGATGAAGCAGTTGGCTGACAGGGAAAAGTGCAGGGCACTCCTTGTACCCACAGCTTTCATTGTTCCTTGGTAAGTAAGTCTTGGAAAAGCCACCTGCTGTCCCCGTGTTAATCCCACAATCAGTTCTGAGCTCACAAGCAGCGATGCTCCCTGGCTCGTTCTGTTCCTTCATGGGTTTCCTGTACTTCCTGGCCTGGCTCTGGTGTTCTCCTCCTGTGGATCACAGACCAGACCATCCCTGGTTTGGCAGAAGGGTCGAGTGCATCCATCACGAGTCCCATTAGGGTTTGCTTAAAGTAGGAAGCTGGGAAGTGGGGCAGCCTTTGAATGGACCCTTGGAAAGCAGCCAGAGGGGAGCAGGGGCTGGGGGTCTCCTGTGGCACCTGTGGAGTCTGGGCCAGAGCTGTGTCCCACTGGGGGAGGACGGGGATGTCCCCACCTGCCACCACCTCCCTGGGCAGCAGATCTTGCTCAGAGCATTGCTGGGGCTGGGCTGTGACACAAGAACGTCCTCACGCTGCCCTGCCCTGCCCCTCCAGCCCTGGGCACCGTCCCAGAGACAGTGGAGGGACCTCCAGAGAGGCCATGGACTCTGTTTTCATCCCCAGGAGGTGCTGCCTCTTTCCATGAACCTTTAGAGTTGGGGAAAGGGCAGCACAGGTGGCACAGTACATGTCCCTGCACAGCTCTGCTGTCACACTCAGCTCCCCAGACCTTGGGAGTGCCTCTGTCCCTCATCCCTATGCAGGCAGTGGACGCTTTCCAAGCTCTGCAATGTGCTTTTTGTTTGTTCTGTGTTCCCTGGACAGCTGATGCCTCTGGGGCCAGATTCCCCAGAGTCCCTGGCAGCCCCCCAGCTGATCCTCACCCGCCTCCTCCCAGCCAAGGGAACGGGGTGCTGGGTTTGCTCCGCTTCAGTTTTGGGCTCCATGGAGGAGGTGACAGCCATTCCTGGGACAAGGGAACAGTCACCAGCATGGCACGTGCTCCCTCTGCCTTGTATGGCACAGGCCAGGCCAGGGGCCAGCAGCTCCAGGAACATGGGCAGGGCCTGGAATGCTTCTGGGAAAGTGCTGGGGCAGGGAGGACATCCCAT
The DNA here is from genome assembly GCA_013399225.1 of Rhipidura dahli. Classification (NCBI taxonomy): domain Eukaryota; kingdom Metazoa; phylum Chordata; class Aves; order Passeriformes; family Rhipiduridae; genus Rhipidura; species Rhipidura dahli. Next base: position 277,790 of record VXAC01003500.1, read on the forward strand.
CCCCTGACACTGATCCCGAGGGCACCTGCTGCCTGGGCCCCACAGGGACAGCGGGTCCCTCCTCACCCGCTGCTTTACCAGGAGAAGGGGCCCCAGGATAATTTTTGGTCCTGGTGAACGAATCCCTGCCAACCCCAGAGGCTGCCGGGACACGGCCAGCGGCACCCACGTCCTCCAGCTCGGGGTGTACAGGCCCTGCTGTGGTTTCAGTGCCCTTTCCAAGGGAGCAGGGGGAAGTTTTTGGTGGTTTGGGAGTTTTTCTGCTCCTTCTAAGAAAATGTGCGATGTGCCAGCCTGCAGCTCTTCCTGCCACATCCCTGCACTCCCAGGGCTGTCCCAGCGTGACCCAGCTGCAGTGGGTCAGGGCTGTTCCTGCAGATTTCCCCTCTTCCCAGGGAGTTGGGAGGATGGAAAAGGGTGAAAAGAGCCTGGGCTGTTAAAAATCTTCCTGGAAATGCTTTTCCCATCTGCTGCTATCAACTAAGACAGGACACCCCCACTGTGGCACAGCATGAGCCCCCTCCCTGCCCTTCTCCCCAGACACCCCAAAACCACAGTTCCTGCAGCTCCTGGCCCTTGCTTTGGGGGCTGCAGGAATTTCCCTCCTGGAGTAACTTGATCCATCTTTCCAGTAGATTCCTGGGCCAAGCCTCATCCCAGTCCCACCATCTCCATGTCCTTGTCCCCTGGGGTTTGGCTGGTGTGGGGTGTCAGGACTGGCCATGGCCCTGCTGGGTGATGGGGGGTGGAGGATGCTCCCCACTGAACTGGCACCTCCCCTGAAGGGCTTTTTTGGGGTGAAACCACCCCAGGTGTGTTTGTACCCTCCCTCAGGATGCGTTTCCCTGCAGCTTCGATGTTGGGTTCCAGCTGCTCCCTCGCCTTGTGGCACCTCTTCCAGCTGGGGAAACTGAGGCACAGCCTCCATCCCCCTCGTCACTCTGCCTGTCCCCCAGCTGTCCCTGAGACTCACTGGGCAGCTCTGCTGGGGGGGTCCCGGGCAAGGGGGGCAGCCCTGAAATGTGGGGGTAAAGCAGGAGCTGGGAAAGCCAAGCAGGGTTTGCCCCGGCTGCTTCCTGCAGCAGATGGGGAGTGAGGGACCAGGGCTGTGTCCCTGGGAGAACCCCACCGTGGTGGGGTGGGGACTTGGGGTGCACTGGAGGCCTGGCAGGAGCTGCCCAGTGGCTTCAAGGCAAGGAGGAAGATCGAGGATCCACTGGCACAGGAACCAGAACAGCCATGAGCTTGTGTGTGCCTTGGGCATGGGGGATGGGTGTGTGTCCCCTCTGTCCCCGCTGTCCCTTGTGTCCCCCATCCCTCCCACCCCTCCTGTCCCACCCCAGCACCACGAGTGTCAAAGCTCCAGGTTTCTGCCCAGCAGGAAATTCCAGGTTTTTTTGCAGGATTTTTTCATTTGACACAGAGCCAGGGCTCCAAATCCTCCTGCTTCCAGGGCCGGGAAGCTGGGCCTTCCTTGGGCCGGGGAAATAACACACAGAAAAAGGAGGTTTATTTATTCTCCCTTCCAAAGCAGAGCAGTGGGGTGGGAGGGGAAGCCCTGGGCAGCCCTGAGCCTGCCCACGTTGGGGCACATCCAGGGGGAGTGGGCAGCCACGAGTGGCTCAGGGCACGGAGGGGTGACAGGGTGGCCACGATGCCTCCGGCCCCTCACGCTCCCTCTGCTCCCTGGCCAACAATAGCCGCCTTCCGGCACAGCCCCGCTCGCTTTCCTGTTTTCCCTCGGCCAGTCTTGGAGTCTGGGGCTCCAGCAGCTCCTGGAGACCCCACAAGGTTGTGGGTCCTGGTGGCATGCAGAGGTGTGGGGACAGGTGTGGGGACACCCTGGGGACACAGCAGGGGGCTCACCATTAGTGGATCCTGGGGAGGACTGGGACAGGGAGGATTTGCAGCTGCCGGCCCCGTGGGTGCAGCCCTGGGATGCTGGATGTGATCAGGAGGAGGGAGGGGGGCTGAGGGGCTCAAATGCATCTAAATCTGTGTTTCCCTGAAAAAGCACTGGGAAGCCCTGTGCTGCTGTGAGCTGCCAGTGCTCCCTGGGGCCAGCAGGGCTCTTCCCACTGTCCACAGGCATCTGTGTCCCCACAGCAGGAGCCACCAGTGTGGGGACCTGCTGCGGGACCAGGCTGGGCCCCAGGGGGGGATTTTGGCTGGACCCTGCACCCACCGGGTAAGAGGGAGAGGGAGAGCCCTGGTTCTGTAGGGGAAACACGGGTGGCACACTGGGATAGACATGTGTGAAGGCAAAAACAACCCATGATCGTGTGTGTGCGTGTGCGTGTGTGTGTGTGACTGTGTGTGTGACTCTCTGTGTGTGTGACTCTGTGTGTGTGACTCTCTGTGTGTGTGACTCTGTGTGTGTGTACGTGTGTGTGTGTGTGTGTACATGTGTGTGTGTGTGTGGGTTGGTGCAAACAGCCCCGGGCCGATGCTCTGCCCTTGCACACGCGTGTGCGGAGTTGTGCACATTCTCTGGCAGCCAATTCCACAGGGACAAGCACCGGCAAGAGAAGCTGAGGGAAGAGGAGGAGGCTGCTCCAGTGTCCCTGCACCCGGCAGCTGAGACCCGATGTTGCTGCCACACCCGGCTGGAAACCTCCCCTTGAGTGTGCAGGGAGCGTGGCGTGAGCGTGCACTGAGCGTGCAAAGCGCGTGTGACAAGCACAGCACAGGCAAACACGCCAAGGTCCCGCCAGGGCCACACGGGGAGCGCGGAGTGGGCACGGGGTGTGCAGTGAGCACACGCTGGGCGCGCAGGGAGGGCACAGTGACGCGTGGGGAGCACGCAGAGGACACGCGGGTGCCAGGACACGCAGAGCACACGCTGCACACTCATCGCACACGCAGCGGCCACGCTGCCCCACGCTGCCCCACACTGCCCCAGCTTCCCACGCGGTGACAGGACCCCCCTGGGCTGGGCGAGCCCCCGGCCAGCCCTAGGTGTCCCCACCACGCCAGGCACCCCTGGGTGGCCCCGGGGCTGTGGGTGCCGGCTCTGCTGCCCTGTCATTCCCAGCTCCCTGACCTACATGGTGGCGGGCGCAATTCGGGAATGCGTGGCTCCTCGGAAGCCCAGGAGGGGAAGGGACTGTCCCTGTCCCCCTGCAGACCCCCCAGTAGTGGGGGCACCACCACTCACCCCCCTTCCCCAGCCCGGACTAGCTGGGGAGCCCTCATCAGCAGCACCAACAAACAAAGGCCCGGGATGCCCGGTTTGCCTGGCACGGGTTGCGGGAGAGGCCATCAGGGCCTGGAACAGCAGGAATTTCGGCAGATTTTGGGAGGGGGTGGGCAGGACCCCACCGTGGTGACCCCACGTCCGGCTGGCACCAGGCTTTGGGGCGATGCAAATCCCCCCCAAACACCCCCCAGCAGCGGGGGAGAAGAGGGTGAGGGGCAGAGCTGGGCCGGGGGCGGCGGCGCTGGTGAGGGGGACGGGGGGAGGTGCCGATGCAGTGAGGGGGGGTCTGGGGGTGCCGATGGAGATGGGGAGGGATCCAGGGGTGTTG
>VXAC01003501.1:0-46980 GCA_013399225.1 Rhipidura dahli
AACAGAGCATTCCGCACCACTGAAAGCTGGGGAGAGAAAGCCGGTGATTAGAAGGCTGGGGAGAAATTAGGTTTTTGCCTTACTAAAAGCACATCATCCTACTCTACTGAACTTTCAGAAGGGAACTGCCAGAAGGAGGTCTAGAAACAAGTAGGGTACTGTGTCTCATAGATACAGCAAAAATGACAGTTCTTATATCACAGGCCTCAACAGCCAAGTCATTTTTCCAATCTGGAGGAAATTCTGGTCAGTTCTGTGTTGCCATAGACTGGCACAGCACAACTGGCTCGAGTTAGGATGCAGACACATACGGTCACGGGCAGGGGGATCTCCAGCAACGCGATAGTGATGTAGGCTGTCAGCGTGACCTCGTTGTCCACTCCACCCTGCAGGGAAACACAAAGGTAGATGCTGACCCCACCCAGCTTCGTATCTTCAGTCTTTTCTCCCACTCCAGTGGGCTTACACTATTCTGTATTGCAGATCTTTGGCTTGCCTCCTTCCTCTTGCAGCTGATATGAAGGTATCACCGGTAAGTACTCAATGGTGCGTGGCTCCCTCCCTAGTGTTTGCCATTGGCATGGGAATATCCCATCTGCCTATGTGCTCTGGAAGCTCAACTGGCCCCTTCTGACTTATGGCCAAGTTCTAGCCTCACAAAGAAACAACCTGGAGACACATTACCTTCATAGCATTGTTCAGGAGTGTCCCAGAACTCTGGAAACATCCATTCTCCTTCTGTTTGTAGGACAGCCAGCTCAAAGCATCCTGGATGTGCTTCTCCTCTATGAAGATGTGATGCCGAGCCTGGGCAAAGGACTTGAGGACGAAGGCTGTGAGCCTGAAAGGGAGAAAAAGAATGGGTCTGAGCAGGCCTGTTGCCCATCTCAATTGATAGGGCCCATGTGCACTTCATCTGTCTGGAAACAGGTAAGAAGGCCTGGGGAGCTGTGGGCCAATTAGTCAGACCTTATGTATATTATATCCTTACCTCAAAAAATTCTGTCAAAAAACTGCTTTTCACCCTGATTTTTGCCTCTCATTTTTGTGTCTCACTTGGCTCAAAAAACCCTGTAATCCCTTTGTGTTGAGGCTACAGTTTGAAGGACAATGATTGTTGATCTGTCCCTAAAAAAAACTCTTTGAAAAATGTAGGCAATTGAATGCCAATTAGCTAAATATGCATAACAGTAGTACTCAAAATTACAAGGAAGAATAATTAAATTCCTGCTAGCTCATGGTCTGCTGGTAGAACTCAAACTGTAAATCCATGCTTCACGGGTTTCCCAGAACTCCCCTAGAATTTTGAAGTAAAGCAGGACATGTTAAAAGAGTTTTTGTTAAGAGTTGTTGCAAGCAGTTATGGAAAAGAAGCAGGCATGTGATAAGAAGCCAGCATGCTGTCAAAAGTCAATTACCACTTCAGAAACTAAAAGCAAACCCAGGGTGATGAGTTCTTCCATTCTTATCTTTACTTAAAATTGAAAACGTATGACAATGATATACAGGAGCAAGTCAAAACTTTTCAATTAGTCAAAATGGCAACACACATGCTCCTCCAGTCTGTCTTTGCTTAGTAGCATACAAACACTTGAAAAAAAACATTCAGCACTGCTCTTGGATTATCAACCTTTCCACTTGTGTTTCCTCCTATGTTTCCATATGGAATCATCTTTTCCAGCAGACTTCTCAGCAGATGCTAGTCTAGAAGAGCTGCCACTGCAACTCTTCAGCCTTCTTCAGTCAGGGTGTTAAATCCCTGCTCCCTTCTTCCCCAGTTTATCTCCATTGCCTTTTTGGCTGTCATGGTCCTTGGAGCTGCTGGTGGGAGGAAGTACTTCAGCCATATAGCTGGCTGATGTAGCCTATTTATTAAGAAGGATAGGGAGCAGCATAGGGACCACACAAGCTCTGGAAAACCTGCTGGTCTACAACAGCATTCTGTATTTACTGTCAGGCATTATTTATTAAAAAATGTGTGGGTGAGAAAGAGAAGCATATTGGAGAGGCATAGGTGGCATTGAAATCTCACCAGGTATTCCCTGGTTGGCCATAACGTTGTCCAAAGGTACTGTAAGAGCCATCTTGGTGCTTGTAGTTCAGCTGCCTCTGATAACCTGCAATGGAAAGATAAGGCAGGACTCAGATGCCATAGACTGCTGAGGGATGGGGAAATAGAAAAATAGCTCCATCAGCAAAGGCAAATGAGGGAGGCACAGGTCAGTCCTATCCTAACCAATATGAGTGCTGGTACCTCCCCATCTCTGTGCATTGCTTGTAGTACATGAGGAAAAGCAACACCTGCCTTTCTTGAGAAGGATGGCAAGACCTGTTAATGACAATGAATGCACTGCATTGCCACCCCATGAGAAAAGTGCTTGCAATGTTCAGGCACAGTATTGCTTTAGCAACAGAAAATAATAAAGAAAGAAGCCGCAAAGAGTGCCCTCAGGCATAGAGCAGAGACCATTTGTCTATGAGAGAAGACCTCTTTCAACACCTGGCCAGCATTTGACAGACCCATCCCAGGCAGGATCTAGAAGAAAGCCAAAGCAGAAGCAAAAGCCATGTCCCAGCTCACCGCTCACTAAGTATCCAGTGGCCTTGGATTTGATCTCCTCATTCAGCTGCCCTGTCTTGTTCAGGTAGTCCAGGACGTAGATGTTGGGTGCAAACAGGACCATGTTCTGCTCCCCACAGCCAAAGGGCATCTGAAGGAGCTGGTGCAGGTTCTGCATGGCAGTGCCCATGATGTCACCTGGGGAGCAGGAGATACCAGAGGGATGTCAACAATATTTCTGGCTACCAGAATCAGAGGAAGCTACTGAATGACAGATACAGGTGGTGTCATAGAAGAACATAATATAATCTGGTTAGATAAAGATCCTGGAACAAAACACAGAACAGCAGAGAAAAAGAAAAGAGGGAAATGAGAGAAATGAGAGAAAGGTTAGGGCATTGTGAGAAGACTGAGAAAAAAGGCATGCAGAAAGGGAAAAGGAATAGCACAAACAGAAGGGAAAGTGCTCAGGGTAGAAGAGATTAAAGACAAGAATGAGCTGTGATAGAAGCCAGGAGAAAAAACTGTGAGGTAGGTCAACACAAGAAGTCAGAAACAGCACATGTTCTTCTGTCAGGCTGTTAACTCACCCAGCACTGAGAAATATGCTCTGCCTGAATCTTGTACCACATTTTCAGGTAGCAACAGGGAAAATTCCTCTTTCACAGGCACTCCTGAGAAAGAAACAAGACTGCTTCAGTGTAGTTCCAAGAAATGGCTAATGGAAGGGGAGGAGGCCTCAGTGAAACAACAAGAACTCTTCCCATTAGAAATGCCCTGATTTCAGTTACTTCATATTTCCCTGTCTGTAACCCAATATCTGCATGAAACCACTCCCAGGCACTTTTAGGCAGTGCAGATGTGTCTATAGCTTTCTCCGGAGTATGCAAGAAAACAAGAGACAGCACTTGTAACTCCAGTGGCAGCACTCAAGAGAGCAGGGATACAGTCACACTAAATCTGTCCTAGCTCACACCCTGATCCTTCGGCAGGATGGTCAATTCTTTAGGAGTTTCTTCTGTCTTATGTCTCAAACTCCCAACTGATGTGGCATGTTTTGATTATCCAAAAATGTCAGACTGCATGGAATATGATAGAGGCAGGCCTCCAACATCCCACCCATCAAACCACACGGGAACAAATAGAGAGTGTGGGAAGAGTGGGCTTTACCTTTTACACAGAGCACAGAATTCTGGGTTGTTTCCTTCTCAATTCCTTCAGGCTTGGATGGGATGAAGGAAAACAAGAGAGGTGAGAAATTAGTGAGACAGGAAATACAGACAGGAATCCTCACAAGGATAGAAGGATATGTGAAAAAAAAAAAAAGTGTAGGAATGGAAGAAGGAGAAGCAGTCACAAACACTTCCTGAAATAGAGCTCTGAAATAATTTAAGCAAATAAAAGAAATGTGATCCTTAATGACTGCTGTTGTATGTGAAGGAAGGACAGGAAAAGGAGAGGAAGACACTGCAGGACCACCAAATGGATGACCTGCAACTACTGCTCACAGTGAGAGACACTTAACATCCTTGTGACAAAGGGACTGCAGCATTACCAAGAGCTGTGCTGAAGGGAAGTCTGCAGTGCTATTTATTGTAATGCTGCAGGTGCTTTAGGGAAGAAACTGGTGCATGTTAACAATAGCAAGGGAAGATGTTGTACACTGTAGTATCTGGTGACACCACTGACAGCACATGACATAGTGGGCAAACATTAGGGGGTTTTATGATATGGAGGAAAGCTCAGAACATATAACTTAACTGCCAGATTACAGCTCTCAGTATATGATAAACAAACAATTTCCTATAAAGGATATCCAGTACTGCCACACAGTACTTCCTTGTGTTCCACAGCACATCAGCAACTCTTCCTGCCATAGGAAATGGGTAAGCTGTAAAATTTCAGCATGTTTTTGTGTGGAGTTTTAAGGGGATTTCTCTACAGTCATCGAATTCCCATACGTGCTTGTGAATGCCTCACCTTCATCCTGGTACCAGTGTATGTTACCAAACCACAACTGCTAAACACTCAGATCAAGAGGCAGTTTGCTTGGCCACTCAGTTAGCTGAGAGGCAGCATGTGCTGACTGGCACATTTACTGGGGGTGTGTCAAAAGAAGGAGAGAGGCTGTAAAGACAGCGTACTGAAATAGCAGGTGACAGGTGGGAGCTAAAGGGAAGGATGGATTGCAGCAGGAGTCCTGTTACAGCAGAAGACAGGGAAAGTTTATTGTACCAGGAGACACAAGGCACATTACTAAGCTGAGATCTTCATGCAGCCCTGCCAAAGTACGAAGATGGTGTAAGACCATCATATTGCCATGCTGCACAGTGATCCTGTAAAAGCACAGACCAGACCAGGTTAGAAGGGATCTCAAAAGATCATCTGGTCCAGCCTTTTACAAGAAAGGGAGCTAGATGAGATTATCTGGCATCCCATCCATTTGTATCACAGTGTAAGCTGTAGCAAAGGTCAGTGCTCCCTTCCCAGAGCCCACGTACCTCCACCAGCAGCTGTCTGATGACCGTGTCCTTCCGCCCTTTCTCAGGCGTCTCCACAATGGAGTTCCCACAGGGCTGCTGGTTCTGTAGGGCCTCAGTGGTCACTGAGAACTCCACCTGCCCTGGGGGAAACAGGGGTCAGTCAGTCCTGCCAGGCAGAGCCAGGCAATGGGATTCACTGCTACTTTCAGGAGTTTCAGCTTGCAGGCTCAGGCATGGAGATTTCTGTCATGGCTGGGCCCCACTTCTTTCCCACAAAAACCAAGCTCTCTATACCAGAAGCCACACGAGCTGTGCTGTCATTGAAAGATGACTCTATTTTGGGGACTCTTTTCCAGAACACCACAGTACTGAGTGTGACCAACCCCACTGCTGTTCAGCACACTGCTGCCTTGCATGCCCACCACAGCTGCTACTACACCAACAGTGAAAACAAAGTGTGAAGATCCCACGTGGAAGACATCTAATCTCTGGGAAGAATGGAGCTAACAGAACATCTCTGCTGGCCAGCAACGTCTCTGGCTTCAGAAGATGCTGTCCAAGGGCTGTAAGGCTTAATGGTACTGCATGTGATGCCAGGCACAGAGTTGGACACTGTGAATCCCCCAGTCTTTGCCTACCAGACCAGAAACACTCAACTGAAGTGCTTCCCAGGAAAATGTGTCGCTCTAATAGCCAATACTGAATGGGGAGAACAGCACAAAGAAACCCTTCCTGCAGTTTTCAGCACCCTGAGACCTTTACCTAGAGATTTGGGAGTCACCAGCCAAGCCACAGTTTTCCTCACATTCTCACAGAGACAATGAGATTCTTTCTCCTTTTCCACCAGAGTAGCCAGGAAATGAGTAGACTGAGCCAGAGTCACACTGACCTGCCAGTTGTAGAGAGAAGTGCAATTAAGAAAGGGTGATCACAAGAGACAGGGAGCTAGGAAGCCATGGCAATTGCTGTTTCTTCAGTAGCAAAGGAGAAGGGAGCTGGAGTTGTGGGTTCTGCATTTGGAGTATATAGGAGAAATAACATAAAATGTCAGGGGCAAAGGGTCTAGGGCTACTGAGAGACAAGGAAAGAAGGCCAGGTGAGGGCAAGGGGTGCACAAGAAGGTACACAGCTAGAGAGAATAATTTAAACCTCCCTTACCCTGATGCAGGCGGGCAGGTAGTTGAAAACGGTGGCTTTCAGTGTGAAGGACTCCCCACGCACCACAGAGTAGGGCATGGTGAGCTCCACAAAGAAGGGCTGGAAGGCTCTGAGGGACACTGTTGGGGACAGGCCAAAGCCCGTGTCTGCTGAAGTACAGAATGCATTGGCTTTCCACTCGGTGATGGTGTCAGGGATGGTGACTTCTAGATCAGCCTTTCCCTCAGAGCTGGTGAGGGACAGAGAGCAAGGACAGATGAGTTTTACAGCATTTTGTGATTAGCTGTACCCCTTTTGGCCTACTGAACAGTATTTGCTGTGTAAATGATGGGGTACAATACATTTGCTACTGTAGGACCACTCTACATCTTCTTCCAGTCCACTCTTTGGACAGACTGAACTACGGCTGAAAGTAATTTCATCTCAGAGGATTGATCTCTGCAAACAGTCAAGGACAAACACTTTGGGATTCATGTTTTCACCTTATAAACCGAGTTTTATTAAAAAGGAATGAACTAGCCCAAGGTACCCACCTTATAGGTACTAAGCTCCAAATCCAGGTTTCTGGGAAATACTTTCGGACTGTCTCTGTCACCTCTTCAGGAGTGCTTAACTGCTCAGAAAATGTATTTGCCACAATGCCTGAATGCGGTGAAATGAAAAAGAAATCAGCTATTGATAATTCCAAACAAGCAAGACCTATATAAGCAACATGCTTCAGTCTGAGAAGTGTCAATCTATGTGGCAATCAGAAGCAGATGCTTATGCTGTAGTGAGCTGTGTTAGCAACAGCACTGCAGTTTCAGAGCCAGGGCTTATTAGCAAGGAGAGCTAGTCTTCTATTATTTTCTGCTGGTCTCCAGCAGACCTCAAACTTTGGAAGGCAGCACTTTACAACCTTAAAAACATAGGATTTAGAGCAAAACCCTATTTAGGACCGTCTATCAAAACACCCTTTTCTCTTTCAAGTACAGCCTGGATGTGATGTTCTTCTCCATCCTGATCAGGCCAGCCAGCAATGGAACATCCCTCTGTTGCAGTGTTTTTTAAAGGGTCATTGTGACTCAGAGTGCCACCTTCCTGTCAAAGCTATGGTCTCCTCAAGAACTAGCCTGAAAATGCTCAAAATAAAAACATGCAGCTGCAATTTGGGAATCCATTTTGACTAAAACCAAGTTTTTGCAAACCAAAATTATTCCCAACAAAATATTCTGTGTTTGGGATTAAATTTGTTAAACATTTTGTTTTACTTTATTTTTCAATAACTGGAAAACAAAGATGGGGTGGGTGGGACTTGGTTTGCTTGGCTTTCATAAACAGAAAGAGAAATGCATCCAAGCAGAAAAAGAAGAAAATTTCCTAAGGAAATTCTAATTTTTGTTGTCTTTACTTCGGCTAATTGAATTTCTGCATTTGGATAACAACTGAGTAGCTAACAAGTGTTCATACTAACTGTGCAACAGGCATCTCCAGAGCCTGAGAAGGGTCTCAGGGACAGGTGAAAGAGGCCATCAAAGTTATATCACATTGCTCCTGGAAAAAGTGGCAGGTGGCTAGCTTGTGTTTGTCTGTTGTGGTATTTCAGTCTTCTTACTGCTGCTTATTTCAATTTAAAACAATTAAAAGTCATCTATCCTGCATCTGTGCAACTTCTGTCAGAAGTTGAAATTGTTTTTAAACTGCACACTGGACAAAAGCACAGGTTCTAGTGCCAAGGAAAAACTCTCTGAATCAGCTATCCAGCTAAAACAACTTATAATTTCTAAGATATTTTTCTTAATATGAGACTAAAGCATGATAAGGCCAATTCTGTTGCCCAAACAGTACAGTGTAAGACCTGAGACAGCCCTTAAAAATAGGATCATAGGATGGGTCCATTTCAGACTGGACTTCTACCATACATGTCTTACCATGCTAAGCTCTCAAAGTCTACCAACTCATCACTGAAAAATGTGTCACTTCATGGTTTTGACCATACATAAAGCAGGCTGAGTCGATGAGAACAGCCTGAATATGGTATTGGAGACTCTGTAAGTGACAATCCAGGAATAGAAGTCTACTGTAAAAACCCAACAAACAGAGAATTTATCAGCAGAATAATATCCTCTGCTCTGCCAGTCTTTGAACGCCGTCTGGTTCTGCTGATTTCTAATGGGGAGTTACCAAAGCTTGTCTGTAGACCCACACAACCCATCCAGAAGCTGAAATCTGCAAACCCATCAGCTCAGTATCACTTGCAAGGTTTCAGTTCACAACCCCAGCTCAAAAATGCCAACAGTATCTGTGTTCAGAAGAGAAGTGATGAAAAGCCGAGTTCCTTTACCGCTTGTCCTCATTGCAAACACGGGTGGCGCAGCCATGGCTGCAGGTGCTCCCATGCCAGCTGCTACAGGGCCAGGATACATGTGATTACCAGGGCTGCAAAACCAAGGCTTCCTAACGTTGGTATTTGTGAAAACCTTTAAACCCATTTCCTATGGGAGAGAAACCAAACATGTTATTGTTCTGTTACTGAATCCTGTTGAGGTTTACACAGCAGACCTGCATTTTTCTGCCTCAAAATGGAAAGTTGTTACTGTGTGTGGATTGGACCTTGAGATAATCCCCTGATCCTTGGGTCTGAGTGCCTGGGTGGCTCAGAGAGACTAAAGGACCTATCCCATCTGTTTCTAGGACACTGCTTCCAGTCCAGTTTAAGCCTAGGGGTCAGGATTAGCCAGGAAGTAGATATACAGCTTTCTCTCTGGAATGAAATGTCTGTGGCTACAACGCAGCTCAAGGACATACTGATTTATTCAAGGTAACAATAATGGCATGGGATCATTTATCTCCAATTAGAAGCTCACTTCATGTCAGCCTCAAAGCTTTTCCTGTAAGAAAACCTTGAGACTGATCCCTTTCCTATCAAGTGAGAAGCATAGTAAAGCTTATGACCCTCACTGAATGTGCCTCTGGATAGAAAGAAGTGTCAGATCATTCAGATGCACAAACCCTTCCCTTGTTAAGCTGCATGATGCCACAGAAGGCTTAAACATTCTCAACCATTTTCCCACCCCACTCCCTAGCCATGCCAGGGGTCTATACCTTTAGGATGCTGTAAGTGTCCTCTTCATTCACCCCCATTACTGGAACATAGGTGATCCCATCCCGAACTATTGGCTCCACAGTCATGCAGTTCCACATGGGCTCCTCCAGAGGAACGTTTGAACCATAGACATAGCCATGGAATTCCTTCACTGGAAGTAAGTTATACACCTTGGCAGAAAGAGACAGAGTATTTGGCATTTTAGTGTCCATTGTTGCAAAGCACAGCTGAGGGAGTTGGATGCAAGCACCGTAACAGTCACATCACCAGCACATACATCCACACTGCCATGGTCCTTCCTGTGCTGGGAGCAATACGAGTTTGGGAATCAAAAAAGGGATCCAAATTTGGAGACACTGCCTCTTTTTTTATGCTCTGCCTGTTACTCTTGTTATTATGGCTCAAATATGTAAAAATTTACATTCGCCAAACCATATGTAACACTTTATCCCTACTCAGGGATTGTCATTTTCTGCTTGGCAAAAGACAAATAAACTCTTTGACACTTCCAGATGCTACCACAAAAAAAAAAATAATCCATGGTTGAGGAGAATAACTGAAAAATTATCATCAAACACCCAACAGTGTTTGGCTCTGGCCAAGACAAGCAGGTCCTTTAAAAGACCTTTCTAATTCCCATCCCTAAAATCACACAAGCCCCTTAAGAAACAACTGCTGCCTGGTTCTCATCTTTTTGCCCACTGGAGGAAGATGAGGAGCAGCACAGGGGAGCTTCCCTGTGTCAGCTCTGACAAGAGGGACTGTTCCCTGCCTCCACTCCAGCACAGGGCTGCACTTGCTCTGACCAGGCCCTGACTGGTTCCACAGACCAAGAACTTACAGAGCTGGGTGACAGGTCAGCTTCTGGCTTCATGAGGAGAACGCTCTTGTCCACAGCACGCACAGCGCAGAGGGAGTTCGGGGAGGCTCGGAACTGCAAGTGAGCATCCGAGGAAGGCAGGCCTTCTGAAGGGGAGAAGCTTAAGTCCACCTGTAACCACAGGAAAAGCTTTGTCACAGATGCCCAGTTCTCACAGGACTTTTTCTTCCAGCTGAGTGCATTCAGTTCAAACTTTACAAGGCCCCCATATACAAGCACACCTCCCTCTGTACTTTATCTGTGCTACTGTTCCCTTCCAGCAGTGCCAGGGGAATCACCACCAAGAGTTCTTGGCAACTTCAAGCATCACAATTGCTTGTAAAATTTTTAAGGTGGTTTTGGGTTTTATGGTCATTGTGAATGTGGTGAGACAATCCCACATTAGATTGATCACTAGATGTGATCAGTCAGTGGAGCACATCCTTGAACCAGGAACAGTCCCTGTACTGCACACAGAAGCTGTATGTGGAGAGAAAAGCAGCTTGCAAAGATCTTGCTTAGCAGATTCTTCAATAACATGACAAGCAGGGATGCCCTGTAGAAATACTGCAGTAATCTGTTGGGTGATAATGATTCTGAAGAGCTCACCTGCTGGCCCGGCCTTATAGACTTCTGTGCCTTCTCCAAAACCTAGCTCACAACTCTAACTGCCCCCTACCTACCTCTGCCCTGGAAATTCTTGCTAGAAAAAGTTGTCACCACCATCTCATATGATTTTAAAATAAGACAGCTGCCCTCCATAAATCTTCTCCCTCCTCAGCACTACAAATCCCCGCCGAGCATGCAGTGCTCAAAGCATCCTCAATGTGTTGCCTGACAAAGCAGCATCAGCTGCCAGTCTCCCTCATGTCCCAGCAAGAACACAGCATGCCTTCTGCTAACACCTTCCACCTCTCCCAGGGTGGGCTCCTGAGACTGCAAAAACAATATTCTTCGGGCAGAAAAAGGACTGTAGGAAGCCTGTTACTAGGAAAGCTGCTTAGCATAGAGATAGCCCTAAGTCTGTCCTATGCAGCCTGACAACAGCTTTGGATCCAACATGCTTTCAGAGAGGAAAGCAGTATCTACTAATGTAAATCATTTGACACTTGGCTTGCACCCAGACCTTCATGCACTGCATGGTATGACATCGAATATATGAAAAAAATTCAGGTGACCAAGCTCCTGCAGGGACACAGGTCTCAAGAACTCGTTCAGCTGTGATTTTAGAGTGACAAGGGACTGTCTTCAGCACAGTCCTGTCTGGTATCCTTAAGTCCTGATGGGAATTTTTCAGGTTGTTCTCTTTTTCTTAGCCAGGACCATCTGTAGGATCAATGAGCAGCTTTGACCAGCTGCTAAAGGGGATTTTATCAGTGTAGCCCCTGCTAGCACATTTTTTTCCATCACTTGATCTCCTCCAGGCTAGAACAAACCAGTAAGCAGTGAAGTTACCCACACCAATTGATACATTGCTTATCCAGTGTTAGTGCATCCAGAGAAATTAGCTCAACCAGGCTAAATCTAAACAAGAGCTTGACCACCCTGCAGTCTGGTGGCTGTTCCCTCAGGAAGTGGACACTTACCTTATTGTTGAAACATAATTCTGTGTTGAACTTGGCTGAATCAGCAATCACCTCCCTGCTGGGGACTGTGGTGTAGACAAGCACTTGGGCCACTGGGGCAATATCAGCTTGTACAGGCAGCTCTAGTGAGAAGACACCACTGTCTAGCAAACAAAACAATGGCAAAAAGTTGAGGTGCAAAAAACTTTCTCTTGGAGCAGCCAAAATTCTAACTTTGACTTTATGCTGAACTTTATCATAGACATTATGAAATTCCAGGCATCCAAGTGGGATGGATTGGTGCTCACAGAGATGTGTAAGTCTCCCTATCTGACTGGAAAGACCTGTTTTCCAGTGCACAAGTGTGCTGAATTTTGCTTCAGCTCCTAAAAACAGACCCTCAGATGTATCTCCAAGGAGTACTGAAGCTCCAGAAAATGCAGTGTCAGGAGAAAGTGGCACAGGGGATTAGAGCAAATCTATGAAAAGCCTAAAGGCAGAGAAAATAAAGGTCAAACTCTTCCCAGATCTTAGAAGACATGCAGATGTCGATCCCTGCATTTACATGGATGCAGCCTGTATGTCTGCCACAGTTACCTAGCCCCCCATAAGAGTGACAATTTGGTAGTGGGGAGAAACTCACCACTTTCCTGGTCCAAATCCAGAATGTGAGTGCCTCCTCGCTTAATGTTTCCCTTGGCCATCACCTGAATGGAAGGAGAAGCTTTGTTGTGGTTGAAGTTTTGCATTAGCCAAACCTCAAAGCGGGGCACCCTGCAAGGAGAGCTGCTGAGCTCTGTGTCTGCTGCCCACATCCAGCGGTCTGCCCCACTGTAGCACAATCCCAGTGCTCACCCAGAGGGCACAGGGACATCCTGACTTTTTTTACTCCCAACTCAGACCCTCCTTTTTGCTTCTAAAGAACAAATAAAAGACGATGAGAAAGTGTTTAAAACCTGCTGCCACAAACCCCAACTTCTATTTCCAACCCCCCCTATAATTGCCAGTGACTACCTCACTGTATGGCAGGTGCAAACTTACCAGGTAGTAAAAGGTGATTTTCTTCTGCTCTCCTACAGCCTCTGGAGTGAGGATATAATGTACTCGGATCTCTGCGGAGCAGCCACAGCTTAGTTGCTTGGACTTGGGCTCAATTTTGAGGAAGCTATTACTGGGAGAGTAAAAGCGCTTTAGTTGGAGATAGCTTTCTCCAAAATACGGAACAACCCAGGAACGCTCATAGCAGAAGAAGTTTGTTTTATGAACTGCCTGGAAAAGGAGAAAATACATACATAGATCCTCAAACACAGGTGGCCAAACTGGAGACAAAAATTCATGGCCTAATATTAAAGTTTATGCATTTTTTTTTTTTTGGTACTGAAGTAACAAGGAAGTCTACAAAATACAAAAAAATAAAAACCCAACACATGAGTTTGGAAAGTGCAAGACAGCATGGCTGGTATCTTTAGCAAATCACTGGGAATGCTCTCACTCCCAGAGAAGCTGGAGTTTGTGTCAAACAAGCTGAATCATATCAGATTTTTGTTTAATATCAGGGTTACTTTAAGAGCTTTTTGCATTAATGCCTTGCCCTCTCTAATATTCTATTTAGTCTAAAGGGAAAAAAAGCCAATTTTCATTTCTTTCCCTATCATTGGCACTGAAGAAGGGATAGTGCTGTTCAGGTCAGACATTAGCAGTGCCAAGATCAAGCTACAGATGCTATAGAAAAGGAAGACAATCTCCACCTAATAATTCAAAACCTAAATCAAAGTTTAGGAGCTGAGAGAATCCAGGTCCTCTTAAAAATGAGAGCAAGGGGAAGATACTTCAGTTTTAGAAGGGCCCTATTTCAGCATTTGATGTGCCGCACACACCCTTTTGTCTTTATCTTTCTCATTATACTTGGGAATTCTTGCCTTTTCTTTATCCTACAAAAATCTGAAAGTTTCAAGCATCTAGTAGTAACCTCTGGAAAATTTTTAATGGTTTTAGTCTATGATAAGGGAATTGTAGGGAGAAGAACAAATATAATTCTAGACACAATTATTCTCCCCTAGTCCAGGATGTGATATTATGAAATATGCATATTACACAATAAATTGCATTTCCCACTAAGTAAAAGATGCCCAGCAGCACCTGTTTGTCCTAGACAAACAAATTCCACGACTGAGAGAATTTATGTGAATGGTTCATACTCTTTTTACAGCAGGAAAATGGAAATTTTTTAACAAAAGAAAAACAAAAACAAACAAAAAAACCCCCACAAAACAAAACAAACAAACAGAACAGGAGCTGTACTTAGAAATTTGAAATGCTAAATTAAACTCTGAAAAATGCAGATGGGAGATAGACCCACCCTTGACTAGATAGGGCTGGTGATCCCTTGGAGCAGAATGGACTATTAGGATCTCTTGATGTTTATTCTAACCCTATATTGCAATTGCCCAGTGGAAGTCAAATCTTTACAAGATAAGTGCAATTGTGACCTGGAACCTCAGTTTGCTGTACAAATATTTCCACCAAACTGGTGTCAAGGCTCACACAAGCAACAAGGAACAATAATCTAACTGCTTTTGCATATATAGTAGACCCTTTAGAGCTTCCCTTCCAGTCCTGTGGGGGGCTTCATTACCTTCTCTGTCCAAAGGACTTACCCTAATTCCAACATTTTCAAAGGCCAGCATGGAAGTGTTTAGGGCAAACTCTGCCATGCCCTCTTCATTTGTTGTATAGTTTTCTTCCTGTCCTCCTTGAAGAGAAATTCTCACAGTTTCATTGGAGATTGGAGCACCAGACCCATCCAGAAGTTTCACCTGGAGGGGGAAAACCAGTACAGTATAGAAGGAGAGGAATGGCTGCCACCTGAATAGACTGGTAGAACACCAAGGTAAAGAATGTTGGGTCCATGTCAGACAAGGAAGCCTCAACAGCACTTTACACACACCTCTTTCAGAGACAGCTGCAAACTTTCTGAATACTTTTCCTTGGCCTCTTTCTTATCTCCTCCTCTGGGCCAGAGGAGTGGATGGGGAGAATGACATGCACTCACACCCCTGAGGCCTCCAATTAAACACATGACTGTAGAAGCAGAATTTTAGTGGACTGGAGAGGCAGAAGCACAAGGGCAGAATGAGGGCTGTGCTCTCAGCTGCTGTTCCCCAGTTCGAGAGCCTTCAGAGGAAAGGAGAGCCATGGGGATTAGCAGCGCTGAGCTCCAGCATCCTTGCAGAGTTGGGGCATGCAGCTGACCAGAAGGTTCAGTGGCATCACTGATTGGCACTCATGGCATTCCACTCTCATGGTTTCCCTTACCTGCCCAAAGAAGGGGACTCCTCGCTTGTAGTAGGTATCTGAGAGCACAAACACGATTCTGCTAATGGTGGTTGTGATCTCAGAGAAGCTTGTTCCAGTCAACTCCACTCCTGCAGAAAGAAGCATGAAGAATTAATTTGCCTCTGTCTGATCAGAATTCCTTTTACTCTAGGACAACCCTCCTTTGCTGGAAAACTATTTTGTTGGTGGTCCTAGAGTAGAGGCAGGAAAACTCCAAGATTCCAGAAGAGCAAGAGTCTGTTTTTATCCCTACTGGGCAGGCCCCTCTGCTGGTTTCTCCTGGGCTCATTACATGGCTCTTTCATCCAGATGATTCATACCTGTATCCTCCTCTTTAATCCTGGCCTCTACATGGATTTTATTCTCATATCCACTTCTCTTGAGCTGGAATAATTTGGTCTTTACCACTTCAGACATGCAGCCGTAGATGTCTGTCTGTTAGAGGAAAACAAGCAAGACCAATATATTCTCATTTATACAATCCTTATTCAATGAATCCATCACTGAATGTTGCTCTGAACTGAAAGAGAAGTCCATAACCTCGCAGGTAATCTACCTCTGTTGCTGTTATCAAAATGGAAAAAGACATCAATAACTTAGCAAAAAGCATACTGAGGTACTTAGAGCAACATTAGAGAGAAAAGCTTGCAAACTACATGATATTTGTGTATGCTTGTGAAGTTTGGTGCTGCCAACACTTGGTACAAGTGCATAGGGAATTTGTCAATGTATGCCACGTAGGAAATGTTTGTCAGGCATCAGGCATGTTAGAAAATAAAACTGCTTATTTAAAATGTGTAAGCCATATGAGTGATACACAGATCAAATCCTGTGTATTTGTAGAAAGCAGATGACAGCTGGAAAAGTATTTCCAAAGCCTGTCACCTCTCTTCAGCGAATTCATGTATGATGCAAGTCTCTACAGAAGAGATGCCTGGAACAGAGGTTAGCACCACAGTGTTTCTATTTTCTTTTGACAGGGATAACAACAGCAGTGGCAGAGGCAGCTGTGGACATCATGCTGTAGCAGTGCTCAGGGACCATGAGAACATCTTCTGTTTGCTTTCTTCTCCTGGCATATTTCCACAATTGCTATTACTCCAACTTCTCTCAATTAAGCCAGTACTGTTGCACCCGTCTGTGCTCCAAACACACTTCAGTTTTGCTCTTGCCAGTCTAAAAGGTGAAAAAAGTGATCTTTTTTCTGTCTGTCTTAACCACTGCTGCTAAACACGTACTTCTTTCCTTCTTGCTCAGAATGTTTCAGCCTTTCCCCTGGTTTCTGCTCCTTTCCTTCCTCTAACATGAACTTCTGTCCCCATACACAGTCTCCAGTGTAAGCCAGCTCCAACTCTGTTCTCACTGCTCATGGCTTTTCTACCTCACTTTGCTCTTATACTCTCTACACTCCATCTGTTATTTCTTTCATCTCTTCATTCTCCATCAGATTCTGGCTTTTACCCACATTGCTCTTACTGCACAGACCTTCCCCTTGGTTTTACCTTTCACATTTCATCTTGCACCCAGTCTTCTCCCATTCTTCAGCCTTCCTTAAAATACATGGATTTTCACAGAATCACAGACTCACAGAAGGATTTAGGTTGGAATGGGCCTTAAAGGCCATCTAAGTTCCAATTCCCCTGCCATAGGAAGAGCCACCTCCCAACAGACCAGGTAGCTCAAAGCCCCATCCAGCCTGGCCTTGAACACTTCCAGGCAGAGAGCATCTACAACTTCCCTGTGCAACCTGTGCCAGTGCCTCACCACACTTTTACACTATGTTTGTGCATACTCAGAGGAAGCCTGTGCCTACAAGGCATGGTCAATAAACCACACTTTCTCCTAGCACTCTACCCACCAGAGTAATCATGACTGACCTGTCCAGAGAACTCCTCACACACTGCTCTAGCCTCTTCACCATAGCAGGACGTGGCTGCGTGCTCGTACTTCCGGCAGACACGGAAGTTCACCAGGCCAGGAACGGGCTTCCCAAATGTGTATCTACCAGCAGGCAGGATTGAAAGGAAAACAGAGGCATTAGGAATGAAAGAGGGATGTAGAAAAATCACAGGCTCATCCATACTGATGCCAGGATTCTTTCCTAGAGCTCCCTCCAGGATACACAGGGACATCAAAGGAAATAAAAAGCAGAAAGGAATCTGGTACCATATGCTAACAATGATTTTGTTGAGTCCCCCTCATCCTGGAGAACATGTTGCAAGCATCTACCCCGCCACCCAATTCTGATGGAACTGGTTTGTGTATGTATGAGCACTGGGTCTTTACTCTCACTCTTCAGCCCAAGCCATGGCTCTCCCTACAGGGTGTATGGAGCATTGCAAGGTGGAATCCAATCAGGTGGCCCAAAGAAAAGAGGGCAACTGCATCCCTTATGGGCTCCTCTCCATAATAACAAGCAGAAGACACAGTCAAACCATCATTTGTGGGTAAACTGAACTAAAGACCTCTTCCCTAGCACTGTGGATGGTGTGAAATCCTCAACGACTCAAAAAATATGCAAGAAACAATCTCCCAAAAAAACAGATCAAAAATATGTTTCTATATGTTACATACAAAGTGCATCAAACAGTACCTGTTGCCTTTTGTCTAATAGTAGATATGGTCTGTTTGGTCCTGGGACCCCAAAAGGATTGAGAAATATAATGAAGTCTCATCTCTCAGTCTCCCACCCAAACTTTGAGCAGCAGCTGAAGAAAACACTGAAACCAAGCAGAACTTGAAAGAATGACACTCACAGTCCACAAACTGTCACCTTCAGCTTCTCATCAAGAATGCTGATCACCTTGGGCATTTTCACTGTCACTTCGAATTTTGGCAGCACTGCAGCAGAACCAAAGGAAAACACAGATTACCTAAAAGCCTTTTACATCTAAACGGTCAGATTTTAGAGGCTTCTGTCCCCTGCACATCCCACTGAAATCACTGAAAACCTCTCAGCCAAGCATTGTGCCAGGTCAGAGGATAAGATGATTGCACCAGCTATTAAAATACAGCAGCTTCATAGGTAACACATGGGTTATCAGACCCACAACAGTAGGATACAGTAAAATAGAGAGATAAATCAATGGAAGTTTCCCACAAATATACAGAGCTGGGCCTGCAGCCTGGTCTCTGCATTTCCAAAGCATGTAGATCTTTCTGATGTTCAAAACAGGAGAATACCCTGGCTTCTCCAGTGACACAGCACAGGGTGACATCCCATACAAACCCAGCTGCAGGAGGGGAAGTGGATGGTGGATGTTTTGGGAGAACTAAAAGGGAGGAGGGATTCAGAGCACAGGACAGAGCACAGCCTTGCAATTGGAAGAGGTCAAAGGAGTTTGAGACTCATCTTCCAGGATACCCCTCTGCTGCATGAGCCAGATCATGTCAGACCATGTAACAAGGGCTGCAGCTGGCTTCCTGGGGTGGAAGCTATGCTGATTGTGATCATGTGCAGGTATGTACTGGGATGCCATCTTTCTAGCCAAGGAGATGGAACTGGCATAGAGGTGAGAGCACCAAAGGCAGGTTAAGGCACTAAGGCATCACACAAGCTACAGGCTTAGCATGTGGGGGAGAAAAAGCAAGATCTTAATTTACAGCCTAGACAGCCTCAGCCTAGAGCCAGACTTATGGTGCGACAATTGACAGGTATGTAGCCAAATGAAGATGAGGCCGTGGCCTAAAAGCACCTCTGAAAAGAGGTGAGGCTTGTGGCTGCCAGCACAGGTTCATCCAAGCACTTTGCTCCTCCTGGCAGCAGCCTTGCTGAGGTGGGAATTCAGAAGAGCTGCACCGCATGGCCTGGGGTTTAGGGAGGACTAGAGACAGGTCACTCAAGTCTTTCAGTCTTCTGATCTAAATGAGATGATTCTTGGGAGGAAAAGGACAGCCATGCTGGACATCCTGGTCAGATCTGCAATGCTGTTCAATTAAGATTTCATGCCCCATGGGACCAGCTATTAGGAACCTGAAAG
Organism: Rhipidura dahli; assembly: GCA_013399225.1. Classification (NCBI taxonomy): domain Eukaryota; kingdom Metazoa; phylum Chordata; class Aves; order Passeriformes; family Rhipiduridae; genus Rhipidura; species Rhipidura dahli. Next base: position 19,027 of record VXAC01003501.1, read on the forward strand.
TGCAGTGATAGTTACCATACTCCTCCACAGAGAAAGAATGCTGAATTGTCTTCCCAGAGGCCTTCTGTGCCACCACTTTGTAGGTCCCTTGGAGAGGTTCAGAGGTGAGGTTGAAGAACAGCTGAATAAATCCCATCTCTAACTCTGCATTTGTCCACTGGTACAGACGATTTTTCTTTGTGTCCTATAGATGATGGGATCACAAGGAGATTGTGAGAACATCGGGAGTCTGCAGTGAGGTCTAGCAAAAACAGTGAGGGGAGGGCCAGCCCCTGTGTTTCAGGAGGCTGCAGGCCAGGAGTAAAGGGCACTAGCAGGGTTTTGGGGGGAGTCCACAGCAAGATGACAGAGGAGCTGTAAGCTGGGCCCAGGTACATGGTAGCCACCATATGAGTCAAAATTCTGTAGAGTTGAATTAATGTAATGGATTGGCTTAAATAAAATAGACAAGAATCATCTTGAGTCAACTGTTTATTCTGCCCAGGCTGAGGTGCAATAGATGTGAATGTGAATTAAATGTTTGTACATACCTCAATATACACCAGTGGAATCTAGAAAAATAAGAAAGGAAGCAACATTTTTAGAGAGAGTGCAAGCAACACAGTCAAATGAACAAGGGTTATGATCACATTTCAGAGTAAAAGCTAATCATCCAATGGGGTAAGGAAAAAAGTTCCTGTATGGAGAGGAGGGGGTCAATCCTTTGTTTCAGGCGCAAAAGACAGCCAAAATGACTAATTACTAACTCTGGATGATCTGCAGTACGAGTAAGAACAGGTGTGCACTGTGGGAACAGCAGATTGCTCAGTGTTTACACCAGCACTGCCCATTTGCAGTTTGTCAAACCTTTCCAAAAATGCAGAAGGTAGCATTGTGCCGAAATTTGACAACAGATCCTTTTAAAAAGATCTGGGGTGACCCAGAATTTTCACAGTTATCTCAATGTACTGTGAGCTCTCCCCAACACAGACTATTTTTCCTCCCTTTCCCCACATTTGACTTAAGGCCAAATAAGTAGAAAAACAAGTATCATGCTTACCAATTCATTCACAGGTCGGAACTCTTCATCCAGAGAAACAATTCTGAACAGGACTGGTGGAGAAAGACAGTGAGGTTCCACAGTGCAATCAGCAACCAGAAAAATCAGTTGCAAAAACAAATGGTATAAAAGACAACAGGGCTGTTCTCTTCCAAGGAAATTCCATTTACTAGAATGCTAGGTCATGCTAGAAGGCTACCTGTCTGCTATGGGTACACAAATAAGAGGATGTTAAGAGCAAATCCAAGGCAGTGTGAACATCTTACTGATCACGGGCATCAGAATCTCATTAATCAGGACCAAAGTTAAATTTAAGTTGCCTTTGTCTGCTTTGCAATGAGGCATTTTTATGCCAGAATTCACATGGGTCTTCTAATTTTGTTATAACTAGACTGACTTCCTAGGAATGGTGAATGCAAACAAATTACTTCAGCACTTGGCTGCAAGTTTGTGTTGGCTCTGGATGGAGAGAGAATTCAGTACCTCTTTTAGGACATTTGTTTTTATCCAGGCCAAATTTAGGAGATCAGTGGCCCAGAAGAAATAAATAGCTTACATAATTCTTTCTGTCTTCATTGAGCAAATTCAGCTGCTGCTTTGAAAGCTATTTCACTACTTAGTCTGAGTTTTGGCTCTGTTCTCTATAGGATAAATATCCAGTCTTCCTCTGATTTTAATGCAGACCCCCTAACTGCATGGATCACAACAACAGACCACACAGTGAGAGAGGGAAAATGTGCAGGTGCCCCAGATACGGGCATGCACCTTAAGATTCCCCAATTTTTCCCTAAATGGAGAAATAAAACATAAACCTCAGCCATGAGGTTGCAGTTCTGACTCCCACTGAAAGCAACTGAGGTTTGGCCAGCATGACCCAACAGTTCTAGCAAAAATGTTTGTTTCCAAAGCCAATCCCCACCCCTGTCCTGGTACCTGTCTGTCCGGGCTTGTAGATGGGTTTGTCTGTCTGGATGAAGACCAAGCTCTCAGAGTTCTGGACCATCACCAATTTGCGGCTGCTGAACTGCAGTGTGGCCCCCTTCACCACCACACTGAGAAACGTGGCTGGTACCGGGAACCTTGTTTTTGGAAGCTGGAGAGAAAGTAGGAAACTATGTAACAGGACACCTATAAAGCCTTCCTAAACTGAACTAGTCTTCATGAAAGAAGGGATCTAATAGAATCCTGAGGGACCCAACACAGAGGTGAGAGAAACTATAATCAAGAACAAGAGTTTGATCTAAATTTGTCCCATATTCCTCCTGCCATGCAATAACTGTGCAAGTATTGGGCAGCAAAGGAACTCCCAGCTTATCACCCAATTTTTAAAAATTCTTACTGCCCTGACCAAACTTTTCCATCCTTTTCCTTTTGACATTCACAAAGGGAATGGAATAGTCTGTCTTCTCTTTCAGATAATGTCCCTAGTCTTTGCAGAACATTTCCTTTTCCAAATCAGACGTGCCAGACATCTTTACCTCTCTCTCACAAGTGACAAAGTCAGTCTTCAGCCTACATCTGACAAACCAAGACAAAAATGCCAACCTTTTTGGGGTCCTGAAGACCAATTCTTCCATCTTCAGGCCAAAGACATAATCTAGGCTCTGAGCTACGTGATCAGCTTTCCTAGTTGCCAGAAATTTGTTTTAGTCCCTGGGGCTATCAATTACACTAGATTATAAATTTCCTGCTTTGCTGCTTTTTTCAGATACAGGCAATCACAGCTCTATGTTATTACATCAATTCAGTATACACTAGGGGAAAAGCATCTGAGGTCCAAAAGCTCTACCACAATTTGAAGGCACTCAAGTGACAAACTGTGGATGTTGAAGGAAAACCTTTTCACCAAACAGCCATCAGGAAACAGACACTTTCTTCTCCTGCCCTAGAAAGAGGGTGGCTTTCTAGGATTCAGCATCTTGCAGTCATTTAGCATAGTAAGGAGATCTCAGCAGTAAGAGGGTGTTGAGGATGGACACGAACATACCTTTAGCCACGAGGTAAGTGAACATCTACATAGTGTTACTCTGGTCATTACTTCTTGGTGTCTTTATATTTTATCCTTCGCACAAAGGACCATCCCACAGGGATGAGATACTCACAGAGAAAGGGATGCAGGTGAACACATCTTTTTCTGACACCACATCATCAATCAAGCTCCTGTTCTCCCATAGATACTCGAGTGTGACACTCAGAGTCACAGACTCGTTCAGGTGTGTCAGCTGAATGCAGACTTTCTCATGAGAATCTGAGTGCATCAGAAAAGGCACCAGGACCATATACTGCCTAGGAACAAAGGAGAAGGATAGGTCAGAGGAGGAGGAGGAACAGGAGCAAATATAAAAATAAATAGAATATAAATTTAAATAGAGATAGAGATAGATAAATAGATAGATTATATAGATATATAATAGAATATAAAGAACAAATAATCCAATCTGATTACTATAGCCTTTGCCACACAGAAAGAAGGGTGCATTTTCTAAGAGCATAAAAAGATTTCCAGCACGTCTGTAGCAGCAGGAGAAAGCAGAGAGGCTGGTCTCAAATGTAAACTACCAGAGGAAATCCTCCACACAAACATCTGGAAAGGATATGTTTTTCTAGGTTCTGGCACAACAGCAGCACTTCTTCCCGGGATCCTGAATAAGGGCAGGGGGGAACTGAATTGTCACCTTTGCTAGACACTGTTAGTAGCATTCAGGAGCCACACAAATGCCAGTACCCAGTGAATAAATTCCACTGACTACACACTGCACAGCGTCTGTAGCACTTCTCTCGCTCTTCGCAGAGATCCAAAACTGCCACAGCGTGGTGCCACATCTTAAGCAAAAACACAAACAAGTTCCAGGTTTTCGGGGAAGCGAGCCTCTCTGTCTCAGCTCAGCAGGGTATCTCTGCTCAACCCTCCGCAGCCTCCTTCCTTCCCAGCGTGGCAGCTTGCCGGTGGTGTCCCGGTGCCCAGCACTGCGTCTGAACCAAGCCCGATGCACCTGATGCTAAGCGTGCTCCCGCTGGGGTGGGTGAGGACTGGCCTCCAGTGGGCACACCCAGAGCCGCGAGCAGATGGGAGCAGAGCCCTCAGCACCGCAGCAGTAAGGCACGGCATTGCCTTTAGCAGTAGCAGAGGTTTTGGCACCTTTTTGTCCATCACTTGGTCTGCAGGGAGCAAGTTCTGGCCCCTCAGATCCCACTGTCTGTTTCCCCCGTGTTTGATGAAAGCACTGCAGCACAGCCTTGCTCAGAAATTCCCCTGCACCCTGCTATGGGTGAGGTGCCCTGGGCTTTGCAGGGGAGGAAGAGACATTGCCAAAAAGCGAAAGGAGGAAGTTTTTGGGATGTCAGGACCCTCCATGCACTGGTCCTACCACATATGTACACACACGCACACAACACAAATGCCCTTCACATACAAAAAGGGCTGAAGAAGGGAGGCAGGACAATATACCCTCACAGACCTGGACAGTCACAGTCTTACAGTGTCACATTATCCTGGGTGAGAAGAGAATTTTCATTCCACTGACTGAACTGAAAAATGGGAATTAAAAAATAAAGCCATTTCCAAGCATGCCAGATAAGCTAATTGTTCTTTTTCTTCTCATTATTGTCTAAAATAGACACTCCCAACTCCTGGGCATTTCAACCTGTGAGTACGACAGTCAACCCAAAATTAAACCTTTCACCATCTTTTCAAAACATTTTTTCTCTTAAGAAGAATTCATTGCAGAAACATTTATGAAAAGTTGTCATTCAAAAGAACTAATTTTGTGCATAAAATTTTGTTGAAATCCTGTCAATTCACTGGAACAGTAAAAGGTATTCTCATAGACCCTTCCCTCTTCTTTTCCTTTTATTCTTCCCCTGAAGTTTTACTGATATCTCAGTTTCACAGCTTGTTGTGGGTCTCTCTCAAGCACTACTGTTCCTGCTTGTAGAAGGCACTTTACCCAGCCCTGGTGTCTTTATTCCTGGATAAAAGAAATTAGATAGAAGACAAGGGACAAAGCAATAGACACAGGAATAGAGCCGAGGTCTCCTGCCTGGCCAGATACCCCCCAGCATAGCTTACGGCTCTGTGATGGGTGAGGTGTCTCCCAGAAGGAAGAAGAGCAGGAGGAAGATGCTTGATTTGAAAAGCAGCCCGTTCTTCCCCATGGCACACAGCAGGCCGTGGCGAGTCAAGCAGACATTCAGTGTGGTCCAGTGCTGCTTTGACTCCCCCTCTGCTGTCCCAGTCAACCTCTTTATACTCTCCTCTGCAAACAGCCCAGGGGCTGGAGGAGATAAGGGCTGGGGGCCAGGGCCCATCCGGAAACAGGGAGAGGCAGTAAGGAGGAGCTGGAACCAGCAGCTCCAAGTCCGGGCAGAAAGCCAGTGCTGGGGGAGAGAGGGAGGGGAGGGTTCCCGGCAGGCCAGAGCTGTGTCTCTTTTGGGGCAGGCCAGAGGAAAGGTTGTAGCTAAGGAAGGAAGGGCTAACAGCAGAGCATGAGGAGAAGGCCTCCATTTCTGGCAGGGCTCTCTGTATGGAGCTGGACAAGGCACTGGTCATGGAGGTTGCTGAAGGAGCAGCAACCTTCAAACTGGGAGCAGGAGCTTGAGCTAGGATTTGGGACACAAGCATGGGTATGTCAAATTCCCCTTAACAGGTTGTGAGAACAGGCAATGCAAACTAAAAAAACCTTCCCTCTCCACCCACGCTGTTCCCGTTCCTGGTCCCATCAAAGTTAGTGCCAGGAAAAGAGGCCAGAAAGTGCCTGGACAATCAAGCCATCTAAAATAATCTGGCCTTCACCCTGACAGAAACAGGGACAGTGACATGATGGGAAGCTGCCAAAAGTTCAACCCGTTAACAGGATGTGACACATTAACCAGCTGCCCAGAGCAGCACCTACCCTCACACAGTAGAACATATGTGGCCTGGGTCTTACTGTCCTTCTACTGGTTCTTGTTCCCAGTCAAGTTATTGGTATATCTTAGATCAAATTATTGCTGTTTGATGGAGTCATCCTGGTTTAATTAAGTGAAAATTCATGCAATGCACTGTGATGGGCAATGTTATACCACAGAGGGAAATGGGGGTTTTCGAACTGTGTCTTTACTTGGTCTGCAGCAGGGGGATCAATAGCTCTGGTAATCATTACCCTTGCAAGTGGCAGTAGAATATCTTACTTATAGTTCTAATGCAAACTCCAAAGAATGGAGATCTATGTCAGAGGATGTAAGTCATAGTTTTCGGATTAAAAAGTGTGCAGGATAAAATTATTTTGTCTCTCCTATCCTTCTCCTACTATAATCATCAAAACCTTGGTAAGCTCAGGAACTCCAGAGTTAAGAAATCCAAGTGCAATAATAAACCTTCATTACAGACCTCATTCTGCCCTGCATAGGAAAAAGGAGGATAGTAGTACATGTGCAATTTCCTTGGGGACTGCACAAAATACAGCCCAGATTCATGCTCTTCCTTCTGCATCTGATACCTAAAGATGGCTTTGCTTGCCCAGAAGTGTAACCCAGGAAAGTATGTCTCACACATAGAAAAGAAGATTTGTACATGGGCTGGTCATAGCCCTTTTAAAGATGACAATTTACAGTGGTAAAGGTCAGGAGCTGGACTGATAGAACATATACCCAACAGGAACAAGATGCAGAACTGCGCATGGCAGTTCTAGATCTACTCCTTTTGTCAAATAGCCAAACAGCTCCCAAGCCAGCTCCTGATCATCAGGACCTTGGTCAAAAATGTGCTCTGTAGCAAAAAAACTGAAGAGAAATGTTTTCAATCCATTGAGGCAAAGTAAACTTGGCAAGCTCAGAGACATGCTCATCTCACCCACCTATCATGATAATGTGAGAAGCTGTTTCTTCAGTGGTATCCTCTGGTAAGGTATCTGGTAACTTTCCTTCTACACATGCTACCACCATTTTGACAAAACAAGCAAAGTGTCCTGCATTATTTCATAGTGCCTGGCGACTTTCTTGGAAACAGGAACAACCATCTTTTGATAGCTGAATGGACACTGGCACAGATAAAATGACTCACCTGAAGTAACACAGACAATCCAAGATGAAAACTCCAAGTTTTGACCTCCTACTACACTGCAGTTTCCCCAGGTCTGCCTGTTGTGGGCATGGTAATAGAAAAGCAGACCCAACCTTACCATAAAACATTCTCACCTGGGACCCTCATCTCAGTGAACTCTATATGAGGCTCAGCAGACACCCACTTAACTAAGTATGCGAAGATCTGTAATTTTGTCTTTATCTGCCTTTTTGATACCTTCATAGTTTTACTTTTTTACTTCATACCTTTACTTTTAAACACATGGAAGATAATGCCACTGGCAGCTGGTAAGGATTACCTGCAATTATAATAAAAATATGAAGCAAATATATGTAGTCTGAACTGAAATGCTAAAGTTGGTTATTGTGCTTCTATGATTGCAGGAATAAGATCTCTCTTCAGCCTTCTCTTCTTTAGAGCAAACCATCCCAGCTGTCTCAGCCTCTCCTCATAAGGGAGATGCTCCAGTCCTTTCATCATCTTTGTGGTCCTGTGTTGGACTCTCCAGTAGGTCCATGTCTCTCTTGTACTGAGAAGCCCAGAACTGAACACAGTGTTCCGAAATATTCACTGTGTTTTTATGGTGTTCAAACTCTGAGACTGTCTCTGCTCTATTTGAGCTGAAAGATCATTGTATTAAGGGTTTGTCCACTGCTTCCTCTATTTGCAGTATGAAAAGGCAGAGGTGGGGAGGAAAACAGGTTCTTGGTGGATTAAATAATTACACAGCATTAGCTGTATTCCTTTGACTCCAGAAGCCCAGTCTCTTGACTAGCTTGGTTAAACATGCCTAATTCCTTCCAACTGAGAAAAGAAATGGCACAGGTACACACTTTTGGTCTAGTGCAGCCCTGGAGATTTATTTTCACTGCTGGATTTACAGAAGCTGTAGTTTCATTTCACCCTCTTCTCTCCCACTCATACCCCTGGAATGCAAAAGCAGAGGCTGCCACTAGGAGAAATCTGTTTATATGTCTCTGTCAATGAACAGCAGGCTTTATTTTCCCAATCTTTCTGATACCAGACAATGGAGATGCAGGGAATGGAAATGAAATCTGACATTCGGAATTGAAGGAAAATGACTAGGACCCCCTCAGAGATCGGAAGACACCCCTTGTGACAAAGCTTCTGTTTGCCCTTATGTGACAAATAAGGGAAAGAGTAGGCCAGGGAATATGTCCCAGGTCTCATCTGGTCACAAACAGCAGTAATCCAACATTTGTGGACTGAGAATAGATCTATTGCTGAGGGTAATTCACCTTCGTGGGCAACAAACCTGTCCTTGTAGGACACTTTACTGAGGGTGTGGAAAGGGCGAGTCTGCTCTTGTGTGAAGCTTCAGTTTGCAGGACAGTGTTTAACTCATACCACCAATGAGGTCGTTGTGAGATGAAAAAGCACATGGGATTTATCTAAGTGATTTCTCACAGATCCATGGACTAGAAGCTTCACAGCTGGAGGCATGAAACTGATCTTTCATCAGGACAGCACAGTTTTGCACGGGGCTGTTAAAGAGGACCCTGCAAGAGACATGGAACAGTAGTGAGAATGAAAGAAAATACTGAGATTGTCTCCTGGAGACAAGAAATTAAAAACATCTGATTTGGAAGGGTGTAGCCCAGAGGAAGAGAAGCAACCTGACCTCCAAAAGGCAGCTGTTAGAAAATAAAATGTACATCAATTAACCTATCTACCTGCCACAACTAAGTAATTTTGCCATCATAGAACCCAAATCAGAATGAAACATAGACACAATACCCCGCAGTGGCAGTGATATCCACCAGCATGTGAGTGGCAGTGGTGAAAGTTTCATGGAATGATCATTGCCTTCAAGGATATTGTAAGAACAGAAAGCTGGATTTGTTCAGGGAACTAAGCCAAGTATACTGACCTGTTGACAGTGAGATCTTGGGCAAGTTTTCCTTGCTGGAGAGGCTTTAGAAACTAACTCATTGCCTTAACTGCCATAAAAAGAAAAGGGCCAAGGCAAAGTCACTGGATAAAAACATGTTTTCCCTCTTGCAAAACACTGAGTTTTGTCCAAGTAAAGACTGAGATGAAATTAAGGTTCTGACTTAGGTTGGCACCAGTAGAGCAGCAATGGGCTGGGTCCTCACACCCGATGACACCAGCATTCAACAGAATGGGTGCAAGGTGGGTAAAACCATATGCCTTTCTGACCAAGCATCTGTGCTGGTGCAGGTAAATAAAGTCCTTGGTCTGAGCAGCTGGAGGGAAGTAGAGAGTGAGATACTAACACTTGACCTGCTTGTCACAAGTATATGCCCTTACAAGGTGCAGGACAGTAAAAAGTAAACCCTGGTGAGCTTAGTGCAGTACAGGTGACAGGAAGAAGAAAATCTGCCCAGGAAGAAAGTTCCTGACATCTGGAGGAGGAACTCTGGGTGTTCTGGAACACCAGGCAATCTGAATAAGCACTATTGTTTTTAAAACAGAATGAAACTCACTTGGCATCATTTAATATAGAGCCATCCTCCCAAATCCATCCAGATGTCGTACTGTTCCTCAGTCCAACCCAGAAACATTCTGCTTTAATACGCTTGAACAGGTCCTAGAAATGATGATGAATTACAAAGTGGCTAATGAAAGCAAACCTGAAAATGGAGGTAAGGATAAGTAAAGAGAAGAGAGGGCAAGATTCATCCCCTCACCTCACTGTTCCTTAAGTGACTGATAGTACTGCTTCCCCACACCTTGTAATGACAGAGCGAGGAGCTGAACTCAATGATCCTGATGGGTCCCTTCCAACTCTGCATATTCTATGATTCTATGGCTGATTCTATGACTATGAACTGCACCCCAGTCTCCTGGAGTCTCCTGCACAGAGCTTTCTGTAGGAAGGTATGCTGTTAATGTTAATATGAACACTCTACTAACACAGCTAACTAGCAAGCTAATATGAAGTATTAAAAATTAAAGGTAAAATCAGGGCAGGGAAGGGCAGGGCGGGGTAGGGCAGGAAGTGCAGGCACTGACAGATCTGTGCAACAAAGCCAGCACAAAGGCTCTTTAAATTTTATACACATTTTCCTCCTATGTGTTTTCAATGTTCAATTCCTTTTAGCTAACTTTCAACATCTGATTATTGTTAAAAGGTGAAGCCTGCAACAGAAACTCAGTTCAGAAGTAAATTCCCCATCCCCAACCCTCCTCTCCACAAAAAAAGACAAAGCCAGGACAGGTAGGTTTGTCTTGTCCACCTTTGCAACCCAAAGAACAGCAACCTTCCAGGGCTATGGCTGTGCTCCATCCTTATCTCCTGCTGCCATAAACAAAGTTTCAGAGAAGACATCTTCACAGAGAAGCATTAAAAAAGCTGGCTTGGTAAAGCTGTGGGAATAGAAGCAGCTTAGTGATCACTGGAGTGTTACTGGTGGTTTGGAGGTGACTGTGTTTCCCTGGAACTTGAAGGTTGAGCAGTCACAGCCTTTGCAGTACAAGGCATAGACAGCTAGGAAAGTCTTGTTTAGATGGGTGAGTCTGAGCAGGGATAATGGCTAACACTCTAGTAGCAGGAATGGTAGTAAGAAAGCAGCAGGAGCAAGAAGGCTTCCTTCATGCAGAGAAATGGGCGCTCTGGGGAAGATGCCTGTTTCTTAAGGAGTCAGGACTTGTCCAAGGAAATGTGAGAGCCTGGTACATACTCCAAACCAAGCAGAGACCTGGCTTTGTAATCCCTCCAGAGAACATCATACAATGCAACTTCTGTCCAAGGACTGGAAGCTGTCCACGTTCGTTGGACCTGAGCTAATAAGCCCTGGCTTGAGCAAAACCAGATCAAGGTTTCTGCTCTCCTTAAGCAGATGTGCCTCAGTGCCCCAGTAATCAGCACTACCCATTTCTCTAGTGCCCATACGTGCACCAGCCCCCAGAGAGCACCTGCAGCGGAACACATGGTTCCTTATTTCACCAGCACAGCTGAGGTACTTTGGCAGAGGGAGGAAGTAAGCATTGAAAAGAGACTGAGAAAGAAATATCTAAGCATGCACACAGGGAATGGCATGGGTCACTAAGCAGGAGGAGCTGGAGCAGTCACAGGGAGGAGAAGCAATGCTTTTGCAAAGGGAGCATTCCTTGAGAGTGGGGACAGATCAGCTTGTAGGCAGTGAGTACAATGACTGCTCAGTGCCACGGTCGTTTCCTGTAATCATTCATATCAGCCTTATTGGGAATAGGAGGAGAGGTGGAGAGGAGCAGTGGAGAAGGCTGTCTCCTACCATCCTTCACAGGATGATTCTGAGTATCTGACAGTGACCCTCCTCTCTCCCTTCTCCCCTTTCCTTCTCTGCTTCCCGCAAACTTTGCAATGTGTAACATCACAGTTGTAAATCCTTCCTCTCCTTTAAAACCAAAATATTGCTGAAGTGACAGCACCACTTGTATGTCAGTCATTTAGATATCTGCAGGGAAATGGGAGAGCCTCAAAGTCAAAGAAAACCATTACCATTTCCCAGGTATCACTGATCACCAGAAGGTGAGCTCCTTGTGCCCTGCAGGATTCCTGGCTGGAATTCCAGTCCTTCTTCTCAGCGGAGAAGGAGTAGCAGCTCCCTCTGTAGGCTATCCACTGTTGAGGGCAGTGTGGGTGGCTGTCACCTGTGAAGAAGTCAAAATACTCGTACTCTACCATTAACCAACAGAAACACTTGTCAGCAAGGACCTCCTGAGAAACAACTCTTTTGGACAGTTAAAATGCAGAAAACTCAAGTCAGGACAAGATTCTGAAAATAACAGTGCAATTTAAAAAGCTTAGAATAGTCACATACACTCTGATGCTGGTGCAAGCATGCACACACCCACCCCGCCCCCAGATTTCCACTGAACTGCTCAGATACTCCATAACTAAAACTGGCTATCTGAAAACAGATCACACTCTGCGGGTATGGTGTGATCACATCCCACCTTAGGGGAGTGGATTTTAAGCAGCTAAGAGTAAGCTCCTCCCCATGGTCCAGCACCTTTTGCATGCATGCAAATATATTACAGACCTACTTGTTCTACAGTTTACCGCTACGTTTACCAGGCAAGTCTACAAAGACTTTTCAATAAGTTTAATTGTTCTTTGCCACAGGATCTGAAATGGGTTGCCTGGAGTCTGCATGAGGAATATATTCTTCAAAATATTCTGGATAGGCAGTGGGTAGATAAGGCTGGTAGAAACCTAGAACAGCTTCTGGCTTTAACTCCATATAATGGAGTTCCTATGGTTAGATGTGTCGCCGGTCCTTTGCTGTTGGTTGCTCATTCTCAGCAGCCCTTTATGCACTTACTCATCTTCCAAATCAAAGCAATTGCCAGGGAGAGGCTCAGTGTCCCAAAGCCTACGGCCAAGCCCTTCAGAACTGCTGACCACAGATGGGGAGCTGTAAAAAAGAGACCATAGTGAACAGAAGCCACATGAAAACTGACTGTGGTTTTATGCAGTTTGCTTGTGTCCTGGGCATTTTCACAAGGAACTGCATTATTTAAAGTATTGTGTCTGTCTATGCTCTGCACATGGCTGATATCACTGTCCCTGCCCAACCAAACTGGGGCTTCCCCATGCCCCTGCCCTTTAGCCCAGGGCCCCATTTCAGCTGAGTTTGGGGCCATCAGTCCCTGCCTGAGCTTCCCAGGGGGTTCCTGTCTTCACATCAGCCACAGCTCTGCCCCTGCTGGTCCAGCCTCTGTGGTGGCTGACCCCAGCAGAGGAAGCACCTGCCACAAGTCAGCTGGAGCCACCCAGGCACCATTGGCACCTCGTGCTGGCAGAAGCCTCCCAACAAATTCACTCCTGCCTCAGCACTGAAGCTTGGCGTGGAAACTCAGAGCTGCATTTCTACAGCCACCATGTTCCAGCTGACATGTAAAAATAAATCCAAAGATTTTCCCCCAGCTCTCCCAGCAACAATAGGTTTAATCTCAGCATTCTGTTCACAGGCTTGGACACAAGGTCATGCTACATCTTCCCAGGATAATCCCAAGTCAGTCCTACATCTTCATCTTCCATGGTGGGGTGGCAGGAGGGCAGAGCCAGCCTTGAAGACCTTGGGACATCTGTCCCTTCACGCTTTCACCACCACTGTTTGCTGTTCACTGGCTGCCAGTGGTAGAGGGTGAGTCCCTGGGGCAACCTCCACTGTAGCTCAGCACAGCTCCCTTTCAAAGGGCTGGTCAGGACTGGCCTGTAGAGATCTGCTTATGTACAGCACAACATGTTAACCTGCAGGCTACATGTCACTTTTCAATTGTCATCTCCTGGAGCTGTGTTTCACCTGAGAGGCATTCACTTTGCATAAAACATTTGAAATCTCAGCACTAAAATCTCTTTCACAGACAGAGGAGAGAATGACACTGGAATGGATGAGTTCCAGAGGAGTTTGGTTTTCTTGTTTTATTAATCTCAGTACAATAGCTTCACAGACAACAGCACTTTCTAAGAAGCAATAAATGTGCAGCTAACTTATGTACCACATCCTGCTCTTGTGATGTTCCAGAGCCTTCTACCCAAATCTAGCAGCAAAGTCCCCATGGATCTCATGAAATTGGAGGTGTTTCTCTCTTGGTCATGTCACAAGACACAAAGAAACACATTTGATCTTTTGGTGGAGGTTGAAAACAAATCACATAAGAAGAATATTCTGAGAAACACAAAGAAAGCCAGTGCTAAAACAGAAGGGGAAGGGACTCCACTTAAAAAACAAGAATACATCCTTTAAACATTAGAAGCTTTGTCCAAACGCAGAAAGTAGAACAGATGGGTAAATTAATAAAAATTTATTTATTTGGATCTTGAGCAGTTTGCAGGTTCGCTGATGTTAAGGTCATTTTCTCATTTATAGCAACACATTTAGGCCTGCGGTTTTAGCTAGAAGTTTCTAATCTAACAAGGGAGATCATGAGTGAGCTTTGTTGTAGGCATCATTCTTCTGGTAGAAAGATCTTAGAAAAGATAAGAGGTGTTCTCACGTTTCCTGACGCTTGTAGGATCTTCTAGCTGTCCCAAACATAGTTTAAAAAAGTAACATTTCTTATTTTCTTTAATCATTTTTAAATAACAAAACCCCATCCCTTTTCAGAGACAAAATACAGAAAGACTTTTCAGTTACGAGCTACTCCTCAGCTTCACACAAAGGGACAACAGGAGAACTGAAGGACTTGGACTGGGTCTGGAACTTAAACTTGACTCTCCTCTCTATTTCTCTTGTTTGTATCCCTGGCAGTTTGGGTTTTGTCATCAGATTAGGCCTCAAGAGAATGAAGTCAGCCCGGGGTTAAGGGGTAGGGTGGAGATTTTCCTCTGCAGATTTCAACAGAAAATTTGGCAAAACATCTGTTTGGGATAAACATCTGATGAAACATAAACTCCCGGTTCTGAGATCACATTTGTGTGATCCTTTTGTTTTCCTTCCTCTCTTGTCTCTCCGAAGAATCTGTCTCCTGCATCCTTCAGATCGGTGTTACATTTTAGGGAAAACTACTGCCAGGACAAGGCAACCAGGGATGGCAGTCTGTGAAACGGTTAATCCTTAAATGTCAGCACCGGGCACGGAGCTGGTGCCTCCTGGCAATGAACAGAGCAGTTCACTCTCTATTGTTTCAAACCAACTGCAGAAAAAAGGGAGTGACTCATCATCAAGACAAAATCCCAGGGCACCTCCACAACCCCCGCAGTGGAAGAGTCACTGAAGTTTGTAAAAATAACAAAAATATGGCATTAGACAATTTTGGAAGGAAAAAAAAATAACAAAGTGATGTGGGAAAACAGGAAGTATTGGAGGTGCATTTAAGCTGCACTTGAACTGCAGAGATCAAACCAGAGAAGTGGAATAAAGTATTTCACAAATCAGGAGTTCTACCTGCTGTAATAGAGAGTCCCTGCAGTTCACACTTTTTAAAACAGTTTCAAGGGTTTTTGTTTGATCCTCAGCCCCTGAACTACATGCGAAGCTCTTGTAGGAGTGGATGGGAGAAGTACCTAAGATGAGTTTGAAACAGGAGGAAAATCTGAATGGGGCATTCAGAAATATTTCCATGTAGTTGTCTGAGGAACTGTGGAAGAGTCTATCCAAGGGGGGAAGTGGACTGGTGGACATTTAATGTAAGTATCCAGTGTTACCACTTCCTATGTACAGAACACCCCATTAGGTCTCTCAGTGCTCTGGAGAAATTACTGTGATACTCTTCCATTCATTCACGAGCAACAAGACCAAATATTTTTAGGTATGTAAGTCCAGCTTCGGTTCAAAAACTGAAAGCTGTCAGCATTTTACAATTCAGCTCATCTAGGACAATCTGAAGGATGTCATGGCACTGTCCCAAATAGCTCCCCTCAGCTCCTGCCTACCTCAGTATGGGAGCAGCACAACTACCTATAGCCAGGGAGAATTTGAGAAACAAGGATTCTGTTCTTGGCTGTGGCACAGACCTGGTTATTGCTGTTACTCTGAGCACACTACCCAGGCTAACACTGCTTAAAGTGACTGCTGTACTGACATTCTGGTAGTGCAGCACATCTAAGGCTCTCTGGAAGCCAGACAGAAGAAACAACCAGGGCAACTCTCCATTTTTGAGGAGTCCATAAGCACCAAAATCTATTGGTTTGATCAGAGGACTGATCTCCACACCTGTGATACTGTGCCTACAAAGTCAGCAAGGGTGTGCATTTGAACACAGGAGAAATACCTGAGAGCACATCTCTCAGAAGTGATGGAGGCAGGGACAGAGTTGAACATAAAGATCTTCAAAAGAAAGGTATTTAAAGTGAGGTCCTTAGGGATCCCTTAAATGCTGAAGAGAACTGAGAAATAAATAAATAATATGCACAAAAAGTGTGTTTAATATCATCTTCCTTATTTTAGGCTCTCTGACCATAGCTCAAAAATATGAGGGTCCATAAAAGAATGTGGAGAGTTGTTAAAAAGGAAAATGCAAGCATCTCAAGAGGGCATCAGGTAATCCCCTTTCAACAGAATGGGGGTGAACAGGAATGGCAGGAATGGGAGGATGTCACTGTGTTTTCTGATGCGACAGAGAACATCATTTCTGATGAAAACATATGCAAAAGCAAGACTGCCTTCCAAACAGACAGAGTATAAGTACCAGATAGGAACTTGGGGGTTTCTGTGCTGGCTTTGTTTCCATAGTGAAGCAAGTGACCAGGCAGCAGGAAACACCACAGGTATAAGAAATTATTCTGATCAGGGCATAGAAATCTCGTATCCCACAGTAAGAATCCCCTTTGCTGTAACAGCTCAGAAAATTTAAGGTCAACCATTAGTGTTGCAGCCAATGTAACACAACTCATCTAAAGCACACTGACATTTCATAGAATCATAGAATCATAGAATCATAGAATCATAGAATCATAGAATCATAGAATCATAGAATCATAGAATCACAGAATGGTTTGGGCTGGAAAGGACCCTAAGATCATCTAGTTCCAACCCCTTCACCATTTTGCATGAAGGAAATATTACAAAGATTGATCACCAATGCAAAGTTTCACTCTTTGAAAGTGGTGTTTCTCAACTAAGCAGCCAGAGGAATCGTTCCATGTGACATTTGCAGGCCTAATCAAGGGTGATGAGGATGAAATAAGGAAAGAAAAAATTAAGGAAAGCACTAAGAAAATCTTCCTGATAGTAAAGTGCTCTGAAGAACTGTTTCGCTGCAAAAGCTGAAAATTTGCTCACTGGGAGGTACATCACACTAGAACACAGAAAACAGGAAAAAATGTATCACAGAAGAATCCTGCATAGCCCCATGGGAGAGAGGCTGGATGATCTCATACGGTTTCTCTGTCTCTGATCTCTGATTAGCATGCGCCTCTAATTTATCTGTATTCGCATCTTGCCTGCCCTTCAAAGAACTGTTGCTCACAACCTCTTACTGCTGACAAGCAGACAATTTTAAATCTGTTTTGAAGAAAAGGATGCCTGGGTTGAATGCCCAGGAGTAGACACTGAAGGAGGTTGGCGAGAGGGAGGGGAAAAATGCTGGGTCCCTAATTCATCAGCTTTCATCACATTAAAATATTCACGGTAATTTTAGAACCAAAGCAACAGCTCTCAAAGTAGCCATTTCAGAGTGTTTCTGTTAGATCTTGCTTCCACTCAAAGTAAAAATTTTGGTTGACCTACCTCATCCATCTTTCCTCACCTCTTTCTCCTTGTGCAGCTTTGGCCCTTGGCAGAGGTGTCTCAGAGAATTTGACAGAAGTATACGTTACTTCCTCGCTCTCCTCAGCTGCAGAAATTTCTGACCTGCTTCCCTCCATGCCAAAGCAAAGAGTGTGAACAACAAGATGTTTCGATCAGGCTGTTGAACAACAGGGCTCAACGCCTGTGAAACAGGAAACCTGAGGCTACATTCAGAAGACAAGAAATGTGAAGCTGCAACCTCTGTCTCCAGCTGCTCGAGATAACCAAATTTACAACGGAATGGAGCAGTGGAACTGCAGCAGCTTTCATTTTCTAACCTGATGGAGGACGCCTGAAGAACAGCTGCTAATGGAAAAGGTGATTAATCACAAAGTTCAGGGGTACTGAAATTGTTGCCAATGCAAGAGGGTGCGGTTACACTGATGCAGCAACTGGGAGGATCCATGCTGCTTCTGAGGAGCTCCCTTCAGGGCAGAAGCAGTGGGACGGTGACAGCACAAGGTAGAAAAGGTGACTAGTGAAAGTCCAAGGTGAAACGTGAGATAAGCAATGGTTATGGCAAACTGGCTGCCCAACTGCTGTCAAAACGGAAGTAGAGGTGGACAGCATGGGTTTGAAAAGGAAATCTTCTGAGCTTTGGATGCTTCCACTTTGGACTGGGAACTCTGTCTGCAGCCAATACCGGTGTGAGTGAGCTTCAGAATGTGCAGGCACTGAGAGCTGGCATCCCTCAAGTCCCTCCAACTCAACATCTCAACAGCATCAGTACAAGGGAGACATGGACACACGGAGGAGAATCCACCAAAGAGGCATAAAGAAGATAAAATGACCTGACCTTCTCTCCAGGGGGGGGGAAAGAGAGATCTGGGACTGCTTGGCCTGGAGAAAAGACTTCTTGGTTAGGATCCACTTAATGTATAAAAATACCTGAAGGGAGGGTAAAAGAAGAGTCAAAGACTTCAGTGGTGCCCAGTGACAGGACAAGAGGCCATAGGCACAAACTGAAAGACAGAAGGTGCTGCCTCTGAACATCAGGAAACACCTTTTTACTGTGAGAGTGACTGAACACTGACAGAGGTTGGCCAGAGGTTGTGGTGTGTCCCTCAATGGAGAGTTGCCTGGACACAGTTCTGGGCTGTAGGTGGGCCAGGTTGTAGGTGGCCTGGCTTGAGCAGTGGGTTGGACCAGATGACCTTGAAAGGTCCCTTCCCAACTCAATCATTGAGTGATTCTGTGGTCAGCAGCAACAGGAAAGGCTACTTTTCTTTTGAAGTACTGACCATTGATGAGAATAGTTCAAGTTGTGCCAGGGGAGGTTTAGATTGGAAATTGGTAAAAATGTCTTCACCAAAAGGGTTATCAATCAATGGGACAGGATGCACAGGGAAGTGGTTGAGTCACCATCTCTGAAAGTATTTTAAAAAGATGCAGATGTGGAGCTTAGGGACATGGCTCAGTGCTGGGCTTGGCAGTGTCAGGTTAATTATTGAACTCAATGATCTTAAGGATCTTTTCCAACTTAAAAGATTCTGTCAGTCTATGGTGGGGAGTACTGATGCTTCCAGCACCCCAAGAAACCTCTAAGCTGCTTAGTTAGCTGATTTTTGTTTTAATCCACGTTCTGATCCCTTCTGTTTCATGAGGATGTTTGTCAGGCTCAGGCTGCACTTCTTCAGCACAGTACAGTACAGTTAAATACAAATAATTGTTTGGGCATGCTCGACAAAGGAGTTGGGATGATTGCTACCTCCAACAGGGATGATTGTTCCCCCTTCTGGTGACATGTTCTAAATTTGAGAAATGATTGCATGGAAGGGTGCTTATCTGACACAGAGTAGCCAACTTGTTACAATGCACACGTCTGAGAAGGTATTGGATATTTCTGCGAATGTCTTCACTTGCCTTTAAGTGTGGCATATTGCATCCACAAGATTCCTTCTGTCCTGGGTAGGGCCTGTCCTGGGTGGACAGCAACACAGGGAGTGTGTGCTTGAAAGGAAGGGGAAGGCAGAAGACAGCAGAGCCAGACAAGAGGAAGAAAGCCTCTCCTAAATGCTTTGAATGAATAATAGAGAAGCCTAAAGAGGTCCTAAGATCAGAGAGAGAGAATTTGCTATACTCACAAGGAAAGTTTAGCTGGGAATATAATCTGTATAGCTGAAGAGTAACTAACAGGATTCAGATGCAGCTTAAGTGTCCAGATCTTATTCTGTCCCCACTTTGTGCCTCTTTGGTAGATTCTCTCCAGTATGTCCCGTCATACTTTGGAATAAAGGTGTCTCTCTCATCTCCGGCCAATTTTACCACTTTTTAAGTGCCCAGGCTGCCTGCCGGCCCAGAGTGACCACAAAGACAGCACTGTTTGCGAGGAACTGGAGAAGTGAAAGCTGATGGGAAAGAATTAAGAGCTCTGTTTTAATGTGGTTTAGTACTTCTTTTTTTTTTTTTAATACCAGCAATAAGTTGAGTTCTTTGGACAGTAAGTAGAGAGGGAAGGATCTCACTGTAGAAGGTGTGAGGGCAACTCACACCTTATTAGGTAAGTGTGAATAAATAAATTTGACTTCTGCAGCTGTGCCATAATGTCAGTATGGAATCACAGCAGGACTAAATCAGTTTTCCAGGAGCCAGCCGCACTTTTTCCCCAGTTCTTTACTACTAGAGCAGCGTACCAGGGGGAAACCTCCCAGATTTCTCTCAAACAAGTGCCTCGTCCAGCATGTTGGTAAGTTTCCTAAATGCAGCATTTCTTTCTTAACTAGAGGATGCAAAAGCCTCAGAACTCTGGCAAAGAACATCTGTCCCTTCCAGTAACAGACACGTGGAAAGTGGACTCTCTGGGAGCACATCATAAGGAGAGAGACGTCCTTTGAAAAGGCCAGTTTCAAATAATTGATAGCTTTATTAATGACCGCCAAGATGATCAAGCACACCAACCTTGTGTGCTGGACCTGAAATTCCTCTAGTGGCAAAACTTGCAGGAGCTGGCGGAGGCACCTTTATTTCAAAGTATAACAAAACATAGGGAGAATCCACCAAAGAGACACAGAGAGGGGGCAAAATCCGAAAGATCAAGGGCACAAAGCAGCTTTGTGAAGTGCTCGAGACCTCTTGCTCGTTCAAGACAAGCCACTCTAGAGGCACCTGGTGGGGAGGGCAAAGCCCAACGACACTGAGGGACTGCCACCGCCTCCGGCAGCGGCAGCGAGGGGAAGGGTGACGCCGGGAAGCTTTTCGTTCCTGCTGATGCGGCCACCTGCCTGCGGCTGCTCCGAACCTGTGCGGGGCACAGGAGAGGGGAGAGCGCGACTTCAGCGAGCGAAAGTCACAGAGTACTTGGGTGAGTTGATTTCCAGCGGGAGCCCGGGGATCCCCATCCCGCGGGGCTGCTTCCCCCCCTTTCCCACCGCCGCCTCCCGCCACTGGCGGTGCGGCTCCCTGAACCGCGCCCCGCGCCGCCTCCGCGCTGAGTGAAGGCCCCGCCTCCCTGCCCGCCCTCGTCGTTCATTGGTAGGACTTCGAGAGGGGGCGGGGCCTCCACGCCGAGTTTCACCGCCCATTGGCCGGCGGAGAGAAAGTGGGCGTGGCCCGGGGCGCCCCCGCCCAGCCCGCCTTTCCCCGCCGCTCATCATTCGCTGCCGGAGCGCTCCTGGGCGGGTGATCTCGGCCGCTCCCGCGCTCCCATTGGCGCTGGGCGCCAGTTCCGCCACGCTCTTCCCGGCTTCCGGCTCGCGGGGCGGGCGAGGGAGCCGGTCGGGAGGCGGAGGAGGCCGGTGCCGCCCGTGTCTGTGGTTCCCCGGGCCGCCCAGCATGGGATGCGCGTGAGCCTCGGGTCTCTCTTCCTATGGGCGGCGGCGCCTGTGCCCAGGGCGGCCGCAGGTGCGTGCGCGGGCCTGGGGAGGTGCGGAGCGGGGCACAGCGAGGCCGCGGGATGAAGCCGCGCTCCGTGCCGGGCGAGTCTGGGGCAGCGGCCGCCGGCTGGAGGGGCCGGGCCGGGCCGGGCGGCTCCCAGCGCCGTGCGACAGGCTCCCGGGAGCAGCCGTGTGTAGGGCTGAGGGCAGGTCCTGTGCTTGGCCTCGGGAGAGAGGAGTCACGAGCCCTCGTGTCACGGGCTTCCTCATTTCTGTGACCGCGCACTGGAACAGATTGCCCGGGGAGGTTGTGGAGTCTCTCTCACTGGAGATATTCCAGGACCGTCTGGACACAATCCTGTGCCTTATGCTTTAGGATGACCCTGCTTGAGCAGGGAAGTTGGACCAGGTGACCCACTGTGGTCCCCTTCCAGCATTACCCATTCTGTGATTCCTGCGTTTCTAACCTTGTTTTGGTGCCCCGTGGCGAGCAGAGCCCCAGCTCAGCAGCTGTGAGCTGTCGCGGTGGACTCTGCAGGGCTGTGGGGAAATCACTATGTTCAGTCAAACGGGCTCTGTGTCCGCCTGCAGGCAGGTGCTTCTTTAATGGGGGGGTCTGCCTTCCACCAGCGTCTGGAGCTTTACCAAAATCGGCGGCGCAAGAAGGCAGAGGGAAATATGTTGCACTGCTCTATTTGGCTAGTTTCATATATGATTTTAGCATGAACCTGAAAGCCAGGTCTTACAGGTTATTATTATTGTTTTTGTTATTATCATCTTCATTACTGCCTTGTTGGTTGGATCTTACATAGGATGCCTCAATTTCCTCCCTCCCTCGTGTAAAGGAAAGGAAGAAAGAAACTGTTCTCTGAAGTTGTGGTTTAGCATTATTAATGCCTTTCAGATTTTCAACTAAAGGAGTACTGGATCCTTATTAAGATCATTATTAAGATTAAGGCACTTGAACAAACAGAGCCTGACTAATCACTGTGGCTCTTTCCTGCGAGCTCTTTACAGGAGAGCTGTGAAGATGATTGATTATAGAGGCCTGATAAATAATTTTCTGCTGACTGGCTTCTCAGTGTAATGCAATAACAAACAGTGGATTATACTGAAGTTTACTCCAGCATTCAGCCTGCTGGACTCTGTTCTGGCAGCTAATTAATGTACTCGGCAGCAAAACTTTTTGTGATCTCAAGGCATATTCAAAAAAGAGCCCTATATCAGCTCAGTGAATTGTCTTTGGCTGTGCAAGAGATTCAGATTTAGTGTGTCTCTTGTGAACTGTGAGTTGTTTCTAGATTTCGACTTCTCCTTTTTGCAGTCGGGACTGAGGAAGTGGCTAATCATTGACTCCATGACCCTGAAATTAGTTTGCAGGGGGCTGAAACAGTTAATCCTCTGTGTTCTCTGTGGCATGTGTCCAGGATGTCCCCACCTTGCCATACCTCTGCCTTGCTGCTGGTCTTTATGGCCCTGGCTGTAGCAGGGGCCGAGCAGTCGGAAGAGAGGAGCTGTGATGTGATTGGGGATGAGAGCAGTGAGTCGCAGATGGAGAGAGCCCTGCTGAAGAAACTGGAGCCCCTGAGCCACATGAGGTACAGCACAACACCCTGCAGGCCTCGGAGCTGCACAGTGGGCCAAGGGGAAGGGAGGATTTGGGTCAGACTGCAGAATGGGCTCCCCTTGTTAGTATGGTCTCTGACTGGCTTCTAAGTCTGAAGTGCCCACTGCTCTGGGTGTTCTTTGTAATCCACTGGGCTGTCTCTTCTGTCCTTTCCCTGCTGCAGGTTTAACGTGACTGTGGAGAAAGGCAAAACAGAAAACTACGTCTACCACTTCAGGGTTTGCAGGGAGGTCGACAGCACCTCGCATGATTTTGGTGGCCTGGTGCAAACAGATAGGCAGAATGGAAAGACCACGGTGATAGGAAGAATCAATGAAACCCAGGTCTTCAATGGAAGTACGATTCCACTCAATACTTTGCTTACTCAGTAGCTGCCTTTCGCCTCCTTGTCTGGATTTGTAGCCTACATTGCTTCTCTCCTGGCAGGTGACTGGATCATGCTGATTTATAAGGGAGGTGATTCATATGGCAGGCACTGCAGCGGTGAGAAGAGGCGAGCTGTGATAATGATTTCTTGCAAGCGGGGAGTTACAGCGGTGAGTGACACCAGGAGGCTGCCACAGTGATGGCTGGTTGTGAGCAGAGGGGCTTTGAGGGGACAGCGAGCTGGCCTCCGAGTGTCTGGTGCCCAGCTGCACCAATAGTGATAAAACTGTCTCGTGGTGAAGTTCGGTGTGTGTGGGGGCATGTTTTCACATGACTTCACTTTTCCCAAATTGCAGAGTTCATTCAGCATTATTTCTGAAGAGCGGGAAAAGGAGCAGGAGTGTTTCTACCTCTTTGAAATGGACAGCAGTGTGGCTTGTCCAGCTGAGAATTCCCACCTCAGCGTTGGCTCCATTCTGCTGATCACGTGAGTCATTGAAGAGTTGTTTGTGCCTGAGTCATAATCTCCAGTGCTATTTAGAAACATAGCAAATGCTATAGTAAGACTAAATCACTGCAGTATACTTTTCCACAGCCACCATTAGATGTTACTATGCCTCTGAGCTTTTTGGACAAAAGCTCTTGCTCAAGTCATGATGCAGGGCTGGTCTGTTCCCAGCATTTTCCTTCATAGCTTACAGACAAGTGCACTGAAACATGGGGAGGTGTGACTTCCTAAAATTGTATGATGATTCTTTGTCAGAGCTGGGAACTTGGACCAGGAGTCTTGACTCATTTTCTGTGTTTGTGTTTAGAGGCTCTACTTCACATAATGCTGCTAAAATATTTATATAAGCAGATTCATAACTTGGGGATCTTTTATAGTCTGGTTTCTGTTTATAACTCTGTTCTTGAGTGGTGCTCAGCTACTTGCTCCCATGCTAATATGAGGCAGGTAGCTGGCTCAGAAGAGATTGTCGATTTCCTCAGCTTTGATTTTCCCTTTTTTTTTTTTTTTTTTTTTTTTTAATTCTGCCTCCTAGATTTGTGTCACTGGTTGCAGTCTACATCATTGGTGGGTTCCTCTATCAGCGCCTTGTTGTGGGAGCAAAGGGCATGGAGCAGATTCCTCACTTTGCCTTCTGGCAAGATCTGGGCAATTTGGTGGCGGTGAGTGAAAATCCTTACATATTCTCAGCCTGGCCCATGTTAGGAGAAAATGGCATTACCTCTGTGTTTTGGGTAGACCTACCATCAGGGTGGAGTACCTTGCAGCAGAAGAAGAGGGTATCTGTTTCATTTTTTCTTGAGTATTCCATTTTTGAATCCTTGCTGAGACCAATTCCCTGCCTCTGTCCTGCAACTGCTACATAAATTAGAACATGTGCTCCTCAGGAGTTAACACTTTCCAGGTAGAAATGTTCACCTGGGGCCTGTGAAATGCTTACGTCTGACTGTGAAATCCTTCCTTGGTCACTGCAGGCAGTGCTGTTTATCCTTCGTACTTGCCTTGGCCTGCTGTTGCTCCATACTGTTAACCAGTATGCCCAGAGCTTTCAAGACTGAGTAGGATGTTTCTATGCCAGGTTTTGGGGAGATGTTTCAGGTAGCACAGAGATAGGCATAATCCCTTAGCAAAAGAGCAGTCGCAGGAGCTGCTTTGCTTTGGATGCCAAGTTGACTGCACACCATCTGATGCTGGTGCCTGTGTGTGCTGTGCTTGTAGGATGGCTGTGACTTTGTGTGCCGATCCAAGCCTCGGAATGCACCGGCGGCGTACCGTGGCGTGGGGGATGACCAGCTGGGAGAGGAGTCAGAAGAACGGGATGACCACTTGCTGCCCATGTGATAGGCTTCCCACACCAAGATCTTTTCTCCCTGTCTCCCCAGTGCTTGTTTAGCCGGGTGCCTCCCAGCCAGTTCTCTCCTTCTCTCACTTCTGATTTTCTTTACACTGTTTGCTTCCGCTGTCTCCGGTGTGTCAAGTCCCATGGATGCCTCTGGATGTGAGCAGCACTGGTTCCTAATGGCATGTCTTATAAATCTAATGCTGGCTTAGGTTTTAAAACTGCAGCAGAGCTGAGGGGAGAAGTGTTGACAGTTGAACAGAAAACAGCGATATGAGTGTTCAGCACTGAGCAGGAATGGGAGATGAATCACTAAGAGGAAAACAGGGGCATGGATGGGTGCAGAAAGGGAAAAAGGCTATGCGTTAAAACATCTGCCACTGTAATAGGGATATTTTGTGTCTTTTTTTCTTTTTCCCTAGGATTTACAGGATCTGTAAGACACTGGAATTATTTTTCTTTGAATGCATTTTCAGCTTTTCTAGTTTCTGCACTGCTATACAATTTCTGCCAGCATAACTGGCACAGAATGCTCTATGCCAGACTCTGGGGGGTGAAGAGGCATTAGCACCTTTGCAGTCTTTTGCTTCCCTAATGACAGAGTAGTGTGTGTTTCTCAACAGTTTCCTTCAACAGCTGTAAAGGGATGCATGCCATCCTCTCCAGCTGGAGAGGGGCAATGCTAAAAAACTATAGGAGTTAAATGGAGTCTCATGACTTCAGTCAAAATATTGACTCAGTCTTCTCAATCAGTGAGAAGCAAAAGGAAACGATTTTGCTGCTAAAGGAAAAGGAATGTTTGCTGAAACTGAAAGTGACATCAAGACATAATGAGACAGGTAGCTGCCACTTGAGTTCTGACACAAGTTTCCCGAGGTGACTGCCCACACACCTCAGTCACTGTCAGCATTGTGATTTCATGCTCCAGAGGTTCCTTGTTTTGCAGAGGGTTTTCCTACGAAGCCGTCAGAATTTATTTTTATATCAAAGGAACCATGGAAACCCAGGCTAAGAATGCTAACACATTAAGAACTGCATAAGGGACTCTTACATGGTCAGCTTTCATAGATCACTGTCCCCTTAAGCATGGTGCAGGCCAGTCTTAAGGCCCTTGCCCTGTGCAGATGGTACTTAACATACTGCCAACTGGCTGGGAGTGAGGAAAACCTCTTTGGGCCCTGGTGAAAAGCAGGTACAGTTGAGTTGTAGACTTAATGGAAACCTTCAGGAACTTGGCACCTTGATTCTAAATTGCTTTTTATTTGAGAGGCTATAGACTGAGCAATCCCATTCTACCCTACTGTAGACTGGGGGGCAGAGACTGTGAATAAGCCACTACTGTGTTAACAGCAGAATACAGACGAGGTTTATGTATTTTTAAAACACCGAAAGAAAAGGGGTGGCCCTGCTTGCTTTCTGGGTTTGGAGTGGGCAAGCAATTCCTGCTTTCTCTGACTTTTGTTACAGTCTCAAGCTTTCTCATAACATGGGAAAAATAGGAAGTCAGCAAGTCTGTTTTTCATGGTGGTGTCTAAGGTAATTTTTTTTGTACAAAACACAACTTTCAAAAATAAAGTGACCAAAAAAACTGGTGAAGTGTTGTGCTGATGTAACAAGAGCCTTCTTTGGTGCCAGAGCATCTTTCTTACCCAAAAGTAAAAGGTCCTTAGTGTGTGGTGCCTTGTGCCTGAACTCTTGCCAGTGATGAACATGCTATTGTTAGTTCATGGTTTTTGCTGCTACCTTGTTTCACTCCAGGTCCCCTAGGGCATACAGGGGAAAGCTATCCACGTCTTTCAAAACTGAAACTTCAGAAGCTCAGGTATTTAGGGATGGATGGATTATGCTCTGTATTTTTTTGCAGCAGTGACAGTCAAAAGTAGCTTCATGGTTAAGTTTGTACTTTCCAAATGCTCGGTTAACATTGGGGTTCAGGACAGGGGTTAAAAAGCAGCCAGACCTGCAAAGCCTGATCAAGCATTTTTTTTATTAAGAACACTGAACATGAAATGAAGAAGTGAAGCCTTCTGCTTTGACTGAAATAAAACCCAGTCCTCAGGAGTAGTTGGTAACAGTGGCAGGCTACCTGCCTGCCTGCCTACCCTGCCAAGGGTCAAACTAAACAGGAGTTTTATCACACCCAGCCTGCTAAGGATAAAATAGTTTTAGGGCAGGCTTCCTCTGTTCATTTTTGATTCTAACCTCCTCCTTCCCTGCCCCCAGAGTACATCAGGCCAAACCATGGTACCAGGGTGCAAGCAAGCATGGGCAGCTTCCTTTGGGCCTATCTGCATTCACAAAGCCTCAGAAGTCTTCTCACATGAACAAGGATGTCACAAAAGGGAGATTCAACAGTGCAGTTAAGACTAGGAAGCTGCTGCTGCCACATTTTATCCATCAACTGAGCACTTTCCTTCCTCTCTTTCTAACATGGGTCAATAAAGAGCCCATTTCAAAGATCTCTAATGTTTTCCTACCTATGCTATTAGGCTTTCTCCCATGCCACTACAGCTTTCTTGCAACAGTAGGTGCTTAACACACAGATCAGTCTTCTGTTTCACTCAAGTATTCATGTGAAACTTCTGCAAACAGAAAAGCTGAGACGCATGGTTTATAACACCATCTTGCTTTCAGGTATTTGGCTCCAGAGGGCACTTACCTCTTCACAGTTTGTGTAACTCCTTCAGGTATTTTGCCTGTTTATTTGAAGCAGAGGTGCTTCTGGAAGAGAATATTTCTGCCCAGGTTTTTTCACCTTTGGCAATTTGGCTACAAAACTTCAGAATACCATATTTGGTCCTCAAAAAAAAAAAAACCAACCAACCAAAGAACCCCGAACCAAACCTGGAGGGGCTGCGTAGGAGAAACTCAGCCTATAACATAAATTCTACCCTTTAGAAATGAGAAGTTGCATTAAAAGATTAGTATTCAGTTGTTGCAGGGTGTGTTTGGGTCCTTGTAACTGAGAAATACTCGTTTTGCAACACACCAAAAAAAAAA
>VXAC01003501.1:47019-63889 GCA_013399225.1 Rhipidura dahli
AAAAAAAAAAAAAAAGCCTGAGGCAAACAGTACAATCCTGCCAGCCTAAATTTTGTTCCGTAAGCTCTCCTGAGGATAATGAAGACAGACACAAAAAGAAAATACAAACTGGTAAGAAAACACACAAAACAAAACCCCAGCCCGTTTCACGAAGAGCCTTGGTGCTTCTGGAGACTGCTTTGGATCTGTAAATTATGCTCTAGCACAATGGGAAGACAAACCGAGTGCTGAAAGGTTCCCTAATGTAAGACAATCCCCCTCCCCTTTGAGTTTCCCATCACTTTGCCATAAGTACTCAGGAAAAATCCTCTGACTGGTTCTGAGAGGAGCACCTGGAGTGAATAGCTGCCACAACATTTTAGCTTTGCTGTCTCCTGTACACATGCAGAGTGAAGACAAGACAGCTCCTATTGCCACAGGCCTTCAAGTTTGGTATGCATGCTGGAATGGCTATTAAACCCAGTTCATGAGCAGCCTAGGTATTTATAAAAGTGGAAAAGCAGCAGCCACTTTTGCTCAGATTCTTGTTTGTCACCTCTGCCACTTGTAATTTGCTAGCTCCCCTTCAAAAAAGCCCCAAGCACAGGTGCTCCCAATGTCCATGTGGGGCCAGCTCTTCCTATGCCTTGAATTCTGGCAATGATATTCAAAGCTAAGATCTAGCAGACCTGCTGTGACAAAAAGGGGTGAGGGCAGTTGTTCCCTTTCGGCAGTCTTTTAAGACAGAAAGAGATCCCCTTCATATCTTTATGTGGTATATAGGGGAGGCATATTCAAAATCAGGAAGAAGGAAAGTTGTTTAAAGGCCCCGGGTGGCAGTTTTCCTCAGCCTCGTAGCACCATTAAGAGACCAAGAGATGGGCTTGTGCGTGGCAGTTTCAGTCAGTTAAATTCCTTCTCATTCCTCTTGAATGCAAGACCACAGGGGACTGTCCCATTGTTCCCCGCCCCAGAAGGATGTTCCAAAACTGGCAGCTGCCCTGGGGTCAGAGCAAAAGTGAGACCTCTGGCTTCAGAGTTCTTAGGTCTCCTTGAGAACATTGATCTTGGCACAGATCTTGAGAGCTGGTCCCAGCTTTATGTTCATGGCACTCATGAGATGCTCCTCCTTCAGAAGCAACAGGGCTTGACCATCAATTTCCTGGGACCGAAATTCCTCAGCAATTTCCTGGCACCCTGTGAAGAAAACAAAACAAAACAAAACAAAAAAGCAGCGAGAAACACGTGCATTGGGCACTCCCCTCATTCCTACTCTTTGCACCTCTGGCAGGTACAGAAAAGCAAGCTAGGACTAACCAACCCCTTTCCCCACTCTGGTTCACAGTCTCCTTGAGCACACAGGCTACTTGAGAATCCATCTCTATGATCTACCCCAATTCAGAAACATGTTCAAAAGCAGTGAGCACCACTGACACCATTTTCTTTCCAGAAAGACAGCCTAGTCTCCCCATGCTACTGGATCACAGGAGTGCAGGAGAGGATCGTAACTTCACCTTGCAATGATGCAATGAACTCATACACTTCCTCCACACTCCACCGACTAGGATTGCTGGACAAGAAGACTGGGTTGATGCCATGTAGATCTGGGGTAGGTGGGGCCATATTAGAGTTTGCCAGGTCCCTCTCTCCATGACTGGCCCGTACTGACAGGGGTCCGGGAGATGTAGGGGACAAAGCTTCGTCATAGCTGGAGTTATCAGAGCCTCGACTTGAGTCTTCCTGGCCCTACAAGCCCATAAGAAAGAAAGAAAACAAAAGGAGTTTTGTCAGAAAGTCACAATTACAAGCTTCAAAATGAGACACTGGGAGCAGCAGAAGTTGTCCCAACAGTCTGGAGCTACTGTCTCAAGCTGCTGGTCCAGGGGCAGCTGACACAAGAGCTCCCTCTCTTCCCCACAGGAGAACCGCAGCTCATTCGGTTCTACAACCCAATTCAAGTCATTCCCGTGGAAGACTGCTAACCAGATGGGAAAAGTGGATTGTTTCCTGCCAAGGCTGTCAGTTATCTCACTCACTGAGGCCTTCAAGACGCACACAGGAGCGAACACAGAGTGCACAGAACAAGTACAAACGTGAATACACTTCCTGCAGTCCGTGAGTGATTGCAACAGCTCCCTGTGCCTTGTGTTAGTGCGTGCTCAGCACATCCTGCATGACTGTGTCCACTGTGACAAAGTGGTACAGCCAGCAGGGACAAATTCTGCACAGCCCTGCCTTGACAGGTCTGTGTCCTTACCCTGTGGCGCTTGCCCTGGATCTTTGTTCGAGCAATTTCGGAGCTGCTGCGCCGTGATCCCCGCCGGCGCACACGGGCGTAGTTGGCTTCCTGGAATTCCTTCATCTTCTTTCTCTGCAGCCGAAACTGATGGCTGCAGCTGACATTGTACCTCAAGTAAGCAGAAGCAGAGCAGCAGTTAGAAAGCAGCAGCCATCTAAACCTACTACTTCTCCTCCCTCTAGATGGGGATAAGACTCCTCTTTACCATCAAGTTCTGTTCCTCCTCCTTCTAAGACTTCCCCTTGGAAGGAACCAGTCCAGACTTCTGACACAAGCAATATTTGGACACCAGAGTCTTGATCTAACATCTGAAGGGTCAATTAAGTCATTCCCCTAAGGGAAAAGAGACCCATAACAAGCACTGTGCTATCAACAGGAGGCAGTGATGACTAGTCTAACTTCTCCCCAGTCTTTTCCCCAATGCTCCCTTGTGTCTTTGTTTAGCATGAATGCATCAGACAGCTACCAGTATGCATTTATTTAGTCAGTCAAATGTACATTTCCCTGAAGAGAGGTTCTCTACAGCACCAGAATTTCCCCATTCCCACTTCATTTTCTGAGCAAGCCAGAAATCCTGTTTACACTCAGCATCACATCCACCTCTCCAGACCTAGAAGCATATACAAATAATTTAGAGTGCTAAAGGATCTGTACATGTCAGTACATGCCACAGAGGGAGGATCAGACGTACCGAAGTGTGGTACACTACATCTCCCTTCTCCCATCTGGAGAAGGGGCACATGTCCAGTACCAGCAAATATGTAGTCAGAGATAAGGAATATTACATCTTGCTGTTATTACCTTTTAGCACAGGTCATGGAACAAAACCTCTTGGAGCCACGGAACTGGCTTGCTGGGGCGTACTTCCCACAATATTCACACTTCAACAAGTTTGCCTTCTTGTCCAGCTCTAGTGAGATACAGAGACACACACCACTTGGTGATCTGAACTGAAGCAGATCCCACACCCAATGATTCCCCATTCCACTGCTCTTCTTCTGAGCAGGCAGATTCCAAGCACTGTTTTCTACTGAATCTACTAAGCAGTTAGCTTGGGGAAGAAACTGGAAAAAGAAAAGCACACACTCTGCTAATTAGGACCCCAGGATATCAAACAGAGCAGTTTTTTTCTCCTGGTTAGTACCACGTCATGGAACAAGCGAAAAATACTGTGTTCCTCACATCCTACAAGGCTGTGGGGGAAACCTCCACCACTGCACTCTCTGCTCTGTCCACACAGCTGTCAGTCATTAAGACAGGTACAGTTGAGAATCTCCTGCTTACTACTGACACAGGATGTGTTACATGATATTTACAACAACAAAAAATGCATTGTCAGTCTGCTGGCACTCAAAAAAAGCCTGACCCTAGTTCGATAGCTTGAGTCTCTAAGGAGTTAGCAGGAAGAGATACAAGTCCACAATGTATGAGGTAAGTAATACAGAGCAAAAACTCAGTAACACTACCTAGTCCTCCTAGTGCTGAAACTCACCCATGGAAGCACTGTCCTCTCCCAGGGAATTGCTGGACAGGTTTTCATTCTGGCCAGAAGGAGCTTCTCCCTGCAGTGGTTTCTCAGATTCTTTCAGCAGCTGAGAACAACCCACCTGGATAGGGAGAGAATGAGTTGGACCCACCAGTAAACAATTCTCTGTGTTCATCACCCTCTGCCAAGGTATGTGCAGCTCAAAATTCAGCTCAGAAGAATCTCTGCCTAACAGGGAAGGAGAGATACTGAAAAAAGTCATTAAAGCTTCCTGACTCACAGGCTTGGTGGTTCATTTAAAGATCCCCATGTACTATCTGCCTTAAATAACATCTAATTCCATGTAAACGCATTTCACCTCATTTACTTCAACTTCACTTGCTGCCTGTTCAAAACACATCTTTCCCTCACAGAGAGGAGAGCCTCCTTGCAATTCCTGCATTATTGCTTTGGTGACTACTGGAGTAAGCAGTTGCTGCAACACTTGTTTTACCCCTTCAAACCCCTTCTCTTTAATGTCACCTCTTAATGCCTTGCTTCATTCATGACACCTCCCTCCCTTCCCTTCCTCTTCACTGTCTGTCTCAGACTAAAAATGTTGAATTGGAATATGGGGAAAGAAAGATATTCCTATGTAAAGATGGAAGCCCACCACCCTCCCAAGAAAGTGCTACACCTCCTTCCCCCAACACCAAAAAGTCCCTACTGGAAAGGGCTCTGCTCCCTCCTGGATGACAAAGCCTTCAATGATGTGTGTGAGGATCTGGGGTTTGACGATGGCTTGAGGAGGTTTGGAGTCTCCCATCTGACGTGACACCATTGCCAGGTTTGGGGTGGAAGCAGAGCTGGGGGTGACTGAGACTCCTTCACTTGAGGTGGCATTGGGGGTTGCAACAGCAGCAGTATCAGAATTATCTGGAAAGTTAACAGCACGGGAGTCAGTTCCTTTGCTCCACCTACTCCAAGTGAAATTCAAGACCAGGTCATTAGCACACACAAGCAGAGCTCTCCTTTGTACCTCACCTCCAAGGCCACTCTTCTCCTCCATGTTTTTGGGGCTGTCTGTTACAGGAGAGGACCTGGCAGGCAGGAGTGCGGTGACACTGGGCGACTCCTCCTTCTCCTCCTCTGACTCTGCCTTGCGCTTTACTGCCAAGGTCTGAGATTTGCCCTGCATGAGTAAAGAGGAACACGTAAGCAGACAGAAAGCTCCAAAGCAAAGAACAAGCCGGATCAAAAACAAAAAAAAGGATGCACCCTGCTCCATCATACTTGATTTCCAGCCTGGTTTCTTCTGGAGATGCCTCTAGCTCCCTCAGTACATACCTCTACTTGGGAGCATTTGCCTAGCAAGGAACAAAGCTTGAGAAGACTCACTACCATGCCATGGACTAGGATCTAGTGTCCCAAGTCATGTTGATACAATGGTATAATACCAGGACATTGTGTAATCCTCAAAGGATTATTGGAGGAAGAAATGGAATAGCATTCACCCAGCAGTTTCCAGGCTTTTGGATAAATCATATCAGTTTCAATGGAGAGTTGAAAGAGTAGGGCACACAAATTCACCAAGAGCAGAATTGTCCCCCTGCTCTAAAAATCAGACAAATCCTGTGACACCTCCCCGAAGAAGCTGAGAAAGTTTAGAGTCTCAGCAACTGGCTAAGGAGGTGTTCAAGGCAAGGCTGGATGGAGAAACCTAGCCTGCTGAAAAGGTGTTCCTGCCCATGGCAGGCATGTTGGAATTATGATCTTTAAGGTTCTTTTCAACTCCAGTTATGACTCCATGATCTGAGCTGGCAAAGTGCTGCTCTCCCAGGGATTTAGGAAGGCCCTAGCTGGACAATTCACAACAGCATGGCCAAGACCTACACAACATGAGTTTTCCTCTCACAGCCTGTTGCTAGGGGATCCTCTGAGGCCTAGAGTCAATGGCTGGTACAACACACCAAGGGATCTGTAACCCAGAAGTATCCACACTGCAGCAGTTCATGAAGAACTGCAGCCACTGGGAAAGACCCACACTGGAGGAAGACTTTATGAAGGATTGTAGCCTTTGTGAAGGACTGTATCCCATGGGAGGGATTCCCCCCATGCTAAAGCAAGGGAAAAGCATGAGAGAGACAAAACCTCATGAGTTGAGCACATATGCCATTTCCTGTCTTCCTGAGCCATTCAGGGGGAGGAGGCAGAAGAGTCAGGAGTGAAACTGAGCCTGTGAAGAAGCGGGGAGGTGTTTTTTGGATTTGTTCTTATTTCCAATTATCCTACACTAAATTGGCAGCAAATTAAAATAATTTCCATAAACCGAGTTTGTTTAGCCCATGATGGTAATTGGCAAGGAATCTCCACATCCTTATCTCAACCCACAAGCTTTTCACTGTATTTTTCTCCTCCTGTTGTATTGTGCAGGGGGAGTGACAGAGCAGCAACCTGGTGGTCACCCAGCAGTGAGCCAAGGTCAACCCAACCCCATGGTTAAAAGTGAGGTCCACATGAGAATGTGATGTGGACACCTACTCCGTTTGGGGCAGGCTCTGAGTCTCACCTATTAACTTCATGCAAGCCTCTGAATGATAATGTGGAAAAGAAGTGCTTGTACTGAGTAACCCCAGGGGCTGGACTGGAATTAGTTCTGAGGGTAAAAAAGTCTCCACATCCCTTTCCCCAAACCCCTTACCCATCCCATCCCACTGACCTTGGCCTGGACTGCGATTGGTGTCCTAGGAATGAACAAAGAGAATCCATATGCTATTCTCCTTCTCAATGGTATCACTTACTGGCAACTGGACAGACTGCATGTAGAATGCTGCTGGCATCTGAGCCACAACTGGAGAGGAAGCTGGGCTCTTCACCATGTGGGCTGTGCCTTGAACTTGTGCCAAATTCACCCCTGTGGTGAGAGGGGGAGCTTCCTGTGAGGATGCTGGAGCTGAAGATGATGATGGGGAAGCAGCATGGGTTTGGGAAACAGGCTGGACTACAGCTGGCATTCCACGGGATGTGGGCACTGCTGCAGCGATCTGAGCCAAGCCCAGCGCTTGGGCTTGGCCTGAGCCCTGCTGCCGAGTGCCCACTACCTGCACAGGGATGTGTGGCGGAGGCTGCTGTGCTGCTGACATTTTGGCAGGCCCAAGCTGAGGGGGTTTGATGGGGGTGACCAGAGATTTTGACTGAATAGGAACAGGTGACTTGGTGGCTGGCTGGCATGGACTGTCCTGCTGGAGCTGTAAATGCTGTGGCTGGGACTGCAACATAGGTTGCACCACAAGGGTCTGTGCCTGCTGGTTTTGGGGGGGAGCCTGCTGCTGCTGCTGCGGAGGCTGAGCTTGCTGCTGCTGCTGGGTCAGAGAGGCTGCTTGCTGCTGTTGCTGCTGTTGAGCCAGTTGGAGATGGGTGGCTGTGTGGAGGAGCTGGGACTGGCGGTGCTGGAACTGCTGCTGGTGATGAATGGCTATCTGCTGCTGGATCACCACCTGCTTCTGCAGATGGATCTGCTGCTGCTGTTGGATCAGTGAGTGTGGCTGGATCTGAGTATACGTTGCTGTACAAACACAGAGTGGGAAAAAACAGAGCACCAAAGTTAGCAACAGTGCAGCTGAGAACAACAGCAACAAAAGCAAGGCAGCCACTGCACTGATTTGAGACATTAAACTCCAAAATGACTGACAGCTTACTGGCAGAGGACATGAGGGACTAAATCAACTTCTTGTGCTAATAAAAAGGGATAACCCCTTGAGACAAGTCTCTGGGAGGACAGAAGCTGGGAGATGTGTTGGAAAACCTTTTACCACCAGGCTTTCAAATGTCATTCTTGTGAAAGCCCAATGGTCTTGAAGAGAAAAAAGCCAGACGAGTGCTTACCTGAGCTGATCAGGGTCTGGCTGGGTGCTGGGGTAGCGGTCCTGGTGAGGTTCATGCCCACCGTTTGCTGCCCACCGCTGTCCGCGTCGCCCTTCTTTGCGGCCGCGTTCTCCGTCTCCGTCTGGCTGCCCTGGCTGACAGTCACGGCCTGGGCAGCCGCCACCGGCAGCGGCTGAACCACCCCTGTGCCTTTCCTCTGGCAGCTGCCAGCGGCACCTGCCACGGAGCTCTGGCTCAATCCCATGGAGGGCTGGCTCCCACCGCCGGCCACCACAGCCCCGGAGACACCATTGCTGCCCGCTGCTCCCTGGCTCAGGTTGAGGGACTGGCCCGGCCCGCTGGAGGAGGCCTGGGCCACGGCCATGGTCTGGCCCGTGCTGGCGGCCTGCGGGAGGCCCGAAGCCTGGGAGCTTCCTGGCAGGGCTGTCTTCTGAGCAGAGCCTTGGAGCTGGGCATTCGTGGCGGAGGTCTGCTGGCTCCTCACAGCCAAGTTCTGCACCTAGAGACACACACAGCAAACAGAACCCCCTCGCTTTGTACACGGTACTCGCCGGGAGCGTGGCAGAGTACGTGGGAGCAACACGAGCTGATGCCTCAGGTCTCGTGTGAGGAGCTGCTAACACCGCAGGGGAAAGCTCAGGCACAGCCCTCCCCAGGAAGAACGTTATCCTATGCACATGCCTAAACTCTGATGGAAATTAAAGATCTCATGACACCTTGTAAACAGGATTTGGGGACGTAGTCTTTCTCCAAGTCATGAGACAGCCACCAGACCTGCCTCCACTGACCTGCCTGCAGACCCAGGCATTAGTAGGACCCAGCATGGCTCTGAAAGCACTGAGATACCCCTTTAAAGACCAATCATTCCTTTTTGATTTTTGTGCTCCTGCCTCCCCCAGGCCCACAGATTTACTGTTCATGGCCTGCACCCCTTCCAATTTCACCAGTTCCTCTGCATTTTCACTGCCATCCTCTGTATTTACTTGTCCTCCAAATGCCATGTTATCTCCAAAATTTGATCACAGCTGACTTTTCTTCAGAAAAATTGCTTCAGGCAAGTCTTTGGCATCTTTACAACAATGAACCAACTGGATGAAGGAATACTACCTCAGGCAAAGATTCTTAATTGCAGAGTGGCTGAAAACTGTATATAGAACTCAAGAGTTCTTTTCACACAAGCACAACCAAGAAACTGTGAAGGTGGGATTGATCCAGCCTATGCCCACCTCAGAAATTTCAAGCAGAAATTAATCTCATCTTTGGAGGCAAAAAAACAAACAAGCATGAAAATATAGTGGCAAAATCTGTCTGCACAGGGACACAGGCTGGGGATAAAACAGCTCTAACCTGCTACACAGCAACAGCTTGAGACAAAGACCAGAGTGGGGTGTGGCAGAAGCAGGGGAAAGGGAGGACTCTGGGAAGGGGATCACTGACCTGGTCTGTGTCTGCATGGACCCCAGGAGACTGAGTGGGTGGCACCTCCTGCTGAACAGCAGCCACAGCCCCGTTGGGCATCAGGATGAGCTGGGAGGCGAGAGGCACATTGCGGCCCAAGGTCCGGTTCACCTGCAGCAGGTTCCCCAGCTGTGGCTGTTGAGAATCAGGTGATGTGGAATGAAAGGAATGGAGGTAGAAGAGAGAAAGAAAGACAAAAAATACGCACAAGCAAACACATTACAAAGAACACTGGGCTGCAATGTCACACACTGCAAAACCATCAACCCTCCCTGCACTGTAACACTGAACATAACCCTCCAAAGCAGGAAACTGCAAACAGTTTCCTTATGGAAACAAGCACTCCTCTGTTAAACACAGGCCTGGGCTAACTCCCACAGACTGCCCGAGGCTGTATATCTAGAACTGGTTGAAAAACAGTGATAAAAAAAATATACATCCAAGATTAGTGCTGCTTAAAAAGAAGGGAATTAAAATCTGTATTTTAAGTCAACTGAAAAACAGAAAATATTTTGCAAGTAGGTAACCAAACCCCAAACTAACTCCATAGTCAAGTTTAATGCTTTCTACCTAGGTGCACTTCAAAGCAATTAAAAGGATGACATTTATTCACAGTGAATTATTTGTCCAGGCTTACTTGAATTCTGATTTACACCCATGACCTCAGCAATCAGTAGAAGAGTAATTTACCATGTATCTGTTCCAGAAGAGTAGCTTTATTTCTGAGAGCTACATTTACGTCTAGGACATATATTTCCCATTTACACTCTAGTGAGAAGTGCTATGGAACCTTTAACATCTATGCAGAGCAGAGACACACACGGGTGTTAACATTCTCACCTGAGCCACGCAATACAAAGCTCATCTACCTCAAAAGCTGAGCCCGGAGTCAAACTTGTGCTTTCAGGAATGAGAGCTTCCCCCTCCAATTTTAAAAATACACTGCAACATCCTCAAAGCCAGGTTAGTCTGTAAGTATTGGTAATCCCAAGCAGTGAAACTCTGTAGTGGCTGGTAAGTGGGGCCCACGGCCAGGACACGTTTTGCTGCACATCTCTTACCCGAAGGTACATCTGTGCCTGTGACTGGTTGAGAGGTGGCGAGGTGGTGTTCCCGAGGAGCACAGACTGCGTCAGCGTTGTGGCGCTGGGGGAACTCACGCTCTGCGACCGACTGATCAGCTGAGCAGCAGACGTGGTGGCAAGGTTGATCTTGGAAGAGAAAAAAGCTTCAAATCACTTATGGAGAGATGGAGACCAAGAAATAAATACAAATACACTTAGTGGGGTACTGTCAGAACAGACATTTCAGTTTTTTCCTGTATCCCACAGGGGACCAAGAAGAAGAAAGTTCTTGTCTTAGAGGGCTTGTCTTAAAGGCTACACAACCTAAATTAGCCAAGCCCTGGATACTGACCTCATTTGTATGCTGAGCTTGAGAATCACTGTTAGCATGCAACTGCAATAAGAGATCCAAAGAAATACATCATTTTCTCCAGCCTCCCAAGTAAAGGTAAAAAACCCACAAAACCTTCTCTACCAACTCATCTACTCTCTGACCAAATCCAAGCTCCTCAACATTCACTACAAAACCAGACATCCTCTCATCTCAACCAACAAACTACTGCTCTGCCTAAGGTGAAAAGAACATTCTTTTTTGTCTCAAACCAGAACACTTTTCAAGCTGCTCACAGTTCCTTCTGTGAAGTCCTGGTTAGAAAACTAATCCATGACAATGCTTCCCCAAAGCCTCAGCAAATAGAGATCCGTGTCTACTTTTCCAGTTAAGAGGCCTCTCCCACCCAAAAACCTTATCTGGTTTCCTCAAGCCCCACCAACGACAGCACCCCAAATCCCCAAAGCTGTCTGCATCTTGTTGTTTCCCAGCATTCTTAGAAGCTGTGTGCATCTTAAAAAGACAAGGAGGAGACAGCACAAGGCAGGGAGTGGGAGGGAGGCTTTGGTATGTGTGCGAGGAGCAGTTTTACTTACAGAAGCCTGGGTGGTGGTGGTCTGTTGCGAGGTGCTAGTGTTGGGGGAGCTGGCCTGTCTACTGGCTGCAATTGTAGCCTGCAAGAGAGATTGACAGAGGAATGAGTGCCTGCACAAACTTTTCAATCCAGACCAATTATTTGGCTCTGTCAGAACACCTAGTCCCTTACTCTCAGAGTGTTTGACCTCCAGTCCTTCCAGCCATGGGTACATGCACTACTCTTGCCCAGCTTATCATACTACACACTGCAACCCTCGCCCTGATGCCAAAACCCACTGTTAACACCCAGACGTTCCCTGCAATATTAGCAATTTGTTGGGCTAATTAGGCAGTTTAACAGCAATGCAATGATAGCACTCCAAGTAACAAAATTCAGATTAGAGAGCATATGGTTTGTGGAAGAACATAAATATTGATAATTTCTTTATTTCCCCCTCTCTGATGCCACGGGAATTCCCCTGCACGAGTTTAGTGAGTTTTGTAGCTAAGATTTATGCAAAACTGATGAGAGGATTCTATTCCTTCTATACTTTAAGACTGCAGTCACGGATTTTGAGAACAATCACATCCTGGTCTAACTGCCAAGGAGTACAGCTACTGAGATATTGCTACACAGATAGAATGCATTAATGTCACACATAATCCATTCTGAACTGATGATTAAGTCTAGTAGGTCAGCAAAGTTGATAAAGAAAAATAAATCATTTAACAATTATAGATCATAAAATACATTGATTTATATTGATCTGTACATGTCTCAATTAGAGACAACCTCCTGGTTGGACAGGTTTACCCTCTTGCTGGTAAAGAAAACACAGGCTACTAAGTTACAAGACAGAAATTTCAGAGGATGCTGCCTGAAATTTCATGCCAGCACAAATGTTTATTCTCAGAGAAGTAACAATCCACTGTTCCCTTTAATACAGTTTCTAAACACTACTGCATCCACTGCTGATTTAACCACCCATCTTTTATTTAAAGAAGGTGTAAGGGGTAATCATAGGCCTCTAAAGTGCAAGTTCCTTGATGGGGATGCCAAATTTTATTGTCTGCTGCTCTGCACCTGAAAAACAAATGAATCTTGCCTTCAGGCTTTGACTAGCTGTTGGAATTAACTCTAAACAATGTGTTTAGGGACTCATTGTCTCATCAGGGATCAGGATGACTGGGTGCACAAAGCACTGCATAAAAAGAGAACCTCTGGATCTTCCCCAGAGAATGATCCAACTCCTCTTCTCCTGCCTCTTGGCAACTCACCTGCTGGACAGCAGCCAGGCTGTGAAGTTGGGCACTGTTAAACTGCTGCTGGAGCATAAACTGATGGAAGTACTGGGCTGCATTGGGCTGTCTCTGCAGTGCCTGCAGGGCCTAGATAAAGAAGAAAACCCAATTGTCAAAAATTGCACGCCGTTGAGATGTGATTGAAGAGAGCAATGAAGAAATAAGTAACAGCCATGAGAAAATCCCTGGACCACATGAAAAAGCAGGCACCAGATTAGCACATCCAAATCTGTAGTTACAAACAGTTACAAATTTGGTAACACACTCAATCACAGGTGTATTCCAGGACAGCAGAAATCACACTTGCAAGACTTTAATACAGTTCAGGAATCTGGGGATGTGCATGCTCACACAGGCAGACAAGTGTTCCTGTGTAGTTTGTGTATGGAGGGCATAGAGGGGATGGCAAACTGACTTGCTCTAGCACAGCAGGCTAAAACCAGTCTGTTGGATCACAGTACAGATTAAATCTAGGAGGCTGGACACTGAAGGAATAACCTATAAAACATGAAGCCTCAGGCTACAAGAACTAAACATCAGGCCTAACATGAGAATTTCTAAATCTGAAAACATGACGATCCTCTGAGCACGGTCTCACCTTGACACACAACTCAGAGGAAGAGAGAAGGACCCCCCACCACCTCCAAGTGATGCTGTGCCATCCCAGAGCATAGCCGTGTCTCACCTGTACTGCCTGTCGCTCATAGAGAGACATCTGTGAGATCTGAGGACGGGTGCTTCCTCCAGAACTGGAGCTTCCACTGGTAGAGTTGGAGTTCTGCTCACTTTCAGTCTCCATGGTGACAGGATCCCAGGAGCTCAGGCTGAGATGGACTCCAGATCTACATTGAAAGAACTGGAAACTAAGTCAGGCTACAGAAAGAACCAAACTGTATTTCCCTACATTACACAGCTTTTGTACAAGAATATCTCAGCACCAGGCTCCCTGCACAGCTCTGCTACACGGCAGGGACCAGGGAAGCTGAGATTCTGAAACCACCCAGAAATCACACTCACAGCTTACATCTTTTATTACCACCATCAGGAATGTAATGCATACATTCTCGTATTTTTATTGCCATGCTATAGTTGGAAGCTACAGCATCCTGAACTCTTAAAAAGGTAGTGGAGTGAAGGAGCAGCTGCAGCTCATTAAAACAATTCTGGTTACAGACCTGCCTGCCTCTCCTTGCAAGAGAGACTAGCAAATTGAGGCAAATTGCACTGTGCTTCCAGTCCTCCAAAGCACTTTGGCAATTTCTGATCCTCTCTTCCTCCAGTCCCTCAGCTCCAATGCCTTACTGATACCAACTCAGTCCCTCTTGCTCCCAGCTTAGCCCCCAAACCTCAACTCTTTCTTCTTCTGAACACAAACTTTCCAGCTACTTGTTGCTCCCAACAGATCTTAACTTGAATACTAGACTAGAAACTGGTATCTGTGGTGCCAAGTTCCTTTTAGGAGGAACAGAGTCAGAAGCAGAGTGGATGAAGTGTTCACTGGCAACAGATGTCAGGCAAAAGCAGCTGAAGAGGTCATGCAGAACCAGGGAGATCTTCCAGCAGCAGAAAGATGAGTTGCAGTGAACTGCAGGACTGAGAAAGGACTGGAGAACGCTTTCATCAGCCAAGAAGAAGAGAAGTGAGACTGAAGAGAGTGCTTAGCAGAAGAGTAACACATTGAGATGATCAGGGAGTTTCCTGCAGCAAGAAACATGAGCTACACAGAGAGAAGCAGCAGGAGGGGCTAGAGTCAGAAAAGGGAGCAAAAGTGATTACTCCACTGGAAAAAAAAAAAACCAATCTGACCTTTTTAAAAGACTAAAACTCCATGTAAGATTTAAAAAAATATTTCTGATAGTCTTACTATCACTGACAGCCTATTTGTTTCCAAAGTACCAGCTGGTTCCTCTGTAGCATATGTGAGACCTCTAAATGAGACCTCTCTAAATGAGCTTCCGGGAGCCTGAGCACAAGCACAGCCCCTTTATCTAGCCCTTTTTAAATCCAGAGATTCTGAGCTTCACAGCCTTCACCAAGTATTTTCCTGGTGTATGAGTAAACAGACCAGTGCAGAAGAAAAGGAGGTGCAACAATAGTCTCAGCCACACAACTTTTTAAATTCTGAAATGGTGTTAAGGGCAGCAGATGACTTTAAAGTAGGGCAACAGCATTAACACTGCAGAGGATGGGCGGCTAAATCAGGGAACTGCTGCTTCAAACCTATTCCTCAAACTCTGGAAAATTCCTTAACTGGTAAGCAGAGTGCTGCTGCTCCAATCTGGTCTTCCACATCCATCTGCCCTCAAGTCCTGCCCAGGCATCTCCCTGCTGACCCAAAACTGGCTTCCTGCACTGCTTCAGCAGTGGCCACCTTCTCCTCAACTGAGACACACCTCCTCCTAACTGGCCACTACTGTCCTCAGGTACAACTCTATTTCGGCTACAAACAGCTGTCAATAAACCTACCTAGAATATAAAAGCTCTTGGAGAAGCAACTGCCTTAAGGATCCTACCCCAGAGGGGAAAAATTAAATGAAGCCTGAAAATAACCAAAATGACAAGGGAGAGAATACAGACTTTTTGAGAGAAGGAAACTGTGGTGGATAAATAAAGTAGTTTGAGTGGGGTTAAAATGCATGTGAAGTTACACATATTACACAAAGTTCTCTAGTAGCTCAGATGCCATTAGGCAACAATTCCTTTGCTCTCCCCACGCAGATCCTTCTCATTCACCTCGCTTCTTGTGCTCACTAGATCAACTTGCTAACTGCAGAAAATGATACCCTAAAACCCCATCTTCTGCCAGATCAGTGAGTTGAATTACCTTACTGGTGATGCCACAAGTGCCAGTGAGAGAGGGAAGGATGTAACTAATGTCCACCTTAGCCACAGCAAATACCCTTACCCTCAACAGCTTCACCAGGAGAAACCAGGCTTCTGCCTTGGTGCTCTGCTCCACCAATCGGTCTATATTTCCTCAGTAAGCAGCACCACCCATTCCTAAGATTTCCAGCATTTCTGAGAGTTCCATATTGATCTAGATCTTGTTAAAATCAGGTCCTAGCACAAAGGGAATCTTACTGAAACACCTCTGGCATGAGGCATCGAAAAATTTAGGTCTCTGTGGAGGCAGAAAGCCTTTCGGAGACATGGATAGAGAAGCATACACTCCCTCTGCAGAAGAGCAGTAAGAATTTTAAGTCACTCATAGCAAGGAGAGTTATCCAGCAAAACCCTTTCCAAACACAAAAGTGAAAAGGCACAGCATTTCCCCATGCAAGTTCATCTAAGGATCTAAGCCCCATGTTAGTGTGATCCGATCCAAACACAGGCCATTTCCACACAAGATAGAAGAATTACACCCTCTCCTCTCATCCAACTGCATGTCGAAGCACCTTCCTCTTACAAAAATCTAGTGATCACTGGACTATCACATCACTTGACTCAGCTCGCTGCTCCATGAGATGGATAACCTACTAAAAATTATTAAACCATGGATTTTCTCAACAAAAAAAAAAAAAAACCAACCCAGAGTTGCAATGTGGCCATTACTGGAAATTAACCTTTGAACAACAGCTAGAACTGCACCCCTAAAAGGGAGACACAGAAGGATACAAAAGCTAATTTTTAGCACCATGGCAGGAATGACCCCACAGCAGAAAGGACGGGAAGGAGAAGGGAGAAAACTGGCTCAGGCAGCAGTACAAGCACGAGAACGTGGGCCAGTCCAGAGCCTAACCCACACTGCTGATCTCAGCACACACCGAGAACACCACAGGTGGCCCATCTACAAGCTCCTGACCTTTCTCAAGCACAAGGACAGACAAGAGTCAAGCCAAACGTTACTCTAATCACTGAGCACTAGGTAGGAGGTAGAAAAGTTTTACTCGCTCACCCTATCCATTCCCTCCGGGACATGACTGCTCCGGGGCAGCGCCTGCAGAACATTTTCTAACTTTTAAAGTGGTTTTGTCACTTCGTCCTTGAGAAACTGAGTTAGGAAACGCGTAAGATTTGCGCGGGTTTACGCCACAGGTTTGGGGGAGAAAGATTAGCACCCGAGATTACAGCATACTCGCTGCTGCTACTGAATGTTTCTACAACAGTTTGCACAAGCAGAGGTGGAACTGCCGGGACACGCTGACTCTGCTCTGGGATGCTCTGGAAGCAGCAGTGGGTGCGACGCTGGAGCACTGCAGGACCCTCGCACCACCGGGTCCCCACCCCTCGGTGCCCAGCCCGCCTTTCCCCGCCAAGCGCCTCGCCCGGCCGGCGGCGGGAGACAGGGAGGGAAGGATGGAAGGAGGGAAGGATGGAAGCGGACAGCACGGCGGCAGCCACCCAGGCCGCCTGCAACTCCGGCAGCAAAGTTTACCGACACGGCGTGCGGGCGCCCTGCCCGCCCGTGCCGTGCCGTGCCGTGCCCGCAGCCCCACCGCGG
This sequence comes from Rhipidura dahli, assembly GCA_013399225.1. Taxonomy (NCBI): domain Eukaryota; kingdom Metazoa; phylum Chordata; class Aves; order Passeriformes; family Rhipiduridae; genus Rhipidura; species Rhipidura dahli. Next base: position 63,820 of record VXAC01003501.1, read on the forward strand.
CGGGAGGCGGGATGCGCCGCAGGATGCCCGAAGCCGGGCGGCGGCTGCTCGGGCGCGGGGCTGCGCGGGG
>VXAC01003501.1:63939-242029 GCA_013399225.1 Rhipidura dahli
TTTTCTTTTTTAAATCTCGGCCTCTGGGGCTCCCCGGCGCTCCGTCACTTCCTCCCTCGAGGCGCTTCCGGGCACGTGGTGCCTTCCCTGGGCGCCGCTTGCCCGTTGCCCTGGTGACGGGAGCGGGAGCCGGGCGGGATGCGGTCCGGAGCGGCGGGAACAGCGGCAGCGACCGCCCCGCCCCGCCCTCCCCTGCTGGGCATCACCGGGGGCATCACGGAGCTGGTGAGAGTCACAGCCCGCCTGTTCGGCGGACGCAGAGCGCTCTTCGCCAGCCCGTGAAGCCGGTGGTCCCGGTGGCGGGGCTCGCTTCACCGCCTGTCCTTCTGGAGACTGGTTAACCGTGTTAAACGTTAGTCGTTTTATGTATCACAGAATCAGTTAGGTTGGAAAAGACATCTAAGATCATCGAGTCCAAGCTGTGACCGAACACCATCATGGCAATAGACCATGGCACCGAGTGGCACATCCACCCTTTCCTTAAATATCTCCACGGACGGTGACTCCACCACATCCCTGGGCAGCCCATTCCAATGTCTAATCACCCTTTCTGTGAAGAAATTCCCCCTGTTGTCCAGTCTACACCTCCCTTGGCACAGCTAAAGACTATATCCCCTTGTCCTGTTGCTAGTTGCCGGGGAGATGAATGTAGGTTGTAAACTGTTTGTGTTGGTACCTGGAACAAGCTTTGATGAGCAAACAGGACCCAGCAGGAGATTTTCTGCCCTCATCGTGTAGAGAACACGTAGAGGTGCTCAGTGAAAACCTTCATGAAAAGGATAAACAAACCTCAGTGCTAGAGCTTGCTGGCAGCTGTTAGAAGAGAATCTGCGCTGTGCAAGCACTTGGACCTTGCTTCTCTTGATTACTCTCAAAGAGCATCCGTTTTGTTGCCTGTCAGTTGCCTGGCTTAGGATATGTGGTTGATTATGGTAAACTTGAGAGTTTTTAACCGTAATGTTGTCATCTTTAGATGTTAAGTGGAAAGGAACTGTGTATGCACATAGTGACAGAACAAGGGGCAATGACTCCAAAATGAAAAAGAGCAGCTTTAGATGAGCTATTAGGAAGAAATTCTGTGAGGGTGGTGAGGCACTGGCACAGGTTGCCCAGAGAAGCTGCGGGTGCCCCATCCCTGGAGGTGTTCAAGTGCAGGTTGGACGGGGCTTTGATCAACGTGGTCTGGTGAAAGGCGTCCCTGTCCATGTCCTTTGGGTTTGGGACTAGATGATCTTTAATGTTCCTTCCAACCCAAAGCATTCTATGATTTCATGATCAACGTGTTTGTTTCTAAGAAAATGAGAAATGCCCATCGGGTCAGACCAGTGGCTCATCTTGCTGAGAGTTGGTGAGTTTCCTTTCAGAATGCCATCCCGTGCATCAAGGACCAGCGGAATAAAGCAAAAGACCAACACGAATGAGTCACATTCCATCTACATGTACAAGGTCCAGAAGCTCAAGCACCACTGAGGCTATGAGCAGCATCAATACTCCTGCAAATGGCATGTTTGAGCTCCATGTTGCAAGAACGTTGCGTCTGGCTCTGTAATGACAGTGCTGGACTATCAGTTCGCAGAAGATAATTCCCATTATGAATTGCAGTCAATTCCCATTGACTTAGAATCACAGAACAATATTTGCTGCTGCCTGAAAAGCAGCAAAACACGCCCTACAGGAGGGCATTTGGGCTGTTACCAAGCATACTTGCTCTAAATGCTGAGGGTTCTTTTTCAATTCAGATGGAAAACTGTCTGGCTGATTTTCAAGGAGATATTTAAGGTGATTCAAAACAAAAGGTCCGACAGTGAACAAAGAAACAATGACAAGGCAGGAAACCCAGCAAACAGTAATCCCTGTGAATCAACCACGCCTAAAAGCCACAACAACTGGATGGACGACTAAGCCATTTGTCCCTATTGCAAAACCCACTGAAGTGGATTCAAAGGAGGAAACTCTCTGGAATGTATGCAAACGAAGGGGAGTTACTGCAGTAGGACATGGGGAAAATACTGCAATAAAGAGGCTTTAGGACTTACGGGGGAGTAGTTAGCAGCTGTGGGGGGGATGTTGGAACCCATTAAGAGAATTTTAGGGTTTTCAAAACTGTACTGGTATGCTTGGAGTAAAAATCACAGGCGGGGAAATGGAGGGATCAAGGCGGATCAAATGGAGAGAAAGTAGGGATAAACAAAGCCAGTCAAATGCAATCAGTATGTTTGTCTGCACAAGCTTTGCATCTGATCACCACAGTCTGTATGACATTTTTAATAAATTATTTTAATTGTTTCCCGTGTTAGTGTGCTCTTTCTTGTGTCCATGTGGTCTGTCTAGTCAGCAAGTAGGATGAAAAGTTTATAAGGCTAAAAACCTGAGACCTATGAAAGTGGTGACTGAGTGCTGACCCTTAGGATCAAGATCAGGCCACTGATACTGTGCTTGTTGGTTGTCTCTAAAGAATTGCCTCCTGTCAGCATCAACCCATGTGTGCATCTCCGCTGTGGACTCTCACACCACTCTGCTACTGCTGGGATGTGAAACAAGAATGTTCTCATTCGTCTCCACTGACCCAGGAAGAAAGGAAGCCAATGGACCTTTCAGTCCACCAGATTCATCTGCCCTTAATACTTTTCAGGGAAAGCAGGTGCACCTGGCCAATATCTACAGCCCATTCCCCTTGTTCTACTCCCACATCCAAGCATGGTAGCAGGAATGGTGGAGAATACCCCACAACCTCTTCCCTTTGGTATAGACTGACTTTCTGTTTGTTTGTCTATGAGCTTTTTGAATCTGACGACGTTTTTGGCTTCCATAACTCCTGTAGCAGTAGATTCTTGTAGCGTAAGGTACCTTTTTTATTTGTGTTAAATTGATTACCAACTAGTTTTATCCCATGTGCCCGGTCTGCCATGGAAAAATTTGCTGAAGAGCAGTTTTCCATTCACTTTATCTATTACCTTCATTATTTTGTTAAATATCAATACTTCATCTTCTCAACAATTCTCCTTATTCTGCTCACCAAATGATGGGATCTCAGCCTTTTTAGTGTTTCCTGATAAAGCACTTGTTCAGTCCCATAATTGTTGTCACTCAGGATCATGCTGTGAATTCTAAGATTGGCTTAGAGGGTCTGGCTGGAAACCTGACAAATGCTTTGCCTACATGTAAAGCAGAATTCATTTCATAGATGGCTCACATTTTCGGTGCTCTGGGAAGAAGCAAGAAGCAGCCCNGAGCAAGCCGCGGAGCGATGGTGACACTCAGTGGCCCTGCCGGAAAAATGCACCTTTCAAGTTCACGGGGATTTTTTCCAATTTATCAGGAAGACAATGGTAGTAAATGAACCCTTTACACAGGTGAATAAAAAGCATGTAGCATAAGCATGAGCCTGCATACTGTGCCGTACAGATTCACACAGTAGAGGCATATAAACAGACATCTAGCCTATATAACTGCACTTGTCTTGTTTCCCTTTCCCACACTCATTTACTCACTTCAGTCCGGAAGTGAGACCGTCACCTTCAGGTACCTCAGAAGGAAAACCCCATCTCTTGTGGTGGACTGTTGATTGTACAAACAGCATTTTTCACGTATGGATTTTAAATATGCCATTCATTTTTTTAATAATAGTGCCCTAACAAGGTCAGAATCCATTTGGAGCCATCTTGTATGCATATAGTCATCCTCCTTTTGAGGGAGCCTACTTCCCACTCCTTTTAAGAGCTTCTCTTTGCAGAAAAATTCCTTTCTGACTGAGATGCTGGTTACCAGATTGCCTGCATGCTGTGTCCTGTACTAAGCTCTTTCCTTTTTTACAGGCTGAAGCAGCAAAACTTTGCAGGAAATTTCCCAGTTGCCTCCAGACCATTTGGGCAACCAAGACCCACACAGCAGTTGTGGTGAGTTGGTGGAAGGAAGTCTCCTGGCCATCAGCCCTACCTTTCCTTACACATTGCAAAGGTTCCTTTCTTGCACTGGAAGGTATTTCCTATGGATGTCACCAAGAACGGGGAGTACTTTTCAACAGCCAGCAGAACTGAGCAAGCATCAGATTGCCCATCCAGCACAGACTAGCCACTTAATGCATTCCCTAATATTTAATTCAAGAGGCAAAGACCCCACTGACTTCTACTGTACATTTCTATCTTAAGGCAGCTTTCCACACAGCAGCTTTTTTCAGCTCTCTTCCTTGCCAGCTTCCTCAGTCTCTCTCATCTGCATTTGAATAACATCAGTCTGATTTGAAACCACAGCCTGGAAATATCTGTTTGTATCCATATTTTATACACTTGGTTTTCTCACTTATCTATCCCACACAGGCACAAGGTACCAAGACTTCCTATCATCAGAAGCAGAGGAATCTTGGTGGGCCTGCTTCTACTGAGATCTAATTTCATGGCAATCTGATCCTAAAAACTGTAAAGCAAAACCCTTGGCACAGGTCCATTTAGAGATGGAAGAGCCCAGCTTGTGGGCACAATGAGCACGCTGGGTTACAGGCATCAGGTTTTATTTACAGCCTCTGTGTCTGAAGTTCAACAAGGCTTTGACCCCAAAGCTCTTCCAGTCCAACACAAAATATCCAGAGGAAGAGACTTGTCAGGAAGGCAACCAGGACAGGCGACAGGTCCCACTTTGCTCCCCTTGCAGAGCACCATCGAACAGTCTCTATTAACTCCTAAAATATCTTGGGAAGGGACAATGCTAGGGGAACAATCCTTGGGGCCCTGCTCAGTCCCTTCATATTTTTGCTTCCCTGAACTCAACCCTGTCCTCTTTTTGTATCAGCTGCCCATAGAATGTATCACTGTTCCTAAGGTTTTCTACCTCCCCTAAATGCTTGTTAAGCACTGCTGGGAGACTTTTATTTTCCTTTTTATTCCCTGTGTGGAAGAGCTGATTCTGCCCACTTTATGGACCAATTGATCTGAAGGGTCAGAGGAAAATATATTTACTGCTCTTTTGCAAGCTATTCTGATCAGGCAAAGGGCTGCTACACAGGGATAACCTAAGCAATCCTTGCACATGACCTGCTTCAGTTTGTTCCTTTTTCCCTTTTTTTTTTTTTCTACCAAAGTACTCCCTCTTTAGAAGCATCATCACTGCTTCCCAAATTCCCAGCTCATCTTGTTGACTTTTTTTCCATCGCCCCTGGGCTTGTTGACTTCCTACCTTACTTCACAGTTTTGGCATGACTGTCCTGGTACTTTCTCTTTTGGCAATCAGCTCTGTAAAACTGGTACCCATTTTTTCTTATCTAGTATCCCCTTTTTTACAAGCATTATCTTCCTAATGGCACTGCATATCCTGCTGAGCCATCTGCATACACTCTGTTGTCTTGTTTCATGAGTTGCATCCTGAAATTCCTCAAACTGTTGTCTTTTTTAAGCAGTGCCACAGGTAAGGATTAGTCATTTGGGTTAATGTCTTGACAGGATGGGGCTGGGTGTTGTCAGAGTCTAAACATGTAGTGAATTTGGAGTGAGTGTTATTTCGGTTTCATGCCCTCCCTTTGTAAAGACTTTGCTGTACAGTGCTTTTCTACCTGAATGAACTGGTAAAGTATTTCTTCTTTAGCATTCTCTTGCCTGTTTCTACTCTTCGGTTGTAACAGAAAAATTATTCACAGGGGCAGGTAGTAAACCAGATCAGGGATAAAAATGAGGGGGGTTTTTTTGTGGGTGGGTTGGTTGCAGATCAACTATTGTGTTAATTGAACTGAAAAGGGAGCTCAGAGATGCGACTTGGGGAAGAGAGAGTTAAACCACTGTGGTGACTGAATGCAAAGTATGTAACTGTGATGTGTACAGTGTTTCCCAATTTTTCATGCACTGAAATCTTCATCAACTGTCAAGTCACTGCCTTCTTTCCAGGTTCCACATGCTTTATTTCACTTGCTCCCAAACTAATGTGTATTAAGCCAGTTTTCACATGGAAAGGGCAAAGGAAATAGGGTGTTTCCAGCACAACAGGGAAGAGGAGAGCTGGAGCAGTGAAGTTTTCCTTATGGAGGCAGAAAACTCAGGTTGCAGAGTCAGAGCATACTAGGAGGAAACCTTCTTTGTGGCATCTGTGGCAAGAAAGAGGAAGGAAAAGGCAAAGTGCCTGATGAATTTTTAGGAAGGTGTCTATGGACTAGGAGATCTTATGGGATGAGTTGCAACATCTCTTTATCATTGACACAGGCATTTCCAGTTTTACTTAGATTTGGGATGCTGTGAGGACTGTATGGAAATGAAATAAAAGTAGATCATTTTAACCTTCCATGGTATGCTCAAGCCTTGGCCTCCATTGAGATTAACACCTGGGCTAGAAACAAGTAGATCCCAATTCAACCTGCAGTCCAAGAAGGCTCTACATCACATGACAGGATTAAATGCAGAGCAGAGGTGGGATGCTTTGCCTGCTTACCACCAGTCCTCTGCTCTGTTCCAGCTGGAAGCCTGTTAACACTAACCTGAACTGCAAGGGAAAGCATATTCTCTGACTGTGCGGTCATCTGTGGAAACAAAAGAGAAAGAGGGTGGTGAGCTGTAGGGCTGCATGGTGGGGGAGTGCCACACTTCTTTCTCTGTAGCACAACCATCCCACTACCTTAATTTTTCACTCTTCAGACTGTGAATGCAGGAACAAAGAAATGTCTCCAGTGGGTCAGGCCAGCAATCTCTCCCCAACACGTATCCCACACAGCTATAAAAGACCACCTCATGCACTGTGATATCTTCTAATGCAAGGACACTTTTTGCAAATAAAAAACCTTTCAGTAGCATGTCCTGATAGCCTTGCTTATTTAGTGATAATTAGTATGTTCATGCCAGATAACATGTATGTACTAAGCACAAAAATTCTTGCACAGGATGAAATAGCAGAGAAAGAGCATATTAGGTGACAATATTTAGCTCTGTAATAGCTGGATTGAAAAGTGTCCTCCTCTTCTTGCCATGGTGTGGAAGGGGGAACAAGAACAGAATTTAGTATACAACATGTAGTGCTGCCTTCTAAATCTCCAGCAGCAGTTTTTCCATTTTGTCCTCAAATTTTTCTTTAAAATAATTCTTAGTGTTCCATCTGCTGTTTTGTCTCATACTGTGTACAGAATAATCAGAGAGATGCAAAATCTCATCAAGATCTCTCTTCTTTGTGCCAATAATTCATTTAGAGCTTTAAAGGATAACAAATAAATTTCCTATTATCCTCTGAGACATGGCAGGACACAATGGATGGCAGGATTATTGCACTATACATAAAATGCATACAACTAAATTCTGCCTTCTAGTGGATCAGGGTAGCACTATGTAATACTGATTTCAAATAAATGCCTAGGTATTCTCAAGAGAGCTAAAAAGCTAGAGAGAGCATGGAAAATTATCATAGAAGTCTTCTAGCTTGAAGCTAGAGGAAGGAAACAAACACAGTTGTTTGGAACACATAACACCCCACAACATAATCACAGTGCCAGGCAGCCTTGTCTCAAGAACTTTTCTAAACCAGTGGCTACTTGAATGTTGAAGTTTCTGAAGAGCAAACCCAAGCCTGAAGTTGCTGGAGGAAGTGCAGTGGAATAAGGGAACTAAGTGAATTAGGGTCACAGAATTATGTCTGAATGGGGGGGTAAAAGAGTTACTTTATGCCAATGTAAGTGAAATCTCACCTGGCTTATAGTAGTCATAGACATGCACTGTTGCAGCTTTCAGATTCTGCACTTCAACATCTTGTTCCACTGAGATGTTAAGCTTCAAAGAACTCTCACCCAGCTGGAGAGAAAAATGGAAGTGAGCAGAAATGCACTGATCACCTCAAAATCACCTGCATACTAACTTTACTCCTTCTGCATCAGAGGGTTTTTTTTCTATCTGTCCAGGTTCTCCCACCCTCTTCCTCTGCTGTGAAAAGTTCACCCTGCTTGACCAGCCTAGAGATTTGTATTTCTGATCTGCCAAAGTCCCCACACAAAATACTTCAGTTGCTACTACTTGAACAGGCAGTTCCCTCTGGTCTTCCTCTTACCTCCTCCAAGTAGATTGTGATTTTGTCTGGTTTCATCTCTGTCTTTTTCACAAGGGGTACCTTCTCCAGCTGTATAGGAAGGCAAGAGATGAGCTTGGTTAACATCAGCTTACTGGCCTTCCCTGTTTCACAGCAGGTTTGGTATTTGTCAGTGAGCTACTGTTGACAAAAGCACTTAGCCTGGTCTGGGGATGAGTCAGGTCTGCCTTCCTCAGCACTGAGATTGTTGGGAGCATATCAAGCCTTAGAAAATACTTTTCAGTTTTGATACAAGTGTCCTTGGGCTGTGTTCCTACTTCTGTCACTTGTAGGAAAGAGAAAACTGGTTACTAGGAGGCTATGTTGGATCTTCCCAGCTATTGTGTGGAAGACTGGAGCATGTCATTGAACAACTCCATGGGATTCAACACTACTTTATGGAATATCCCTAAAAATGGCACTGGTAACTGCAAAGGGGTCCAGTATACCCCAGGTGCTTTTTCATCCTCTTTCTAATGTCTTACTGTGTATGCAGTCCTCACTATGAATATGAAAAACTGCACAACCACTTGTGCAAGTGGGAAGTGGCCTTGTGAAATAGCCTGTTATACCTGCACTCATAGTAACCATTCTCCAACAGTTCTTAAATGTTTGGATATTTCTGACTGAGCTACATCTGGAAAATAGATTTTGATATCCTCAAGGAAAGCTGAAGGAAAAGTCTTACCTCTTTCACAGAACTCTGCACAGGAATGAACCCTGACAGCATCTCCACCTCCACCAGGGCCATGTTACTCGTCCCACGGTCCCCTACATAACTGAAGGTCAGGAGAGAAGCACATTAGACATGGAAGGCAGCACAGCATTTCTAATGGAGATACTAATGGACACTTCCAAACTTTGCCCTGCCTTGCAGTGATATGAAAGCTCAGCAGCATGTCTGACTGGTAGGACAAAGGGACAAAAAATGGTCCCCATCTACTCACTCAGTATGAAGACAGATTAACCATAACACACTTGCTGCACAATGTGGTAATAATATTGTGGCTTCATGTTGCCCTCTCCAGCAGGTGGAAATGGCCTCTGCTGTCACAGGCTGAGAGTGGCAACGCTGGTATTGTTCTCTTTCAATAAGGACAGTAAGGCATGCAGAATATGGATCAAGACTCCCATCCTAGACAGATGCAGGCAAGTGAAATATGGATAGGGACTGGAGTTTCTGCTGACTAGTTCCAGCAGAGGTTCACATGACAGGGGATGCACCTCAGGGCTGATTCAGCCCACGATGCCAAGAGTCTCCCAACATGGGAGCTCAGGTGCTGGTGCTCTGGGGACTGCTGAGCTGCTCTGTGCTGCCTGAGATAATTGCTGTGATTCTGCAAGACACTTCCAGTGCATTGCCATGCTTCTCCAGGCCTTAATTCTCACTTAACAATCTCCTTGGGATGTATGGAGAAGAGAAGAGTCATCCCTGTATCTCTGATTCTACAAGACAGGAGGCTTTCATGAGGTTCTAGTCATACAAGTGGGTTCACACTTTTTTTCCACTGAAGAAAGAGCCTCAAGGGATCTCATACCTGACAGACACGTGGATGTCAAACTCTTTCCTGACACCATCACATTCTCTTGGTACTGTTTCCACATCCAGGACAAAGACCTCTTCTGTTTTTGGTGGTGGGATGTTATAATACAAAGTGGTCTGGTGGGGGAGAAAACATCTCTGTGAAGTAGCCCAGAGTTCCCCTGAGTAAAGGACTACCTGTGCCTCCAGTTTTAATGGATTGGTAGCCAGTGGCTAACACAATTGGACCCAGATGCACTTTCTGTTCAGAGATGTGCTCTTTAGCATATTGCATCAGATACACCTGCCAAATGTAATCCAAAACTTGGAGCTAGCTATCTGTGATTCAAGGCCTCATCAGTCTCATTAAAAAAAGTTACTGTTAAGGTTCAAGGAAGCATATTAGCTAAAACACAGCCCCACAAGGAGAAAGAAGTGTAACTGTTAACTCTTGCCATGCTAGTAGTCAGTAGTTCTAGATCTCAAGGGGAACATACTGGTAAAACAATTACAACCCCCTTAAGAAAGAAGAAAGAACAAAATATTGGAAGAAGACAACTCAGCAGGCAGGGTGATCACACTCATCCAAAGAGCAGCACAGGCAGATCTTCCTCCACCTGCCTGGTGACTGCTGCCTCCCCAGCATGTGTTCATCAGTTATCTTATGCTCATTGACTATATGCAAGTGTAGCCAAGCAATACGGTTCTAGTTACCTCCTACATGCATTAACAAGTAATAATTGTTGTGTCCCCTTGACTAGGCACTGCTTGCAGATTCTCTGTGGGCATCATCTGAACAGAACTGATCCAGCAAAAGAGGTTTTCATAGGGAGTAATTTGAGTTCTTTGCTGCATGGATGGCTCATAAGTAGACCACTACCAAAACTGCCAGAAAAATAAGATGTATCCTCCTGATGGACCAGTTGGGTTGGTGTACTGGAATAAGAAGACCATGGTACCACACAACTCCCAATCTCTGCATGTGATAACAACCCCAAGAATGTTGTGTCAGAAGATATACAGTGTCCAGCTGCTGTAGCAGTGACATCAACAACACACATTCAAAATGGAAGCATGTACCCTTCTGTGTCTCATTACTCCTGACTTCAGATCTACTTGTCTCTTAATAATGACAACTATGTGTAGGATGGGACAGCAAAGCTGAGACATTTCTGAGAGGATACCAGAGATGGTTGCATGAAACCATGTCAACAAAGTACACCTGACTACCTTCAAGTTTGGCATGATTCTGCCTAGAAGGCAAAATCCTGCTCAGAACTTGAGGCTATAGTGCCTGCTTAAAGCCAGACCTCACTTGAGCAGTCAGAGGCAGAACCTGAGAGCTCAGTTCCTTTGGCACACGCACCTGGACATAAACGCAGCCACTGCCCGTCGCTTGCACTGTGTAGGTGCCTGTGTCTGCAGGGAGAGATGCCTGCTGCAGGACCAGCTTGTTGTTCCTGTGCACGTGGAACTGCGGTGGAGAAGCCCCCTTGCCTTTCACTGCCACCTTGACATCTCTCATCTCCTGAGGAATCAGGGCTGCATACTGAGCGAGGGCCTGCAGGCTGACAACCGTGTCCTGAAGGGAGAGAAAAAGGCACTTTGCTGTGGGGCCATGCAAGACAGGACCCAGCACACCAGTTCAGGGACTGCAGAGAGAACCACAGTCCTCAAGGCCCTGCTTCACCCTCTGACACAGGCAGTCTCTATCCCACTAAGTGCATAGGTAGGGTCTATGCTACAGGCAGCAGGATGATTTCTGTTCTTGTGAGAGCTGGGCTCAGCAGTGCCAAACAACCCTGGGTAACCCCCAATTACACTACACAGAGTTTCCCTTTTTTCCCAAGCAGAGCTCATATACCTTTGTCTGCAAAGGATGGGTCTAGAGTGACATGCACATGAGAGATGTGCACATCGCTCCAGGCACAACATCCTTCTCTTTCCCCCATGATTTTCCCTTGTTTGTTACCTGTGTGGAAGCAAATCCTCCAAAGGCATTTCTTTGTCCACTGAGCCAGTGCACAAGTTTGCTCACTGAGGCTTCATTGGGTGACAAGTCTGGTTTGGAAACATGAGCCAGGACGATGTAGGCTACTGTCTCAATCATGGAAGAAGACTTCTCATCATCAGATTGTGATGTCAGTAGCTGTGCTGATGGGGGAAGTAATATGTGGAAGAGAAGAACTGTAGATCCCCATGGATGTTCAAAGTTATGTCTCCAAGATTCAGCATTTTTGCTGTTTCTGTATTTGCCTAGCATAGAGTAACAGGACCCCCTGTGCTGAAAAGCTCTAGGACTCATTTCCAGTCACTTGTACCTACTGCACAAGAGCTGCTCAGTCTTTGAGGGAGAATTGCTGTCAGGCTACTGGAGGAGAAAGACTACCCAGCTTACTTTGCTGGCATCCTCACTGTGCAGTGCACAGTGAAGGGCAATTTAAGCAAGAGCTGGGCTCCCACCTCAGGTCCAAGTTCACAAGCACTGAGTACATCTGAGTCCAGTTGAATATTTCCTGTACTGGTAGTAGAGGACTAAAAAAAAATTCAGCTAAGAATTTAGCTTAATTATGCCAGGCTTAATTGTGTAGGCATCTTCTGCAATGGTACAAATGTGAAAACCTGAAATGCTTTTAAATTCAAAGTCAGTTTTCAGAACGTTCACTGTTGAAAGAAGAACCACCAATTCATTTTTTTGCATAATACCAGCCTCAAGACTTCAGAATTTAGCTAAGGTCCTCTATGGAGAACCTTCATTATGTTTATCACAGTGGGAAGTTTTTTCTTGTTCCATGTGTATTATCACAGAGGCAGCTCTGAACAAGTACTGCACTGAACGTGTGCAATTCTACTCCTTCCAGTTTGCCCCCTGGCTGTCCTGTGAAGGCAGCTGGCAGCTTGAGCAGCTATGCAGAGAGCAGCACTCAGCACCAGTAGCTGGTCAGGCTGGAAAATCCTCTCTCCCTTTGTTTCTTTGTTTGTTATTTTTCAGCCCCCAGTGCAGTTCAACATAGTGCCAGACAAGCAAATATGGGGAAGAACTTACTTAAACCAACTTAGGTAATATTACCAACTGTTTAACCATAGGCTTAGGTGCTTTGAACACCCCGCCCAGTATCCTCACTCAGGACAGAAGTCCATTTTTTCCCCAAGCTAATGAGACAAAAGGAAAAACCAAGCTCAGCAACACAGCAATAAAGGTCCACCCACCCAAGGGCTCTGAGCTGAGTAGAGCAGCAATGGGGAACCAGCCAAAAGGTTTGAACATTTCATGTAAATGTCCTGAGAAGCAGCTGAACAGACATGGTGAAACAAGTTTCCTCTGCAAGATCTGTTGTACTATGTATGGATTGCTGAAGAATTAGAGGAGCACCACAACACAAATAAGCATCTTAGCTGCACAAATTAAGCGTGGATCACCTCTGCTGCTTTTGATTAGAAATTGTTGCCTGGATTCTCAGAGCTTCAATAAATTATGATTTTCTGACACAAAAGCCTATTTGAGAATTGCTAAATTTCCCAGATTACTGTGGTTAAATGCTACAGATATCAGACCGTGAACACAGTCATTACCTCTAGGACCCCAAAGCAAAAACCTACCAGTTTCTTTCTCTGCCATATCCAGGAGCTGCTTTCTCATCTCCATGTCCTTACTCAGCGTGAAGACATAAGCCATCAAGGCCTTGACATAAAGGCTTGTCTCATCAAGTGCTACATTCTTAAGGCAATGTAAGGCATTATCCAACACGGTATCCTGAAAAAGGAGTCCAAACCAAGTGAATTTCCTCTGGCCAAACAACATGTTGTTGTGAACATCTGTCCAGACACATCCTTGATGTATTATATTGCTAGCATCTCTCCCAGAGCTGTGGAGCGTGAAGCAGAGTGGTCAAAGCATCACTGACTGGGGGTTGAAAGCAAAGGTGTGCTGGACATATCACTGGGATAGGGGATTGCTAATACACTGGAGAATCCAGCTGTAGGAGGTGGCTGGTAACACACTGGCTCAGAATTGTCAGACCTGCATGCTGCAGATCTCAGATCCTGAAGGGTGTGATGCTGCTTTTAGAACTGCACCATTAAGCCTGGAATATCAGTTCTCTTTTGCTAGAACAGTATACACTTTTTATTGAAGATAATTGCTTTTATTTGGGGGGAGGGGGAGGGAGGACAATGCATACCTGAAAAGTAGTCTTTTTTTTTCTCCTTTAGCTCTGTTGATCAGTTTAATGAAAACTACTGCCTCTCCCTGCAAGCCCTTTGTTATTTTCAGAGACAGTTGTTTCCCCTGAGATCAGCTGGGAAAAGCAAGTGCTCTGCTTTGCTGCAAACCAGGCCATTTATATTAAGGACTCCTCACCAAGTTAAAAATTTCCTATTGAGCTTATTGTGTACCGAGGTGGGAATGACAGAACCCTTCACCAGCTCAAGCTGGGTACTCCCTGAAGCCCCCAGCCAGGGAAGAAATGAATGGTAGAACATGCTCCCAAGCCCTGCAGGAGCTCAGGTGTGACTTACATTCCTCTCCACAGGGAGTTCCACCAGTGCAGCAGCAATATAGGCTGTTAAGGAGATGGTATCATCCACACCGCCCTGCAAGCACACAGTCATCAGAAAAGGGCAAACCCAACCACTGCTTGCCTGGCATTGTGCAGCCACTAACACTGCATCTGAGAGAGCACCAATGTGCTTCTAGGCATTCTTGCACAGGAAAGCACTCCAGGCTCACTTGCTGAATATCATGAAAGTTTGGTTTTGAGGGCAATCTCAGCCATGTTGTTCCTAGACATCCCTTCTCATAGAAAGGCATGAAGCAAACTGTTAAGCAATTTATTTTATTAAATATGTTACAACTGTACACTTGAATAAAGTTTTTATGATGCAGGATTTGCATACAAGAAATTGTGCAAGTTTACATATCATTCATCTGACTTTGAGAAACTACAGCTTGATATGTGTTAAACAGGTTTTCAGGAACCTCTTTTCACCTCAGAGGACATTCACTCTTGGGGAAGTTCTGCTTACATACTCAGATATGAGACAAAAATACATCTGAAACGAGAGGGGGAACTTGGGCTAAGATGCTAAGCAGCATCATTCACACTGAATAGAAGAACCTTTGTAAGTGTGAGGCAGGTGGAAGTGCAAAACCTATTCCAGAAAGTTCTGTTCAGATAGAAAGCTCAAGCTGGGAAATTAATGACAGTAAAACAAGGATGAACAGTCTACATGTACACTTTGGTTTTATTTCGTACTGCATCCAAATTTTATGAAAAAAATGTGTAACCCTTTGCTTTACTAATGTAGCAGCCTGTTTTCTTTCACAAATCTGCCTTGTATTTAATGTGGGCAATTTTGCAATCTGACCAGTGTGGGTTATTTGTACCTTTACAAAGGCAATGAACCCAAGTATTGCCATACTGCACACACACTGTTCAGTACCTAAGCTCTAGGGCATGTTCACCAAGAGTTTGGTGCATTTCCAGCTATGCTGCAGGGATCATTTAAGGGATGCCAAGCTCCAGGAGAAGTCATATTTCTGGGGCAGTGGAGGGACAACTGTGTCTTCAGACAATCCTGTATTAGAGCACATAGAGTATTTTGCACTGCAAGGTATGAGAAGAGGGGGAATCCAGCCAGGGTATTCTAGATGAGCACTAAAATATAAATGCATTTCTCATTTCCCTGTGCCCTTGTAGAGCCTTGGCACAATTAGCTGTGCTGTCATTTGGCTAGAGTAAAAATTCAGAAAGCCTAGCAGAGTCTAAAACCTCACACAGAGGAAATGACCGCTGGTTTAGGCCATGTTCTTCATTCTGCTCTGGGAAGATGCCTTAGCTGAGCTAGGCCATGGGGACATTGCTTTGTGCTACTGTTCACAGTGGAAAAGCCTGAGGAAGCAGCCCTGTGCCTCACATTGTGTTCCTCCTGTCCCCACCCCCATGTCTGGCAGCCATACCTTCAGGTCATTGTTGAAAAGCTTCCCCACACTCTGGAAGCAGCCACTGGGCAGCTGGTGCTTCTGCAGCCAGCGCAGAGCGCTGCGCACGTGGTCCTTATCGATGTAAATGTGAGAGCTGGCTTGTCCAAAGGACCTGGCCACAAAAGCTGTCAGCCTGTGAGCAGAGCACAGAGGAACCCCATGTCACAGCCAGGAGATGGGCCAGCAAGGATGACAGGTTTAGGATGACAACAGCAATTCTGGTCACTCACCACGTGTTGCCCTGCTCATCACCTTTCCCAAAGGCGCTGTAGGAGCCATCGTCGTGTTTGTAGAGCAGCTGACGCTGGTAGCCTGTGACAACAGGACGTGGCTGGCTGTGAGGACCTGGAGCATCTCAAACTGCACCCTTGCCACAGGGAGATGGCTTCACCAGGTCCTACAGTCAGAGCTGCTGAGACAAGCACACCACCCCCAGCTCCCCCCGCATCCCACAGCACCAGAGGGACAAGAAGCAATTGAACAGCACCGCTGAAGTGTCCATGCGGCTGCTCTGCATTACAGGAGCTGTTTGGAGCAAGAGCTGTGGCTACCTGCCCTGCTGCTTTGCAGAAGGATGGCATGGTCAGCCACCTCATGGCTGCCCATGTGCCAGGGAGCCCTCAGGGGCCTTGCTGTGAATACAAAGGTAGGGGTGAGGAGCAAGGCTTTTCTTAGAGGGGACACAAATGAAACCCTATTTGCTTTTCAGCACTTCTCCTAGCCCTGTTGGGACTCAACAAAGCACTTTTTATGGGATGTACTGGAAGCAACAAGAACATGCCTTCAAACTCTGATGGCAGCATGCTGTCTGCATCTGTTTGCTCTCCCTCATCCTCATCACAGCCTTATTGTTTATCCTTTGTCTTTCCTCTCTGCCACCACCATTCTCCTGGGTAGGCCCCCCTCTCCCAGATACATGTACTTGTTCTCAGTACATGCTTGCAGTACCAGAGAAAAAGGGGGAAAGAAAAGGAGTCAAATCCTGTCCAGACAACACTGAAATATGAGGCACATTACAACATGGGACACAGACACTGGCACTGTATTAAATTCAGATTATACTAGAGAGAATTGACATGCCCCCAGAATATGTTTCCTAAAACATGGGGAAACACTAAGCTACTGAACTCCTATCTATTCCCAAAGGCCACTCTTTATTCCATGTAATAGCATCCGATGCCCTGTTTTCACAAGGTGCTTCTGTTAGCCTTGGACTGATAAGGGAACAAACAGGCATCACACAATGATGGAAATCACTAATTACCTACACCTTTCCCAAAAAAAGCAGATTTAGTACCTCAATTACCAGCAGAGACAGAAGTGGTGCTTTCTTCAGAAACACACTTTCCTTTCCATGAGACATTTCCCTTTTTTCTGTGATACCTTTCTTTGTCACAGCTTTGGCAGTTGCTCCCACTCCCGCCCTTCAGCTCCCCACCAGACTCATACCACACTCTCTTAATTTATAGCAGCTTCATTTTTGCAGCAGAAGGAAGAAGGACAATGCTTACCTGTTGTCAGAAATTTCAGTGCTTTATCCCTAATTTCTGGGTTCAGTTGTTTAGTCTTATTCAGGTACTGGAGTATGAAGATGTTTGGTGCAAACTGGACCATGTTCTGTTCACCACAGCCAAAGGGCATGCTTAGCAGCTGGTCTAAGTTTTGAAGTGCTGGACCCATGATGTCACCTTATATTTGAGAGGAGAGACAGAAGAAAGGAAAAGCACAGACACTGAGCAGTGTGAAACAAAAGGACTGCTGCCTTCCCTAGACTCTACTGGGATCCTAGAAAAGAGCCAGTCCCTGACTGAACAGATGTGATTGAGATTTCTGGTGACCCCTCCTACATTAGGTCAGCATACAATGGGAGGCCATCATGGTTCTGGGAGGAGGAAGGGAAGTTTGAGGGGGTCTGAAGAAAGGTAAAGAGACCTGTCATTCCTGACTGGGTACCAAGGTGGGAAAGGAATTTCAGAGGCAAAGTAGATGGAAATCTGCAGGGATGGTTTTGGTTCACTTAGGCAGATGGCAGTGACAGAAGTCAGAGAGGATATCCTGTTTTGTGCCTTTTCCTCCAGGCACTTGGGGATCACCTGGAATCATGCCTTATGAGAGGAACAAATATTGGAAAAGATTACTTGATCCACATTCCTGAGGCCAATATCACACCCCTTAGAGATGATCTCATGAGGAGCTGGGTCAATGCATCAGTAAGGCCAAAGCTTTGTGCAAGTTTTTTTTTCACCACAGACCCAAGAGCAGGGAAAGCCTTTCTCACCAATGACAGAGAACGTGACTCGGGCAGATCCCTCCAGCACTTCTGCAGGCAGAGTCAGGGAGAACTCTTCAGAGATGGTGTTATCTGAGGAAGGCAGAAGCCAGACATTTATCCCATGGAAGAAGCCATTCATACAAGTGTAATATCCAAGAAGACCCAGGTGAAGCATGATGTGCATCAAGTCACAGGAGCCAAGACTTGTAAACAAATGCCTCAAAACAGGAAATTTTGCCAGGTAAAAGACTGATATGGACAAATTATAATGGCTGTTCCCCCAGGCAGGGAGGGTGCCACCAGTGCTTGCTCTGTGATTAATTCCCCCCACCTCTGGGTATTTGCAGTAACCCTGTCCCTTCCATCCTGATCTCATGATCAATGACAGTCAGGAATTTTTATTCCCTACCTGCAGGACAAAGAAAGGCATTTTGGGTCTTCTCTTGTAGGACACCTCCTGGCTGCAGACAGAGAAAGAGCAGTTCAGATAGGGAAGACAGGAAAGGAAGTTACCCTGCCTTAGCAAGTTTGTCTGATGTCCAAGAAGGGGCTAAGCTGCTTCTTAGCATCTTGCTGACTGCCCCAGGGGACAAACCCCTGTCCCCAGGGGTTCTCCACCCTGAGATGCGACCAACCTTCACAAGCAGAGGTTTTATCACTGCGTCTCTCCCTCCTTGCAAAGGTGTCACAGCAATCTTGTTACCACAAAAACTGTGTGACTCTTCTGCCACACTGCTCACGGTGATGTTCACTCTGCCTGCAGGGAGCACAGGGGCACGTGGCTGAGCACTTGCAGCAGACAGCTGGATGTATGAGCATTAGATCCAGACATGCAGACTCAGGCAAATTCCAGCCCTCCTCCCACAAGCTGCCACACATCCCTCTGCCCAGCCTCACCCAGCCTGGTCGCCGTCACGTTCCACACAAAGGTTTTTGCTTCATTGTCACAGAGGCAGCTGGTGAACTGGCAGCTTGGACAGGCATCCACCTTCAGTTCTGGGGTCTCTGTGAGGGTGGTGTGGACCTGAGCATGGTGGGATGTACAAGCACACATTGGGTTAGTGTTAGTAACAGGCACTGCACCAAGCAGCAAATACCCTGGGTCATAAAATCCGAGAGGTTGTTCTTTATGGCCCAGATGCTGGAATCCAGGGCTGCTGAGGAGCTCAGAGCTTGCCTTTGGGCTTGAGTTTTTGCTCTGACAGAGGCCATGTAACTGTGGGAACTCGCTTGGGGGAACTCACCTGGATACAGTCCTTGAGGTAGTTGAAGACAGTGGCTTTTAGGCTGAAAGTCTCTCCTTGGATCACAGAGTATGGCAGTGATACATCCACAAAGAAAGGCTGGAAGACCCTGAGAGAGGTCAGAGGCGAGAAACCAAAGCCAATATCGGCAACACAGAAGGTGTTGGCATTCCATTCTGTGATGGTGTCAGGTACAGCAACTTGGAGAGATGCTTGTCCATCACCCCTACAGCAGGAAGCAGAAGAGAAGAACTTGCTTAGAAGCAGTCAGAATACTCCAGGAGTGTCCCTGGGGAAGGAAGGCAGAGGCTGTTACCAACCCAACAGAGACCAAATCCCAAATCCAGGTCTCTGGGAAAAGCGTCCGTGGTTTTGGCTTCTCCTTGGCAGCAGAGTGAGGTTCAGAATCATAATGGATAGCATGGCTGCCTGGTAGGAAGCAAGAGATGCCTCAGAAAACAGCATGTGTAGCTACAGGTGAAACTAGCTCTTCATTCACAGGCAATCTAATACAAACCACAAATGCTTTGTGATACAGAACAAAAATGGACAGGGCTGGTGCTTTAATGAGAATCTCACATAGTGTGGTATCTTTGGGCAACACAGCTTAAGGAAGACAGAGTTGGATAGAGTTTAGCCTGAGGCTCAGTCTGACGGATCCAAATTTGGTCTGGATCCAGGGGGAGACAGCATGCTGAAATGGAGTCACACTCCTTTAAATAATCTGTGAAAGTGCTGGCAGAGAGCACACTATATTTCATATGAAAAACACTGAACACAGGGACACCAAGAAAACGTGGAGATTTGAGCTACTATCTGTGGTTTGTGAATCAGGTCCATTGAAATAGACACAAGCTTTGTTGTGTCCCTACACAGACTGGAAACGCAGCAGGATGGGGGTCAGTTGTCTCAGCTGCAGGCTGGCCTGAACTGGGAGAGGGGAGCTTCTTCACTCAAGGAGATGGGCATGTCTGTTTCTTACCAACCGAATAGTGTTTTCTTAGATATATCTTTTTCTCAAAGTCTGGACGCACACAGGAAACGGGTTTCTTGATTCTAGTGTTGGTAAATATTTTCATGCGTAGTCTCTGGGAAAATAGTACAGACAGCAAATCATTGATAAATAAAAGGGAACAAGGAATGTTGAAACTACCTCATGATCATGGGTATCAAATGGGGGCTGGTGGCCATTGGTGAAACACTTTAAATGCTGCTTGTTTATATCTATATCCATAAACTTACAGGCTCAGACTCAGATGAGTGCATGAGGAATGGAAACCAGTTTCTGAGGAATACTGGGACCAAGTATTACTTCTCATATGAGTAGATTTCAAATAGATCTGCTCTTCATAAGTCTGACCCTAGCAATGAGACACAGTCTAAGGAATAAGCATCTAGGAGACAGCACAGTAACATGCCTTTTGAAGGGAATCACAGTCTGTATCTGTATGGTAGACTTCCATCAACTTAAGAAACCCATGCAATTCAAATTACACATTGGGTCGTTTTCAGTGTGCTGTTACCCTCTCCTCCTATTTTGAGGTTCTTCTACTTGCATATATTTTTTTAGAGAGCACTCAGACAGAAGCAGCACTTCTTGCATTTCAGTTAGCAGACATGTTAACACTTTTCTGGCTATCGTGCTTGTTAGCACATTAGTTTATTTTGTTGTTTGTCTTGACAGTTAGCTATAAAGCCAAACTGTGAAAGACTTCCTTTTATTAAAACTGCTTTGAGGATGAGTAAGAGGACATTCAGTGAAACACAGAGTAAAGTAGTTTGTAAATACAGTAACAGCCGAGTGGTGATTGGTCAGAATATGGTGAGGTGCTCAGGCATTACTGCTGTATTCCTGCCACTTCCCCTTTGTCATTATGGTAGCCTGAAGTAAATTTGTTCATTTTTACACTATCTTTCTCAAATCAGGCAGTTTGTACTGTGCTTACTTAGCTTTCCCCATAGCCCCCAAATGAGCATGGCTACACTGAGCAACCAGGAACAGACGACTTCTTGTAGGCATTCAGGATGGCACATTGGAACTCACTAGCCCAGGAGAAGTTTAGAGGAGGTGTAGGCACTCACCTTAAACAGATTGTAGACGTCAGCCTCACTCTGGTACCATGGTGCACCCATGCGAGCCTTTTTGTGAGGGCTGGGCTGCTGGGACAGACAGGGATACGCCTCAAAGTCCTCCAAGCGGTAAGGCAAGCCTCGTCCTCCAACCGTGAAGCTGTCTTCAAAGAATTCCTCATACAGCTGCAATGGAGAAACAGAGGTCTCCAAAAGGAGCTGGCCAACAGGCATGTGTGTGGGCCAGACTTTTGGGCTGTAGCCCTCTATTACATATTGTGGAGCTTTGCAGCTGAGGAAGTTGGCAGTGGCCCAGCTTACTCTAAAGGACATAACATAAAGGACATACATATATGGGATAATATACACTAAAGGACATATATCCAAGGAGTGGATGTAGACAAGCAGCTTTTAGTCTCCAAGACAGTTCAAGCCTTTCAACACTAGGGTGCAAAATTAGGATAAAAATGCATGATTCAGTTTAAACACGAGGCATTGGCACATCTGACCTACATACTGAAGGATTGCTGCTTTAAACACCTGTTAGCAGATGATGCAAGGGCTCTGCACTAGGATAGCACCCTATGGAATGGAACACCAGATCACACTGTGGGCCCTATCAACAGGTGTAGTGTGTCCCCCTGGACTTGGTGAGGCTTCTTTGTAACATGCTGGACTGCTGTAATTTAGCTTACAGCCCTGCATAAGGCATATACCTGGTTTTATTATCTCTGGTACACATTGTGGATTTATGTCAGGATTTTCAAATTTTGCAGTATTTTTGCTCCAAGGTTTTAATTCACTCCTCTGAAACACACAGCTGCTTTAAGTAAGTGTCTCCAACCCTTCTGATTCTTAGAATCCCTCTGTGTGCTGACAAAGTACTGACCACTTTTCACCAGCCACTGGGTGTGCTCTGGGTGCTCTCCTCTAGCTACTGTTTTCTGAAGAACTGCTCAGAACCACTGATTATGGTTGCAATTCAGCAACGGTTAGGGCAGAGGGACAGGAGTACCTTGCCAGGGCAAAATTCCATTTCAAAGGCTTAACCTCGCTGGTTGGTGGAAGATGGTAGAGCAGAGATGTGGATGTGAGGAAAGCTGCTAAGCTAAGCTGCTAACCCTCCCTCCAAAGCACCAGCACCAGCACCAGCACCTCCTTGTAACATCTCTCCCTGCCTATCCCTGCAGTGCCAGGTAGCATTTAGCACCCTTCAGGCAGAGGCTCAGAGCACAGAGCCGAGGAGGAGGAACATGATCACCCCGTAACTGCTCAGAAGAGGCTGAGGAAGGGGAATGGCAGGGCAGCCACCCAACACTGCAGCTGTCCTGGGATGTGCTGTGGGCTTCCTCCCACCCGTGCATGGAGGCAGAAGGCAGGCAGACACTAGGGGGCTGGACAGGGCAGGCTGCACTCACGCTGTCTGCTGTCAGGGTTTGGTTCTTCTTCAGGAGGACACTCCTGTCAACAGCTCGCACAGAGCACAGGGACCCTGGAGCAGCCTTGAGGTTCAGTCGGACTTTGGCTCCCGGGACTTCCTCCTTGTGTGAGAATTCCAGCGCCACCTGCAAAAGAAGACAGGATCTGGTGACTTAGTCTTGGAGAGTGGGACCTTGACTGGGCAGCAGAAGGAAAGACTTCAAATAAGGTAGGGAAGGGAGATGAGGTACTGAATGAGGCCATCCTTGAAATCCCTTGGGAAGGTTGAGGAGGCTGTAGTGCACACAGCCCTAGCCTGAATTCCTCTGCCACCACACATCCATCACCCTCTGATCCAGAATTACTACAGGCAGCTAAGCAGACAGGCTTCTCTTCTGTGTTAGGGAGTATATGAGGGACAGTGTGTTCCCAAGTCAGTAATGGAGAATGGGGGGAGAAAAGAGTTAAAAGGGACCTGGTGTAGTCCTTCAGCAAAGCTTGCCAGTTGGTGTTGTGGAGAGCAGGGCTAGGAATTAAGGGAGAAGGAGGTTACCTGTCTTGTTTCCCAGCCAAAAATACTGGGCATCTGGTTTTGTGTTTATCCAGCTTACACCATTTGGATGAGGATAAAACAGGACCAGGAGCCACAGCAGACCATGGCACATCAATGATGTTATCACATTCCTTGTGTGATTTCTGCTCACCTTATGTCTAAAGCACTTTTCTAGTTCAAACTGCTCCACATCAGCCATCACCTCTCCATCCGAGAAGACCGCATACACCAGAAGCTTGATGTCAGGCAGGAA
Organism: Rhipidura dahli; assembly: GCA_013399225.1. Lineage (NCBI taxonomy): Eukaryota > Metazoa > Chordata > Aves > Passeriformes > Rhipiduridae > Rhipidura > Rhipidura dahli. The sequence continues at coordinate 87,278 of VXAC01003501.1, forward strand.
GTCATTGCCAACAGGCAGAGTCAGTGAGAAGGAGCCCTGCAGATCTGCACAAGACAGCAGCAAGGAAGAGAGAGAAAACATCCAAACAAATCAGCTCATTGGAGTGGGACACATGTTAAGAATCAAAAGAGGAGACTTAAAAATTTCTACCTGCAGGTAAGAGCACCCCACACAGACAATGTCACAAGTTAACAATAAACCAAGCATACGAGCCATTTCTTTCTCCAAAGGTACAAGTTAGCAGCAAAGTCATAAGATTGGATACTAGATCAATTAGACAAGACAGAAGGAGGACAGTTGCCTAGAAAGACACTGAATTGAGAAGAGATTGTTGGTCTTAGGAGAAGGATCACCCCTGAGAACTCAGTTCAACATTTCCCACCTGTGGATAAGAATAACACCTGCTGACAGAGTCACTGGAGAGTGATCAGTTTCCTGGGGTATGTTATGGGGCACTTAATTTCTCATGTTTTTACTCACTCTCATGGGTAATTGGCACCTTCTTCTCTCTGCTGAAAAGGATCTTGCCTTTTGCTATCACCTGAAGAACAAAGAGAAGCCCCATTCAAGGGTCTGAATTCTGAGAGTGTGAGGAGAGTGTGAAAAGAATACAAGAAGAGAGAATGACATCTGACAAATGTTGCCCCAGAAGTTCCTCCATCAGAACATGATTTCCAGAGCTCTGCAGCAGAGATGGTGATGGTATAGCTGGGTAGGACTTGAGAGGTGTTGGCTAAGCCATGAGAAGGTGTGGCTGCTCGGAAAGCCAGAGGTACATCTGAAGCTACAGGCAGCTGCTCTTAAGACCCAGCAAACTGAGATCTTTGCATTACTAGGATAGAGAACTTTTTGATTGTGTGAGTGAATCCAGTTCAGTAACCAAGATAGTCATAACCTCTTGGCTAGGCTGTAGTCACACCCTTGCTATGACTCACTTTCTTGAAAGTGGACTTCATCAAAACACAATTACACAGCTCTGGTGTGCATCAAGGCCCTGTGCAAGGGCCTTTCAAACTTTTCCCTGCAAAGATGCAGGCACAGGGATGTCAGCTGCCCCAGAGATCGCCTCTTAGTTCTCAGACAGATTGACCCAGGCACAGATGGACATCTGGGGCACACCTTCTGGGCAGAGTTCAGGCTAGCCCTCCACTGCCATCCATGTGAACATAAAGTAGGGCAAATGGCAGCCATCTACTGCCCAAGCTTAGGTCAAGACATGGATAACAAAGCAACACAGCTGGGGGCTACAGGCAGGTCCAGGAACTGGAAAGCAGGTGAAGGTTTGGGCAGAACAGAACTCACAAACTGTCTAGGAGTAGCTTTACCCTTTCTTTGAGTATCTCTGTGCCCTGAGAAAAGGGTAAAATGCCAGCAAACATAACCTTGCCCTGAGAATCAACTGTCTTCTGTGCTCACCAAGTAGTAGAAATCAATGTGGTCTTCTCCAGGGCTGAGTTTATTCTGGGAAAGGATATAATCCACCTGCACTTCCTGCTTTTGATCACAGGACATCACATCATTCTTGGCCTTGATCTCAAGGAAGCTGTTGCTCTCAGAGTAGAAAGGTTTCAGCCAGTGGAAGCTGTCCTCTGTTTCACTTTCAGCAGAAGATGGACTGTCATCAGTTGGAGGGGTGTAGGTACCCTTCAAGCACATAAACACAAGGTGGCAATACAATTAGTATCAAGTGATGCAAGGGAACTTGTACACCTGCTGAAACCCTGTTATCACCTGGGCTGATGGCAGACTGCACACCTGTAGGCTAAAAATAATAATTTGTTGAAATGTCATTTTAAAGTCTCTTACAAGATTTTCTCCTATGAAGTTTTAGCAAAAAACTAAGCCTAGTAGATTTGACCACAATCTCATTTTTCATCATTTACCTTTTCATGGGACACACCCCACACCAGGCAAAAGATTTTCAGTGGCTGATACTCACCTTCAGAGAAACCATGGTGCTGTTCCAGCTGGTGGTATCCAGAGTGAAGTGAGCTTCCCCCTTCTCGTCTGTGAGGAGTGACAGATGTGTCTCCTCATCATTGACATCAACTATTAGATGGACTGTTTCGTTTCTGAGGGGAGACCTTGCACTGTGGCAGAATATCTGTAGGGAAGGGGAGGAAGTTAATACCCTCTTGTGCCAGACCCTGAGGCACTGCCAGAGCTTAATGTTAATTGCTTCTATTAATCACTGGGTTCCCTCAGCCTTTATAGCTTTCAGACCTGTTGGAATGATCCAAATAAAAGCCCAGTAAATACACAAAACCAACAATTTGAAGCTGTTCAGGACTGGAACAAAATGGTAATACAGGCAAATGAGACACCTCTGTTGGGGGAAAAGGTGAATTCCTCAGATCCTGAGCTGCTTCTTGGACAATGCTGCAGGGTCTTTGATGATCAGAAAGAGATTTGTCTCCAACAATTAAACACTTGCTGTTTCTTGCCCTCCATGCTGGGGTCAGTACTGGCCCAGGTGAAAGTGTTTCTAACCCCAGGACAGTAGTCCTAGCATCACCCAGGGGACCTGAGTCAGAAATGACTGCCAGTGCACTGATATGCAAGGCTTTAGAGATTTCTGCCGAGTTACCATGAGCATTTGTCTGAAGGGAATGTTACGTGCCTGCTGACGCCACCCCCATCCCATATGCACAGACTAGGTCCAGGAGCTGCTCCTGGGGAAGCCTCCAGAAACTGCAGCTGGCCCCAGAATTCCAGTCCAGGAAATACACTATGATAGGATGGGGAGAAAAAATTCCTTCTACAGGAGGCTTCACTCCTAGTTTCTGGGTGCCAGCAGAGCAGCATTTACTTTCCTGGAGGCTGTTGCTTTCTACCTGCAAAAGGTTATATCTGTGACGTAGTCTCAGCAGAGCAGGGATCCATGAGTGTTACCTTCCCTGTGTATGGCATCCCACGTTTGTAGAATGGATGGAGGTTGACAAACTCTACAGATTTCATTACCGTTGCGACAGGAATCAGAGCTGTTTCCACAGAATGTGCTCCTGGGTGGGGACATGAAAAATCTGTTGAATCCTAAGCAGTGCTCTTAGGGAAGCAGAAGACAAAAAGGCATTTCAACACTACCTACAGCATCTACAAGCTCTAAATTTCGGAGAAAAAATACATTCTTCTAGGACATGCTGCCCTCAAGCTTTCTGGGCTTCCTGCTTCATGACATGAGGCATCGTAGCCTATAAGTATTTATTTATATGTTTATTTGTTTGTGTTTTTTGAAGATAAAGGGAAACTACATGACTGTTTAGTTATAAACAGTCTGGCACCCTGGTGTCCAGGCAATCATTAAAAAGTTATACACATACTAAGAAAGGTGAACAGTGGGGAGGACTAGGAAATCTGGTGAAAATAGATGGAAGAGGTACTAGAATAGAGACTATTACCATGATAGAAGATTTGGGAACCTTCAAATTACTTTTTCAAAAGAAATTCCACTGCCACAGAAAGACCAAAACCAAAAATATTGCCTGTGAAGAAGAGAATGCTCCACATATTATCTAGTACCTGTTCCATTTTCCACCAGTTTTCCTACTGCAATTACATGGCTGTCAGCTTCATTTATTTCCAGAGCTTCTGTCTTCATTGTGAAAGTAGTGCAGCCATCCTTATTTGTCTGCAGAGAGAGAGGTGAACAGAGATAAAGAGCATGGTGTGGAGGAAGAGAAACTCATAGGTGCCAGGCAATCCTACAGAAGTATATCCAGATATTTTCAGAATAGAGGAAAGCTCATAAATCCTAACTGCAGAAACCCATCATGGATACCTTAGGCAGAAAAGAAAATCAATATGCTTGGATTAAATAGTCACCAAAAATAGTGGCAGAAAAAAAAAAAAGTACTTAAGGCAAATCACAAAAGGGTTAATTATGTCACAGACAAACTCAGGAGACTGGATTCAGCCCAAATCCCATAGCTGAGAGAGCCTGAATTTCATTATGTGAGCTAAAGGTCTCCCTGAAATATTATGGCCCTGATGAATAAAGCCTGATAGTGTGGCTTTCCAGACATGCCCATTCCTGTGACATGGCCATATTAAACATGGGCATCCTGCCAGGTACAGATGGTAAGAGCTTTGCCAAGCACTGAGGCAGAGCCCGGCTATGGGCAGTGTTCCTGGCCACGCCTGTGAAGTGCTCCTCAGAACCTTCCAGGGCCTCTTACATGCCATGTGGAGCTGGCAGTCAGCTGGTGTTTTGCACAGCTAAGACTGTACAGCATTCCAGCTGGAGTGCATTTCAAAAGATGCAGAGATCCAGCTAGATTTTTATATTCTGGCTCGTTGCTGGCTGGTCTGACATTTAGAAATATTTTCCTGTGGCTCTCAGGCCAAAAGAGCTGCATCTGAAACCCGTGGGAAAAAAACAAATGCGAAGCTTAACCACAAATATATAATGGACACAGATGGGAAGAAACTGTTACCAGCAATGGACATAATTTCAGGCCAGACTCTAGCAAGCTTTAGATGACCCATTGTGCAGGGATACAGCAAGAAGCAGGGCATGGATCCACAGCCCATCTGATGCTCTGATAGCCTGCCTATTGGTGGGAGTGGTCACAGGGCTGAATAGGCCGGTGGTCTGAACAGCCCCCACCTGATGGGGTGATCTGATTGCATCCAACATGACACAGACCCTTGGAAAGGGTGCCAGGCACCACTGCTTTCCATAGCTCACACCTTGTCCCAAAGCACGGAGTCAGGCATGCACAGCTAGAGCAGTAATTCAAGAAACAGGGTTATGGGAAGAGGAATCAATGGTCTGATCATGTCCAGCAACTGGGAAGACAGAAGCTGGTGCCCATCTGAAGTGTATTGAGGCAGGTTAAGGGGGCAGAAACACATTTCCAGCACATGATACTTCTCACTCTCCTATTCATTCACCTACCCAGCTGTTTTGCTTCTGAATCGCAGAACTTGTAATATTGCCTTCCATGGCCTGGGAGAATGTCATGACAGTAACTTCTACCTTCCCTTGAACAGGCTTCCCATAAGTATACCTACGTGAAAAGAGAGAAACATTCACCAAAAGACAGTCTACTGACTGTCAGCAGAAATAGTGATCTAGGACACCTCCTGTCCTCATCAGGGGAAGTGGAGCCTGGAGAGCTTTGCTTAGTACCTTGTTTGCTCATGCTTTAAAATCATTTTGCATCCCTCTCCACCCACTATACCCAGCATCCTTAGTGTCCTTCAGCCTCACAATAAGTGACCAGGTGCGAGAAGGAGCCCATTTCAGAGAGTGATCTGTCTCACCAAGACACAGGATAATGCAAAAAGATCATTCTGATGAGTGGAGGTGATGGTGGAGTCAAAGGGCAGAGATCAAACAGGATCATCTACTCACTTGCCACAGACCTCCAGCTGAAATTCCTTATCTGCTGTGGTGATATGTGGAGGGTGCTCAATCTTCATCTCAAATTTTTTCAGCACTGTGTGGAAGAGAGTAAGATATGGGTGGAGAAAAAAAACAATGGATGGTATGGATGAGTACAGACACTGACAGAAGTTGTGTTACAGCTGCAGCCCAGATGAGGGAAAGACGGTGATATCCCCAGTTCTTCATCACCATGCTGCAACAGGGTTACTACCCCCACATTGTATTTGCTGCTACAATTGCACATGGGACTGCTTTCTACTCCAGCTCAGTCAGGCTTAAGCACTTTAATGGCAGAGGGTTTTGTCTTTGCCAGTGCCAGTTAATGGGACCAATACATGATCCCACTTCCCACTGTAGCAGCTGACTGGAGTGGATGGCAAACCTAGCCTAGAAAAGAGTGACACAGACCCATCCATCCTTGTCCCCACTCTCTTGTTCTCCCAAGGCAAAAGGTGGGATGAACACGGCTGCATCACCCTGCTCTCTGCTCCAGCTACCCACACTGCTTTTCCCTCCCCTCTGATGTTCAAGCCTCACCATATTCCTCAACACTGAAGGTTTTTTGAGCCATGTCCTGCTGCACTGAGATGGTGTACTTCCCAAGGGATGCTTCAGAGGCCAGGGGGAAGGACAGATCCACAATGCCATGATTTGACTGCACATTCAGCCACTCAGCAACGCGGTTGTATTCAGGATCCTTTTTGGGAAAGGACACACAGAGCCACCAAGTCACGTTGGGAGCACATGTACCTGGCAGGTCCAGCCATACTCAGGCACAAGAAGGCACTACAAGGGCTTAACCTTGACCCAGTAGAGAGGACTCCAGATCACCAGGAGACATACCTTCACTTCCCTCCAGTATTATTTTAGCACGCTATGGAATTACAAAGGCTGCCAAGAACAGTAAAGCTACTGGGAAGGGACAACTCATAACACCATGGGAAGGAGAAGCAGCTGTGCTGCATCTATTGAACACTTGTCCTGTCCTCTGTGCCCTGTGCAGACAGGCTGCTGGGCAAAGGTTCAGTACTGCCCTGTCTTTTGCTGAGCTATATGCACCAAAGAGGTACTGGTTGGAATGAAGAACTCTGGCTGACCATGTAGAAAAACCTTAGGCTGAACCTGAGCTATAATCATATCCTTATGAATTTGTGGCACAACTCTGGGAGTGAAAGATCACAGTAGAAGAGACACACCTATCCCTTTGGTCACTTCTTTGTCACTTACCTGCAGCCATATCTGGGAATACTGTAAAAACAAGAGAAACACAACCTCAGTTTTGTAAAACAGCATCCATGTGAACCAGTATAAAGAACTCTGCCTGACATGGGTCCCTGATCAGAAATACCTAGCCCATCCAGACCCCACAGTATGTCTCCTCCTCCCTCTATGCCAGCTTACAATGGTCTTTCTCCAAATGACCAGTGATTAAGTAGTTTCCCCTAAAGATAATTTGTTCTTATGGTTTAACAGGCATGAAGGGAGATGTCTCTTTCATGAGCCTCTCAATGTGTCTCATGCTGAAGTTCCTACTTCCAGAAAGGCACAAGGTGATACTCACCTCATTTTTAATGACCTTAAGGTTCTCATCAAGGTTCACAATTCGAAATTTCACTGTAGATACGAAGAAAAACATAGTGAAGCATTCTGGCTACAACGTGTCCTTGTACAAACCTCCTTCTCCTTTTCTGTGCTCCAGTGTTCATGTCTCTCTGTTCACCTCAGAGACAGTCAGGTCTTCTCCCAAACAGCCCTCCCCAGCATCTCCCATTCCAGAGGGCTTTGTCCTGGAGGCTGTGTGCTACAGAAACCCACTGCCCTTACCAGGAAAGATTACAAAGTTGGGATACACAGCGGGGTTGTCTGCAGTCCATTTATATTGTGAAGACTGTGGGGTGACTCTCTGTAACTTTACAGCTTGGAACTCTCACTCTGTGTTTTACTCAAATATGAACAATCTTCCGAAGACAACTTGTCCAGTGTCCTGGAGAGTCCTGGCTTTCCCTTTAGGTGTCACTAGGGATATGACACCAAAACAACACCCAGGAGCAGGGGGCTGGGAATTTGGTGTAGCACACCTTGGAGGGGAACATCCTGACTCAGACTGTTCCTAGAAACATTGGTTAATAGAGATCTGCTTCCTTCCATCTCCAACAACCTTAGCTTGCTGCACTCAGTGAAATCTTCCCTCCAGGTGTAGCTGCTACCCTGGCCCTTCCCTCCCCATTTCCATAGTTTGCCTTCTTGCCTTACCTGTTTCTCCAGGTTTGTATAAGCCCTTGTCTGTCTCTATCAGAATTATATTCCTCTGGGGCTGGACCAGAACTTTCTTGTGACCCTCAAAGAGCACATGGTCTCCACTGTGGATCAGGACATGCAGAAAAACCACCTCTTCTGGCTGTCAGGTTAAAAAACCCCAACAAATTACCTCAGACTACAAAGAGCTTGAAAGAGAACCAGAGGCACTTGTCCTTCCAAAATCTCCAGTGTCCCCCTCCTCCTTTCATCTCCTGTGATTTAGGTCTCTCCTTTCGCCAGTCATAGTCTTCTTTTTGTTGTCCAGCTTCTTCATTCTCTTTTCTCTGCCTTTCTGCTTGTCTCTTTGTACATTTCTTTTTCCTCTCTACTATCTTTCCCACCCTGCATCTCCAATATTAACATGGCTCAGGCACAGGAGAAGCTGAAGCCCTCTAATTTGTAAGAGTAGAGGCAGACAAGAGACATATCCTACCTGTGTCTTGGAATTATCTGTTCTTTTGGGATTTAACATGAGGTCTGGCACCTAGGTTGATTCACACAAGGAAATGGAAAAATATTCATCAGAGACTTTGCATCTTATCCCAGATATAAGACATCATCTCACTGTTATAAAATCCCCAAACTTCATGGTCCAAAGTCTTCTGCATGACTCTGTAACCCACTTGTGATTCTAGGGAGGAGCAGTCACTGCCTTGTTCATGAACTTAGGTGTGAACTGACTGACATGTAATTCTCCCAGGTAACATAAATGTGAGAGTTTTATGGAACCAGGTAAAACCATAGGCAAGTCAGATCTGGAGTAATAGGAGATGGGATACTGACGAGGACGTCTCAGCATCAGAAAGACTGAGCTCAGCAGGAGAAGGATTTTTGGGTGGCTTTTATTTTTTTGCTAACAGCAGACTTCCTTGGCTTTCCAGAACCAGGACTTGCTCTCTCCTAAGGGCTGGCACCAAATACTGGGTTAATCATTGTTGTGTTGATGTAAAACCCAAAAGTGCCTACAGCCCCTCCTTGAATTCTGCTGAGTCTGCAGGACAGTCAGGGCACAGGCACAGCGACTTTTTGCAGTGCTGAGGAAGGCAGAGGAAGCTCACAGAGCCTCAGCACCACGCACATCTCCATGGCTCTCCAGAAATGTGGCTGAAGGTTCTGTAGCCAGTGTGTCTAGATAAGCTAACCAGAGCAGTTAGCAATGACAGGAACTCAAGCCACTCCAGAAATACCCAGACTGCCCCGGTGAAACTCACTTCAGGGTGGGCTCAGCGCCATCACAGCTAAATTCAAGCAAGCTCAATGTCTATCCAAACTGCAACTACATCTGGCAGTGCAGAGGCAGCTTTAGAGCAGAATGGTCCTCATGGAGCCAGAAGGGCAGGCTCCTGAGGAAACAAGGATGAAAAGAATGTACTCCCAATGCTCCACTTTTGCTGTGATATACAAGCATTTTCGGGGAAAAAACACTGAGTAAACTGAAAGTAAATATTTAGCACCATGCTTTAAATAGGATGAAATGTGCTGATACAGATCAAAATAACAGATTTTTTTTCTACACAGGAAAGACTCCCTACTTTCCTAGATTCTAGGATTTTGCCTGGCACTGGTAGGGAAATACACTTGGTCTGCTTGAACTCCATGGCAAGGAAAAGGACAGTGTACCCAGAGAAGTGCTGTGCTCTTGTGTGAAGGTGAAAGCATACGCTGTCAAATCAGTAGCTGCATCTACACTCACCTGAAAGGTGATGCTCTGAAAAGTGCCTGGCTTCTCCACATCCTGCTCCACCAGAGTGTGATTCTGGGTTTTTGTCTGCAAGGTGACAGCCAGGTGGACGGCCTCAGTTAGGGAGCTGAAGTGAATGTAGATCTTCTCCTCATGGGACTCCTGAATGATAGCAGGGAACACCACCATGTAGTGACTAGAAGAGAGCAGTACATGTTCAAAAACAAGTCAGAGGCTGAGGTGGACAGGCCAGAATCCATCTCTGCTGCTTTCACGTAGAGGTAGACCAAAGACGAGAAATGTCTGGAGGACTGCATTGAAGGAAGTTTAGCACTTTGAAGCTCCTTTCCAAGCCAGAAAGGAGGAATATGCCCAGTGTGGAGAACTCCCGATTTCTCTGTGTCACCACCTTGCCACCAGCCAGGACACAGGTGCCCATGCACAATGCTCCAGTAGCAAGTACACAGAGCAGGGCTGCGTGAGGAACGAAGCTGAAGACTCAGTGGCTGAGGCATAAGGCTTCAGTCCTCACTCCAGGTTTCACCCCCACCAGCACCAGATGAAGAGAGACAGAACTCCTGTGGCCTCTGTAGCTCTGTGGTGTGTGCAGAGCAGTGCCTGCCCAAGCCAGCACCGGGGGCTGCTGGTGCCACACCCTGCAGCGGTGCTTGGTGCCCGGGACTCTGCAGGAGCTCAGCCTCCCTGGGAGCCAGGCCCCCACCTGTGATCCAGCTCTGTGATGCCAAAGAGTGCAGCCCCTCAGCACCGCCCTTCAGCGACAGGCCCTTCACCAAGCCCCCCAAAATCAAAAGGAGAGAGCCTCACGGTTCCAGGCTTGCTGCAGCTGCCACTGGGAATAGGGTCAGGGCTAAGAGGAGCAGGGGTGCTCCCATTGCTTGGGCCGGGACACACAGCTGACGAGATCACACTGGAGCAGAGAACTGCATGTGCTGATGGGTTGGAGCAGTCCTAAATACCCCCATCAGATACTCCTAGGTTCAAAGAGTAGGGGAGTTAATATATGGAGATAATAGCTTTTCTAGGCTAATGACATTAGCTAATATTTACTTGCTCCCACCAACAGCAGAGTGAAGGTCACACAGCACAGTTCTCTATCCACATTTACATTCAGGTGGTATTCCAGGTGCCAGGACACTGAGAAGGGATATATGGGAATACTTATCTCTAACTCAGGCTGAAGGGGACTTGGGAGAGTCTCATCTCATCTGTGGTTGGTCTGGATCCTGGCTGTAGTATCTGATGAGTGCCAAATCTGCACAAACTACTGTTCTTGGCTTGTAAAAAGCATCCTCAGGTTTTAAAAACCAGCATTACTGATCTTCCCCTCATCCAGCTGTTACTCAGAGCTTGGAGTAAAAACCTTTCAAATCACCTCCATTCCATGCATCTGTCTACCTCTGTCCACCCATCTATTCCAGCCATGTCTGGTCCTCCTGGGTACAGAATCTTTTCCAGGGCAGTTCCTGCTACTTATGCCGACTCCCCTCATAGTTCCACTGGAAGGCCTTTCCAAACAAAGCACAACGTTTTAAATCCACACATACTTTATCAAATCTCTGCTTTGCATGTGCCCAAGCTGGATGCTCAGTCTTCTGACACATTCCCCCAGCCATGAGGTGATTCTACACTGACACCATCCCCCCATCTCCTCCAGACTCTTCCTGGGCACTGCACCCTTGTGTTTCCCTCTCCCGAGGGGCAGCAGTGAAGTGCACAGGGCTTGGATGAATTTGCCCTCTAGTTACACCCTCACTTGAAGGTGGATGTCCTCACTCTGTCCTGGCCCCTGTTGTGTTTTAGCAGAGCACAACCAAAGGTACACAGCACAGAGAGAATGTGCCATCCACCTGTGCCCTGCTCCCGGCTGAAGCAATCCCCTGGATTTACTTTGGCACAGCCCCCATGTGTGTGTGCTGTGTCTCTTGGAGCACAGTCCGATGGCACAGGGGCACACCAGCATTTAACCCAGCACTGACATTGCAGATAAACCTCAGGTTTAAGGCACTGCATGTCACTGATCTGGGAGCACACTTGATTCTCCAAAATTAATATGGGGTTTGAGTTCAAGTCTAAAGTAGCGAGACAAAAAACCAGAAAGACAACCAAAAGATAATAAAATGCCAAAGTTCTTCCCTTCCTCCAGGGAGGAATGGAGACACTGGCAGAGCTGCATGTGAAGCCCTGGGCTGGTCCAGCAGGAGGCTGCAGGTCAGGAGTGACATTTCATTAAGAAGCAAATAATACTTAAGAAGAAGTTCTGCAGAAGAAGAACCATGGAGAAAAAGCCACTGACATCACCACGAATTAATTTGTATCCAGAAGCTTCTGATGACATCCCAGCAAAGACACTTTTTAAAAAATCGGGCCCCTGCACCAAATACAGTATGTAAGTAATCCTACTCCCAGGAGTGCTGCCCAAGGCGGACAAGCCCTCTCTCAGAGAAACACCAACAAGCCTTACAAAGTCTCGATGCAGCTGCCTCTGGTTTGTAGGCAGTAAACACAGTCACCACCCCTTTCTCCCGCCCACATTCCAGCCACGAGCAGCCTGACTTCCACCTTGGATTTGAAGCCAAGGGAGGAACGGGCGTCCAGTCAGGGCAGGAGCTGCGAGCTCCTTTGGCTCCGGATGAGGGGAAGAAGGAAGACAGCAGAAGCAGGGGCAAATGGAGTACTGAGGAGTTGTTAAGCTTTCCTTGGAGGAATTCAACCTGCAATCAGCTATGTGGAGGATCATTTTCCTGTGGGGCACCATCCTTCTCCTGCCTAGCACAGCTGGAATGCCTGCAATGCTGTAAGAACTTCATTGCTTTGCAAATGTGCTCCGGTCTGTAAAGGGATCCTGGTGTGGGGGCGGGTGGCAATATGACAGAAATGGGACAGAAGTCTTAAGGTGAGGGGTGTTCTTCCAGAGGGGCATAATATCTCATGTTCCCAAGGTTTCACTTGGTTTCCATGTGCCCTTTCCCCACATTCTCCCTGCTAACTGGCTCTTCCTTTAGTGCCTTTGATGTAGACCACGTATTTCAGCAAGGACTCAGGCAGAACTGCTCTGCCAGCTTTCTGCATCAGCTTAACACTGACCTGCCAGTATCTCATGTCTCCTACTGTGCTCCAGAATGCCTCCTTTGGGCTAAGCTTTTCTTCCCAGAGTCGTAGGTCACCATTTAATAGTTTAGCCAGCAAAGCTGAGTGCCTTTACAAACTGAGCAAGCAGGAGCCCAAGTACCTGATAGGGATGCTCTTGGAAGAGCAGTGTGTTCGTGCAGGTTTGGCTGGCCATCTGCTCCCACCACGCCTTTCCTCAGACCTCTGACAAGGACAATTCCCAGCACAGCTTCTCTTCATATACTTTGTCAGGAATGCAGCTCCTGTTCCAGCAGGCACCGCTGTGATATCCTGGCTTGTGAACTTGCTCTTGCTTTTCTGAAGGCGTTTGCTTTTGCAGCCATGGCACAAGTGCAAACAGAAGCATGACTGTGCTTGAACAGTAGATGTTACAGTGAAAAATATGTCAGTGGGTTGTAGCTGGGTTCCCTCCTGCTGCATGTAGTGTGGTGTGCATAAGCCTAGTCTTAAAAAACTTTTCCAGTGGGAGTACTTCCTCTAGGACATATTCCAGAGGCTGACAAGCTCCCACGCAAAGGATGTGCTTTACTGCTGCCTGCTTGCCACTGTTACCTTCAGCGTGAAGCTTTGCTTTATGGAAATACCACTTGCTTCAAAAGGTTGTCTGCTGTCCTGCCTGTATTCCAATTTTTTCAAAGATTCATGAACCAGCTTGGATCTTGGGACCCTTGGATGACAGCCTCAGAGATGCTCTTTATTATTATTATAGCTCAGAAGGCAAGGGCAAGGGATGAATTCTTAAAGGGGTGTAAGAAAATGTTCCAGAGTAAAGGATCATTAGGAGCAAGGGAGGTATGGGAGGTTCAAGCAGTGAGTTTTTAGTGCTCATCCCATCCTTTGGCACAAGTGGCAGGAGGGAGGTGTCATGAGTCAGCTGAAATAGGAAAAACAAAATGTTGTTGGTACGTGTTTTGAGATCTTCAGGGCAGCTTGGCAGCACTCAAGTGTGACAGCACTCAGAGGCTCCTGGCCAGCAGGACTTCGGCTCCCTCTCGCCAGGGTGCTGCTCCAGCTGAGAACTGCCAGCAGGTCACCTCCCTTCCTCCTGCTGTTCTCATCTTCCCAGGCCCTGCCCTCTGCTTCCTGCAAAACATGCTGTTGGCTGAGTCTGTCCAGAGGCACCGAGTGGGAGGAGTCAGTGATAAGAGTTTTGAAATGTGCTTGAACGTTGGCTTTTTGTTGGTCCTGGATGCTGCAGCGCAGTAAAAGATGAAAACAACCAAACTGTGAACAGCTTTTTGGTGTTATGGATGCAGGTCAGAGTAGATGCAGAGATGGGAGAGCAAAGAGGACAATGAGCTGAAGTGAAGGCTCTCACAAGTCTTTGTGTCTGGGACATGAAGCTGGGACAGTGGGTGCCTCACATAGGGCATTGTTTCTGAGCCTGAGAGTAGCAGGAGAACCAGCCAACAAAACTGATGGTGATACCTAGTGTGGTTCAGTGAAAATGCTGAAGACTCAGGAGACCTGCAGGAGAGCCAAGCTGCTGCTGATCCCTTGGATGATGTGGGGAGGTCCCTTCACCTTATTTTCACTTTCAATTTGTAAGGCAGTGACTTTATCATTTTCAATGCACATGCAGCATATGGTGCTGCCTCAGTGTTAATGTCTGCAGTAGCCATAGATGAGAACGGTCCCACTGGTGTCATGACTGGTCCCAGTTGCATCCCACTGGTGTCATGACAGTGGAATGAAGAGACCAGAAGTCTCCTAGGAAGTACCTAAATACAGGTCAAAACATGTCCTCTTAGAAAGTCAGTTTAACCTGATCTGTTTTTAATTTTTCTTTCTTTCTTTTTCAATAGAAACTATGCCGTGGCAATACCATCTCAGCTCTACTACCCCTTCTCAGAGACAGTGTGTCTCCAGCTCAGCAGACAGCAAGCAGTCCCGATCCATGTGTCAGTCACCTTGCAAAGCAGAGCAGGGAATGAGACTCTGATCACCCAGTCCGTCTCTCAGCTCCCCTTCTTTCACTGTGCAAGCTTCCAGGTGAGGGAGATGCTTTCAAGGGTTCTCACTAGGGTGGATATTACATGAGTTCTGCTCTTGCTGGTCAGGAATGAAAATGATTGTGTCTTCCCATGAGGACATCTTAACTGGCCGGTGAATCTTATGCTTCAGCCTGCATAGGTCTGCCAGTATAGCCCCACTAATATTTTAGTCTTCTAGAAAACGTTTTGAAATGTTCTGTGAAGTCTTTTGGGGCAAGAAGAATTGGAGCAACCCAAAAGTAATGTCATAATTGTTATTCCAAAAGCCTTGGGATCAGTGAATGGGATCCACCCTGAATGATGGTTGTAACTATACCTACAGGTCCCTCCTCCTGTTGGAAACCCTGATGAAGTGGCTTTTGTTGTAATCACAGTTGTGGAAGGCAACTCGGAGTTTCAGAAGAAACAGAAAGTCCTGATCAAGCATGCAGACAAGAAGACTTTTATCCAGACAGACAAACCAGTGTACAAACCTGGACAGATTGGTATGGACAGAATGCCATGTCTTGTGAGAGAGAGAGTGGTCCTCAGGCCACAAAATGTGGGGTACTCTCTAGTCCTCTGAGCAGGACCTACTCAAGGAGGGAGATGGGCCACAGGCTTCACCTTCCTTCTAGGCTTTGAGGGGTTTGGGAATACCTCTCTCCTATGCCAGCATGGTGCATGCCACTGTGAACAGGGCTTGTGTGTTTTCCTTGATGTGTGAGAAAAGGTTTAGAAGCCACAGTGTTATACTCATGACTGCTCCAGTCAAAGCCATGACTGTCTGTCAGGGCCCTAAATCCCTCTTTTCCCCACAGACTTCCCTAGGTGAGGACTGCAGTCCTACAGGTCCCACCACTGTCCTAGCACAGCTCAGATGACCACAGGCTACAGCTGTTTGCCCCATGAAAACTTGATCTCGTTTCAGCCAGTCCTGTCTTTCTTTTCCTTTACAGTCAAGTTGCGGATTGTGACCTTGGATAAGAACTTTATTGCCAGCAGTGAAACAGTAAGTCAAGACACCTGAAGTCTGGGAATGTTGTGGGCTGCCTGCATGTCTTCTAGATCCGTGCTTGGCCCAGCCAGGTGATGTGTACAGCTGGTCTCAGTGTTGCTTTTGGTGCTTACAAACAGAGCTGGGCACCACCTGCAACACAGGAGCTGCTCGTGATGTTGGGTTGTGGGCAGACCCTGGGAATTGCTTAGAGAAGACTCGTGGATGTTTGGGGGAAATAAAAAATACCAGGGAGGTGGATGGTAACTTACCTGAAAGCATCCCACCAGTAACTGTTGTTTCCTCCCCACAGCAGCGCCTGGTGGAACTGAAGGTAAAGCTCCTTCTTTATTGAAAGTGGTGAACTCTTCTCACCTTGGGGAAGACACAGGTTTGGAGATGGTGGTGGGGAAATATGGATGCAGAAAGCCAGTTACCTCAGAATGAATGGGATCAGTCCTTGGCTGCTTGCTTCCTTCCATGTCCACAAAAGTTTGGCAGAGCGGTGTCACAACACTGATTACACAGGGATCCCTGCAGGAAATGATTGATGCCACTGAAAACCAGCAAACCTTTCTAGAGTGGTCACTGGACTTTTAGTCCCTGTGGCCTATAAATTGAAGATTTGTGAAGATCCTGAAGTTTCCTTAAGGAGACTCTTATATTTAACATACAGAAAATGAAATTTGACCAGTTAGTGTTGTGCCTGCACAGCTAGAAACACTTCCTAAAGCAGCTTTCAGGCTGTTATTCTTAAAATCTGTTCAGTGTAATCACTGTGCTGAGGAAAGACACCTGAAAGTAGTGGTGGGGTTTGTAATACCCATGCAGAGAGGTCAGAGTCCCAGCTAGCAATGGGCAGTAGGTAATGTACATGTCATACCCAGCAAGGAATCATTACATAAACACATGGAGACACCTAATGTAATACTTCATACCAGTTTGTGCAAACATAAAACTCTGATCCAGTTTGACCTTTTCAAACAGCAATGCCCACTTGTTCCACATGAAGCACCCATCAGCTCATCACAAAGCCCTTACTGGCTGGGCAGTGTGGCTGTACCCAGAGTTCTGCACCCTGCCCTCCCCAGAGCCAGCAGTGGAAGAACTCTCTCCTTCATGACTGGGCCTCAATGGTTCCCCTCCATGGAGTCCTGGACTCATTTCCCCAGTCTTCCCTAGGGATTCAAGACATCATTCCCTATAAATCACTCCCCAGTAGCTTGTGCCTTAGGCAGAATGTCTCCACGGTGACCTTGGAGGCTGTGCCAGCTCAGGTGGCCACAGAGGTCTCTAAGAGGACCACTTCTCTGTCTTAGTGAGGCAGGCAGTAAGCCACAGTTTGGCAGCAGTCAGAGATGGCAGTGCCACCAGAGAACAATAAAATGATAGATTTACTTTGTCAGTAAGACAGGGAGAAAAGTCTTTTCCTCATTGAGCTCGGACCCATCTGAGCACTGTAGCTGTGCCATAGAGCTGGGCTCTCAGGGGAATGTGTGGTCAGACCACACCCTGGTATCTTGGACATCCTGCAAAAGAGTCTTTTTGCACTGGACAATAACTGCTCTCTACTCCCCCTGTGCAGGACCCCAAGGGGAACCGAATTGCACAGTGGCTGGATGTCACACCTGTGGGAGGCATCGTGGATCTGTCCTTCCCGCTGGCTGCAGAAGCACCGGTTGGAGAGTACACCATCAGAATGCCTGACCTCACACGCACCTTCAGGGTGGAGGAGTATGGTAAGAGCCTCAGGAAGCTGGTGGCAGCAGAGAAAGGTGAATTGCCAGCCTCCAGCCCCCCCTCACACAGGGATAAATGGGCCATGCAGCTGTGTACAGCTGTGCTGGTTGTGCTAGCTCCTGGGAAGTGCAAGTGCCTGCCCAAAGGTGCAGTCACTGACCTTCACCCAGGCCCACTGGCTTTCTCCTCCCCCATGTCTTGAGGATGGGCTGAGGCAGTGTCCCACAGCTGTGTTCTGGGAAGGACACTCAAGCTGCCTACTCCCATTCCATTCTCCTGTCTGGGCTGCTGGGGTGTTCCTTCCAGGCCCTATGCTGGTAGTCACAGAACAAAAGGAGAGATTTTTTTTTTTTCTGTAAACAACCACTTAGGAAGGATTGGAACAAATGAGCTCTTTCTATTCTCACTGAATTATATTTCTCTTGCTTTCACACAGTGCTGCCCAAGTTCAGTGTTTCCATCCAGATGCCTCGGGTGGTCACCATCCTAGAGGAAAACTTCCGTCTCCACGTCTGTGGCATGTGAGCTGACTTAGCGTGGCAGAAGGTGCATTTTTACTGGTTTGGAAAATGCACAGCCATCAATAACTGAGCTCAAAATGGTCTCTGCCAACCCCATCCCCACCCCAAGAGCTGGTACCCTGGCATCCTTCACTAAGTAATTCTCCTGGACACTCACCTTTGTCCATATTCTCTCTCCCTACTTTCTTTATGAGTCTGAAAGTGTGGCAGTGCATTCCCTCAGTGTAGCATGAGCCCTACAACACAGCACCTCTGCTGCATTAATTAGTGGCAGTGTTGCAGGAATAATGCCTCAGCTCATGGCCAAAACAATGTCCCCAAGCCCTGCTGGGTGGGACTGGTGTTGACTTGAAGAGAACTCGCCCTCCACTGCCCTCTGTCTCAGTCTGCTGAGGTCATTTGTTCTTCTTGGCCTCCTCTGCTGCGCTGGTGGCCCATGAGCAGTCTGCAGCCTGCTGGGCTGTACAGCTGCAAGCCACAGGCTGAAGCTGACCCTTGAGGCAGTGTTGTTGTGCATGAGTGCTCTGTGCTCCCCTTGCCAGGTACACCTATGGGAAAGCAGTCCAGGGCAGCGTGCGGGCTGTGGTGTGCCGGAAGCATGTCCGCTACAGTCGGAAATCTTCCAAAGCCAAGCGCAGTATTTGCAAGGATTACACTGGCGAGGTGAGCACGGGAGACTCACACCCCTCTTGCCAAAGAGAAGAACGAGGCCAGAGAGACAGAATACTCTTTTGCCTTCACAGTTGCTTAACAAACACAATTTTCATATTCCCAGACCAACAAGGATGGGTGCTTTTCCACTGAAGTGAATACTAAGATTTTCCACCGGAAGCATGGTGATAATTATGATTTCAACCTGGAGGCTGAGGCTTTTCTGAAAGAAAGTGGAACAGGTAGAAAAAAATGGACTCTACACTTTGTAAAAAATATTTTATTTTATGCTCATAAAATATACTTGTCTTTGGGTTTTTAGCTATAAGATTCCTTATGGATCTTTGTGTCTTCCCATCAAACCACTGGAAGACACTGGCTCCCTTGATGCCTAATGTTTGGAGGGCTACGTCTTCCTTGGCAGTACCATGACAACATGAATGTTTTTAAGTACAGTAACATGGGACATGTGAGTTCTCCCAGTTGCAGGATGGGCTTTACCAGTGTGCTTGCTCCTCTACATGCTGCTGTGGGCAGTCCAGCTCTGGCAGTCACTTTGTTTTGACAGAGATGGGCAAGAGCTGCTTTTTCTTCTCTTCTCATCACACTGAAAATGTGTACAGAGGTGGGCCAGGCCAGGCTCTCTTGTTCTTAAACCATATTTTGGGACAGTCCATTGGAATGAGGAGTTACTCAGAGCAACTAGGGATAACCTGACTGTGTACTGTTATTAGCTCCTCATTAGTTTTATCTCCACATCCCAGACAGGGAGATAAAGTTTCCTACAAGGTTTCCTCTCTCACAAAATTCTGCAAAGGCTTCCTCACAAGAAAATGTTTTGCAACCCCTTGCCAGAAGCAGTGGCACACATTCTCTTAACAAACAGCTGCAGTGATTTCAGATGGGTACACAGGACAAGAGAGCAGACTGCAAACTGACATGGGAAAGGCAAGGAAAAACGTTGCCTTCTAGTGACTGCTGTGAGGAGGGAAGGAGGATGGAAGAGGGCAGTTATGAGTAGGACCATCTTAAAGTGGGAAAGAGTGTTTGAGACCTGTCTGACAGAGACCTCCTGATAGACTGCTGTCATTCTGTCACATCAGAATGTGGGAGGCCCTAGAGCTGAGTGTGTGTGTGTGTGTTAAATGACTCCTGAAGTTGCATGGAGAAACTACAATCCCCTGTGAGTGATAGTCCACCCCTTAACTGAGTTCATCCAATCTTGATGCCTGCTTGGACACATGGTACTCACCTGCATGTGCCTCCTCTCTTTCCCAGGGGTGGAGTTCAACACCACTGAAAGCTGCAAGGTCACTTTTGATATCACAACTCTCCAATTCTGGGGGACAAGCTACTACTATCAGCAGGGAGCTCCCTACTATGGAAATGTGAGTGAAAAGGAAAGAAACATGGAAAGCCCAGCAGCTGGGCCTAAGCAGGTTCTAGGCACAGGGGTCCCCTTGTTCTGAGCTGCCCAAAGCTGTCAGCACAATCCTCTGTCCTAGTCCCTCCTTTGACTTGTTTACCAAAAGGTTATCCAAAGATGTGACTGCAGGATCTGCGGCTTTGCCAGATGAGATGGCTGCTGCATAAACGGGGAAGGGTGGGAGAAGTTAAAATTTGCACTGAGGGTCCCTTTGCAGAGAGGGGGACTGGGACTCCTTCTGGGAGGTAGATACTCCACCCTGAGGCCTCCAATTTTAGTCTGTTCTCTGCATCGTTACAGCTGGAACTCAAAAGTGCCAATGGGACACACCTGCCGAACAAGAAGGTGATTCTTACAGTGTCCTACGGGAGCAGGAAGCAGACCAGGTCCTACCTCACAGATGACACTGGGATGGCCTCCTTTGTGTTGGAGACATCAGCATGGGACAACAGCAGTAAAGTTATACTGCAGGTTAGGAACTGGTCACTGCAAACCAATCTGGAGCTAAGCAAGTAACAAGATGTAAGGAGCTAAATAGGAATGTCACTGAGAGGGAATTGACAGAGGAAAGTTTGCCTCTGTTTCCCCATGAACCTGGAAGACCCTCTTGTCTAATTCTGGTTTCTAATGCCTATCCTGTCTTACTCTGAGATCAAAGCACTTAGTGGCAAGCCCTGTCTCTGATATTACCAGAGGTATCTGGGATGATGGATTTTGACCTTGCTGTAAGTCCTAAAGATGTTAGTGTTATACCCTAAGTACAGATAGGTCATATGTCAAAGTTGAGTAAGGCTACTGATCTTCAGTTGTCCCCTGCCACCTTTACCATATGGATCAGGGAAAGTGCTGAAAGAAATATGAACAGCACTGATGAGTGAAATCCATTGTCAGGCAGATCCATGCTAATACTTCATCCACATATTCCATACAGAAGCAGAGTTGGATGGTTTGATCCAGGGGCTAATAAGCTGCTCTACACAGTCTAATGACCTGGCTTGCTCCCAGGGTAGCAGCAGCATTGCAGAATTTCGGACTTCAGCCAAAGCCAGAGTAGTACACAGCTCCCTGATGCTGCTTAGGCACCAGTTATCCCAGAGGGTGGTACAGCAGGCAATGCCAAGCTCCAGAGCAGGAGACTGAACTTGGCATAGGTGGAAATAGACACCTTACCCCGAGATAGTTCAGAGCCCACTGCTCAGTCAGTCTCGGTTTCGGCATGGGGAGAGCTGCAAGAAATCCTCAGGCATTTTTTTCTGTGCCACAGGCAAAGTCGCAGCCGGAGGACTCGAGAGGTCGAAACGTGAAGGTGTCGTACGGCACCGCATCGCTCCCACTGAGAGCCTTCTACTCCTCCAGCCGCAGCTCTGTGAGGATCCAGCCGGTGCAGGCAGTGCCAGCCTGTGGGGACGTGCAGCAGGTCACCGTGCACTACCATGTTCTCTCCACTGAGCTGGGCCACGGGGCTGCCCAAGCACGCTTCTACCACCTGGTGAGTGTGGGGCAGTGCCAGTGAGGTCAGCTCTGCGCCAGGACTGTGTCAGCACAGCGCTCTTTGCTGGCCCACAAACGTGGGGCAGAGGCACTCTCAGCCCTTTGTTCTGTTCATTACCCTGTAGGTTATGGCCAGAGGGTCCCTTGTGCATCATGGCCAAACAACAGTGCTTCTTGATCCACCAGCAGGTAAGAGCATCTAATGACCAGGAACAGATTAAGGACCCAACAAGAAGGTCCTTCCAGCCTAGATGGAGAAACAGAGAAAAGAAATCTGAGACTAACAGAAAATCACAGAGCTGGCACAAAAAACCCTATAGGAAATATGCTATCTTTTTTCTGTCTCTTAATTTCCCTTTTTTTTCCCCTCCTGATCAAATGATGAAACTGTCAGAGTTTATCTGCCAAGCAGGAAATTATCAGAGACCTCCAAGGTAACTTATGGAATCTTTTTTCAGGGCTCAAGTGGAAAGTCATTTCTCAGAAGCGCTCACTTTTGCCAAGACCCCTTATGATATAAAGTCATTGCTATAAAATGGCACTAACCTACATCCTGGTCTAGCTCTGTCCTCCCAAAAAGCAAGGCAGAATAATTTTATCCAAGCAGCTGTACAGAAATATTACAGAGGAAGAGCACATTGCTGCTGCAATCCTTGCAGACTTCCTCACATCATCCTATACTTCTTCAATTTTTCCTTCTTCCTTCAGGTCAGTACAGAGGGGCTTTCAACATCACTCTGCCCATTGACCTCATTTCATCCATGGCTACGCTCTTTGTTTACATTCCCTTCCCTGAGGGACAAGTGGCAGCTGACACCTTCCGCCTGAAAGTCTCCAGCTGCTTCAGGAACCATGTAAGCATCTAAAGGTGCAGGTTGGCTGGAGGGTGGCTAATCATCTGCAAACTGGCAACAGACATCCAGCAGAATCCAGTCACCACAGTTGCCCCCTTCCTTCATCTGTCAGTGCCTGCAGTCCCTCTTTCTTCTGCTGTTTCAGGTGAAGCTTGGCTTCTCAGACACAGTGGCTCTCCCAGGATCGACTGTCCGTCTCCATCTGCAGGCTGCTCCAGGCTCCCTGTGCAGCATCCGTGCAGTAGATCAAAGTGTCCTTCTCCTGAGGCCAGAGGCTGAGCTGTCCAGGGATAGTGTGAGTCACTTCAGTGCTGACCCTTGATGGTTAATAGGGCATGGTGGATATACCAACAAGTACCCAAATGGGGATACAGCACGGCTTAATGAGAAAAAATGAAGGCCAACATCAAACACCAGCCAAAATTTCCAGTGTCTACAGAGGGATCTAGTAGAATAACCCACTGTCATCCCCAGCTACAGCCCAAAGTCACATCCTTGTTAAACTTACAGTGCTTTACCACAGTGGCAAGCAGAAGGCAAGAGACATCCATCTTCTGAACCAATTCATGACAGTGCTCTAAAAAAAAGTTATGTTCAAAAAAAATGCTGAACATGGAATAGGCTCCATGTCTTTGTTCCAGCTCACGGGAACCAGACAGTCCTTCCATTCACAGAGTGGACTCTAAGTGGTGTATTGGCAGTGGAAGGGTCCCATTTCTCCTCTAGACCTGGGTCTAAGGACACCTGAATTGCCTCTCAAGACTGTCTTGGTGGATCCAGGATGTGCCTTCAGTGAGACAAGAAGCTGTCCAATGACTCCCGCAGGGAAGGTGTCCTTAGTGTTTGCCTTGAGTTCACAGGTACAGTTATTAAGCTAGAAGTGCCACAGCTATGCAGCCATACCCCAGAGGGGCTCATGATCTCTGGTGCTATATGTCCAAAATTTGTGGAAGCTCTCCATAAAACTCAAAACTCCTTGGGGCTGGGGTTTTGTGACAGGCGGGATCCGAGCTCAGCCTCTGAGGTCACAGGGAACCTCTGGACAGAAATTAAAAATCTCTCCACCTCTCATGCTGACCTGTGCTGTTTTCATTCTCTGTCTACAGGTGTATAATATGTTCAGCTATGCTCAGGAGCAGCTCAGCACCCTCACAGATGTCTACAGTGACTACTGCACTATCCACAAGAGCCCAGGAATCACTGATGCCTCTCAGACCACCCTTTCACCAAGAACAAAGTCACCATTCCTGTACAACAGATACTCTTATGCAGTGTCCCAGCCAGATGTTTATGAACTTCTGAAGGTAAATCTAATTTCCAGAAAGCCTGAAGTATCAGAGCAGAGCCCTTTTATATCCCAGGTTAGCACTGGGTAGCTTCACAGATTGTCTTTCCTATAAACTTCACAATCTGATTTTGCCAAACTTCTGAACTAAGAGGTCAATGACACTCTATGCTCCCAGCATGATAAATTCCCATTGATCAGGGAGATTCCTAGAACCCAACTCCCCATTAGCCCCTTTTAGACTTTCTAGGGATTGGAAGCAGAGTGGGTTGTCAGCCTGTGTCAGAGAAGATTGGAGGTTGGAAAAGCAAAGCATGAGAGAAAAGGGGGACTCAGGGAAGGGAGGGAAAGAATACTAGAAAGGAGTGGCAGTGAAGGATGAGAAAAGTCTGGGTTAGGGTGGTCAGCAAAGTGTGGTGCCAAAATAATGACTTTGTGTGCAGGCATGCACATGCAAGTGGTCACCCCCACAAGCCTTTGGCATGAGGACCAGGCTCTGGGAGCAGGACAGTTCTGCATCCTCTCCCTGTATAAATTTGTGCTGAGGTGCAACAACACACGTGGCTGATTTGCTGGGAGGCAGGGGAGGAGTCAGATACATCACCCCCTCCACAAAATATACCTTCTTTTCTTCCCCTTCTTTCCTTCAGAATGCAGGTCTAACATTTTTAACCAGCCTTAAAATCAAGTCTCCAATTGAGTGCCACACCCAGACCACTTTTGACTACGACTACATGTGTACATCTCGATTTTTCCTGTTTCTTTGGAGATCACGGGTAACATATAGGCTGCACACGGGCACCTGAACATGCAGTGTGCTTAGGAGCTGGGAATGGCTTACAGACATGAGTGGGAGGTTGCACAGGAGATGTGCTCCACAGGGAGAGGGGAGAGGCCCTGGCATGTGTGTGTCCAGTGCACTGGAGGGACAGAGGGGTGGCTGCAGGGGAAGAACCTGCTTGGAAGCTTCAGCTGGTGAGCAGGAATATGGTCAAGGAGGGAAATGCAGCATCTGTCTCAGGAAAGGAAATCTGTTTGTAAGACTAGGAAAGGTCTTTCTGGAAACCAGAGAATGAGCCAAGATTGGCATTGGGCGGTATCTAGGCTTTTCTGCAGGGAACGAGAGCAAAACTGTGAGCAGGTAGAATATCTCATGGGGGAGCACACACATGCTGGAATCCCCCTGGACTCCTGGGTGGTCTCATGGAATAAAATAGTGAAGTAGGTTGAGGGCATCATGGAGAGGACGAGGGGGTTTGGGGTGGGAGTGGAAGGGATGGAGAACTGTTCTTTTCCTGGCTGAACTCCATGCTGGTTTCACAGTTGCTCAGCCTTGAATGAGTGCTTGTATTCCAAACAGCTTTTGACGAGCTGGCAGACTGGGAGAGCTTGTACCCAGACCTGGACACTGCTGTTGAAGCTGCTGAGGCCGAGTACACTGAGCTGGGCAGCGAGTCAGCACCAGCACGTACCTGGTTCCCAGAGACATTCATCTGGACTCTGGTTCCCATCAAGTGAGTAATCCTGGGCTGTGGCTCCACAGGAATACCAGCTTTCTACCAGACACAGGAGAGGGAATGGGCAGGAGCAGAGACAGGGCATTATTGCCTTCTGTGCATGAGAGAAAAGAGGGAGGTATGAAGAAGTGGATAAGGACAATGGAGTTTTGGTTCACTTCCTGTCTCTGCTTGAGATTTTCCAAATGCTTCTAGGAATTTAACATCACAGACTCTTGCAGGATGCAAGAGGCATCCACAGATCTGTAGCTCAACATTCTACACAAGGCAGGTCTGGTTAGATCAAGTTGTAGTCAAGCACTCTTGTTATCCCCAAGGATGGGGATTCCTCAAACTGTGTTTCAGTGTTTGACCATCCTTGTGGTATTTTCTTAGGTCAGGTCAGAATCTCCCGTGTTCCTACTGCGTGTTACCTTTTATCCTATCAATATGTCAGAAGAGACATGTTCCATTGTCTCCACACCTTCCCAATAGGAAGTGTCACACAGTGCTCCATGGCACAGACTGGGTGTACGACACAGACCCCTGTGAACCCTGTGTGCCCACACAAAAAAAGAATTTCAGGTGCAACACTGCTCAGAAGCAAATTTTGTGTTGCATTTTCTTCTCACTCATTCCTTGTCCACCAATTTGCTATCCTTCCCATCCCTCTGTCCTACTTGCCAGGAATCCCCATGCTTTCTCATGCACTTCCATTTCATAGTCTGAATTTCTCCATTTGTCTTCCCAAGAGAAATCTTTCCAGGGTTGGGGACAATCTCTTCTACTCTGTTTTCTCCTCAGTGATTCAGGGGCTGCTGAGCTAGCTGTCACAGTACCTGACAGTATCACGGACTGGAGAGCCACGACCTTCTGCACCTCAGAGAGCCATGGGTTGGGAATCTCAGAGACCGCCAGCCTGAGGAGCTTCAAGCCCTTCTTCGTGGAACCCACTTTGCCCTACTCTGTTTTCCGTGGAGAGTCATTCCCCCTGAAAGTCAAAGTCTTCAGCTACCTGAAGCAGTGCATGGCAGTGAGTGGCTCCCTCCAGGAGGGTTGGGAGCAGGGTAATGTGTGGGAACTACTTTACTAATAGAGCCCCAAACAAAGGGGCTGCCTTCTTAGGTATTGGGAAGGACACCAAAGAAGTTGTTCAATTTAATCCCACACAGAGCCATCACTGACCAGCTTATCCCTTCCCACAAGCCAAATCTTACATGATTGCATGTCCATGGGACACTTCTGGTGTCCCACAGATACTGCAACAGGCCATTATTATACTCACCCCTGGCTTCTGGGGTTGATTGTTACTTGAATCAAGGACCTGAATGGAAAAACACAGCAGCAGCAGCTCTATAACCTGAACTCCTTTTTGTTTCACCTCTAGCTCCAGCTTAGCCTAATGGACTCCAGGGATTTTGAATTTCTGCATGAAAATGTCAGGTTCACTCTTTGCCTGTGCCCTGATTCAGCAAAAACATTTTCCTGGGATGTGAAGGCTACAAAATTAGGTAAGGGGTCAGGGGAGGG
The DNA here is from genome assembly GCA_013399225.1 of Rhipidura dahli. NCBI lineage: Eukaryota > Metazoa > Chordata > Aves > Passeriformes > Rhipiduridae > Rhipidura > Rhipidura dahli. The sequence goes on from VXAC01003501.1 coordinate 113,760, forward strand.
GTAGGAGTGGGAGGCACTGGCAGAGCTCCTTGAGGAAGCTAGAGATGGGCTGGAAGGGAGACTGGCCTACTCTGCAAAGCAAGAGTGAGCAGCCCTAGGCTGAGCAAATGAAAATGTAGGCATGGATGTGCCAACTGGCCTCGTGATGTTTTTTTTTTTAGGGAAGGTGAATTTCACGGTCACTGCTGAGGTGATGGAGCCTGAAGATGTTTGCACAGAGCATCCAGCTGTTGTGCCAGAGTCCGGAGGGAAGGACACCGTGGTTAAACACCTGCTGGTGAAGGTCAGGCTGCACTGCAGGGTGCTGGTGAGGTTGGAGCTGGCTCAGGCCCAAAACTGGGTGGCTCTGGAAAGGACGAATCAGCTGGGGAGGTGGGCGCATTTCCCAGCGAGGCTGGTCACGGAGTGATCCTAAGGGTAGGTTGGACTGGTGCACTATCTCCCCCACTGGATGGGACAGAAATGTCAGAATGGCTTGCTGGCAGAGCAGTGGGGTCAAAAGCTATCTAGCAGCTTAGAAACCTGCTTCCCAGTAGCACTTCACTGTTGGCACGGATATCTCTGTGGTGTGAAGCCCTTTGCCATGGCCCGCGAGGATGGGAAAGGTGCTTGCAGGAAGGTGGGGTGCTGCACAGCTGCTCTCTGATTTTGCTGCTCTCCCTTCCGAGCTGACCAGCCTTTTCCCCACCAGGCAGAGGGGCAGCTGGAGGAAAAGACCCACACCTCACTCCTGTGCCCTGAAGGTAGGTGCAGAGACCCCAGATACTGTTGTACCACCGGGGCTGTGCTTGTGCATAGAACAAGGAGATCAGATGGAAGCAGTGTGGTGTCTGAACGACTCCAGGGCTATCTGGAGGTGTGTAGGAGCAGAAAGTCAGGGATTTTGGAGCTTTTGTGGGTAGGTAAAGCCATTCAGCCCTACCCAGTACTAAAAGCTCCTAGCAACATCAAGCCACAGTCTAACCACGTCACAGACCCTCATCAGTGGGTGGCTGGATCTCCGTGTCATCCTCTCTTTTGAATGCTGATTCCACCAGCTGATGAGGTGTTTACACCACCTCCTGGCCTGTGACTCTGCCATCTCCCTTATGCCTGTTGTTCTGATGTTTTGCCATTTGCAGGAACTTCAGCTTCAGAGACAATTTCTTTCACTATGCCAGAGAACATCGTCCTTGGGTCAGAGAGAGCCCACATCTCTTTCTTGGGTGAGTTTTTAGAAGAGTCTTGGGAAGTAATATTTTCCCCTGTAGGACACATCTCTTCTGGTGCCACTGTGTCTTCCTTAGCAAACAGTAATAAGAGGGAGTATGTACAGCAAGGTACTGTCTTCTAGAGAAGTATCCCATCTCTCCTACTCAAGTGGCACTGGGTGGATGTATAATTTCACCAAGCCAAGGGAAAGACAGTCAAGTACCATATCACTGTTCCTAGAGTCTCTAGACATCACATGAACAGTGGTGAACTGAGATCAGTCTTAGGAGCTTATCTGGAGAATCTGTGAGACCAGAATTGTTTCACATGCAAGAATATGTATAGCTCCCAAAGCTGTGGTTCTCTCTTACAGGTGACATTATGGGAACAGCACTGGACAACATAGATGAGCTTCTCCAGATGTCCAGTGGCTGTGGTGAGCAGAACATGGTTCATTTTGCCCCAAATGTCTTTATCACACGATACCTTGAAGAAACAGGACAGCTGACTCCAGAAATCAAACAGAAGGCAATTGGCTATCTGGAAAGCGGTGAGTGGATTTCTATTTGTTAAGCTGGTGATGTACTGGTGTGGTAGGAGCCTCAGCAGAGGCCTGGTGCTGAGCAGGATTTGTGCAGCATCACGTGCCTGGCACCATGGTGACTGCAGCAGCGTAAATCAGGCTACCGCGTGTCAGCGGAACAATATCTCTAAATTCCTCAGAGATAACGCTCTCTGTAATGATCAGCAGGATTGGTGGGGCAGGTGGGCACCTGGAGAACATGGCAGGCACACAGCATCTTCACTACCCCCAGCCTCTTCCCGCAGGATACCAGCGGCAGCTCCTGTACAAGCACACGGATGGCTCATACAGTGCCTTTGGGGAAGGAAGGGAGCCAGGAAACACTTGGTAAGCAGCGATATCCCCACATGACTGAGAAACAACAGTGTGACCTGGTCAGGCTTGAGCTGGCTTGGATTTTGGTCTGGGGAAACTGAGGCAGTCTGAAGGTGTGGAGTTTTGAACAGAAAATGCTCCTGACACCTTTTGGAAGGTGTTGTGTTTTAAGCCCAGATGGAAATTAGGCACCACACAGCTATGCGCTTAACACCGTTCTCATTCCAAATCCAAAACATAACACGGTACCAGCTACTGGGAAGAAATTAACTCCAGCTGAAACCAGAGCAACATCCACCTCTTTTTCCATAACATTTATGTCATGCCAGGTTTCACACTCCGCAATACACCATCACTTTCCCTGTTTATCTGTTTTGATATCTATACACAATCTTAGTCTATGGATCACCTCTATCAAATGCAACAATGAACTAACTTGAAGTACCCCTGTTGGATTGTTTGTGCTTGGGCACCCCAAACGAGATTGATTCTGAAAACTTGGCAGCAAAGGCACCTTCTTTACAGGTTTTGCAGAATGCTTTGTGTCCAAACAGGATTGGAAATGGGTCTGAGTGAGGTCACTAAATGTCAGCCCTCCAGGGCAACAAAGCACCCTATTGGAATTAGCAGAGCTCTGAAGCTCTGGAGAAAGAATTGAATTTTTTGTCTCTTGCTGCAGACAGCTCTGAGCTCAAGCTTCATGAGCATCTAACTCATGTGCATTGCTTCCAGCTCTCCATCTGCACAGGGGCTGTGGCCTGCTGGTATTTCTACAGGGAGGATGCAGGAGAAGACACAGAGACTCCTGTCTCCTCTGAGAGACATGCATCAAGTGGAAGTTCAGTTCTATTTCCTTCTTCCTTCCTTGACTCTAGGCTCACTGCTCTTGTCCTGAAGACCTTCAGCCAAGCCCGGCACTTCATCCACATAGATGAACAAAATATAAAGGATGCTGCCAGTGCCCTGATTAAAAGCCAGACTCCATCTGGCTGCTTCAAGAGTGTGGGGAAGCTCTTCAACAATGGTCTGATGGTATGACATGTCCTGGTGGTTCATTAGGTGCCTCAGAGCTCCTTCACTTCCTGGTCCAGCTTGGGTGCCAGGAACAAATGAACTCTGTTGCAGGAGGAAGGCTCTGAAGAGCCCAAGGTCACCCTCAGGTGACACTCAGGGTTGCCCAGTCATGGTGGCACTTTTTCAAGTTATGAATGATGAAGGTTTGCATTTGATGATGTGCACATGGGAACTGAAGCAGTGCCCTGCCCTATTTCCATCTCAAAAGCTAACACATGCCACCTTGCAGCGGGGTTGTGGGAACATCACTTTCCTGTGGCACTAAAATCTGCTACTGAAAATCTTACATTTGGGAGGGGAAAGGGGAATGTGCTCAGCAGAGGGAAGGAATCAGGTACCCAGAGGAGATTGAGGAACCCTGGCAGAGAAGTGCTCTGGTAAGCAGAACCTTTAAAAGTGGGTACCAGTCCTGTCACTTCCTTAGGAGAAGGAATAGGACCAGCACTGTTGCCTGTGCTGGCTTTTGCTAGGGGAGCAGAAGGCACTAGAAAACTTTCCCCTCTCCCTTCTCACAGCAGCCCTCTTCTGTGTTTTGTGGTGGCTGCAGGGCGCAGTGGAGGAAGGCCTGGGGCTGAGCTCTGCGATTGTGACAGCTCTCATACACTCGGGGATGCCTCACTCGGTGAGTGTCGGCGGCAGGAGCAGGCTGTGTGCACAGCCTCTCGCAGGCAGTGCCTCCTGGGCTCTGCCTTTGTGCATGTGGGGTTGTTGGCAGTCGTGTCCCTGTGTGTCCTGCCCCTGTTCCCACCCTCCTCTGCATACATGAAATCTGCATTCCCTTCCCAAACACCCTGCCCCATAACAAGTGTGCTTTCAATTTAATCCTAGGACCCAGTTGTGGGGAAAGCTCTGAAATGCATAAGGGACCTGGTCAATGCTGATAGTGGCAGTCCCAACCTGTACAGCCTGGCCCTGGCTGCAAACGCCTTTGCAGTGGCAGGTGACAAGGCACTCCGGCAGAAAATCCTCAAAAGATTGGATAAGGCTGCCATAATATCAGGTACCAAAGACTCTGGGGCAGGAGGGAGGGCCACTGGCAGAACTGTGTGGAAATCCCTGCACTGAACAACCATGGGAACAGAGGGCAGGAGTGGGGGGTTACTGCCAGAGCTTTGTGGGGAGTCCAAGGCTTGGCTATCCAAGCCTCAGTTTGCCAAGGTGTCCCAGGTCAAATCCACACTGTGAGACTGTCTCTCTGGATGATCTCACAGTCCTGGCCTCCCAGTCATCCAAACCAGGGGAGCTTCATGGTTATTGTGGAGCTCCTCCCCAGCCTGCAGGCCTAGTGTTTTACTGGGAAGAGCAGGGTGTGGGGAGAAAATGAGGAGCTATGCACCCGTATATTGTCCGACTGTATTGTGTCCAATGTACATGTTCATTTAGTCCCTATATACAGGGGCTAAGTAGAACTCCAGAGTCGCTAGATACAGCTGCACACTTCATAAATGTTCCCACTCCACCTCTAGATGACCAAATATTCTGGAGTCAACAGTCCAAACAGGAAGAAGATTCCCTGTCTTGGTATCAGGCTCCATCCGTTGATGTGGAATTGACAGCTAGTATCCTCATGGCTCACCTTACAAAGTCAAGTTTGTCTTCAGATGAAATCAAAAAGGCATCCCAGATTGTGTCTTGGCTCACCAAGCAGCAAAACCCATATGGAGGCTTTGCTTCAACACAGGTAACCCCCTTGAGCCATCATCATCATCATCATCATCATCAGATTTGATGCTGGTTTTTTGAGAGCAATGGGTTCTAACAGCCCACAGTAAAAAAAAAAGAAAAAAGTTAATTATAAAAAAATGTATGGATTTACAGGTCCTGGTAGTTATGGATAATCCCATGCAAAAAGCCAAAGGGAAAAGCTCAACCTTTATTGAGCTATAGCTGCAATGTGAGGGAGGGAAAGGCTAAGGACTGGGCATGCATAGGAAGCAGGAATCCTACTTTTCCTGACATTCTCCTCTTTCCTCAGGACACAGTTGTTGCTCTGGAAGCCCTAGCCCTGTATGCAACCACCATCTTCAGCAAGGATAGCCCTGATCTTCAGGTTTCTCTCAGTTCCAAGGGGTTCAGCCAAAACTTCCGAGTGGACAAAAGCAATCGCCTCCTGCTACAGACAGTGGAGCTGCCAGCCATTGCCCAAGATTACACCCTGCGTGTGCAGGGCCACGGGTGTCTTTTCCTGCAGGTAAGCCCAGCCAGGAAGAAACAGTCTGTCTGGTGAAAAGCTTTGAAAGCCAGAGCACATCTTACCTTGCTACTTAGCCAACAGTGACAACAAACTGCTGCAATAACGTGCAAGAATCTGGGCTTCAGGGCTGGTGGGGGTAACTGTGATCCAACAGGAAGGTGATAACAGCTACTCCCCAGATGAAGTCTGGGTCATCTCCACCCAGCCAGAGCAGCTCCTCTCCTCCAAGAAATCCATCAGGAGCAGTGCACTCCTAGCAGAACCTCTGCTTCTGCTGCTTAGTTTTCTCTTACACCAAAACAAGACAGCAAACAGCAGCTGAGTCTAGATGAGGGTAGTCAAAAAACACTAGCAAGAAACCCCTGCTATTCTCTGCCATCCAGCCTCTTTCTGTCCTGGCAGGCCATCCTGAGGTACCACATCCCTCCCCTGAGGAGCGAGGCCACCTTTGCCGTGTCCGTGCAGACAGAGTGCACCGCGCCCGACGCCACTCGGTTCCCTGTCACCATTCGTGCTCGGTAGGAGACACTCAGTTGCCCCTTTCCTCCCCTGTGCTGAGAGGCTTCTGGCACCACCCATCTCTTGATGGCAGGATTCCCCTTCACTCATTTTACTGTGCTCTCCCCAGCTGGGTGAGAGGCACAAGGCCCCAGAGGGGTGGCTCAGGCTGCAGTCCTGTCCTGTACCATGCCACGCACCACAAGTCCTCCCAAGGTCTGTGGGTATCACTCCCACTCCTAGAGTAAAGTCTCAAAACACTGATGATGTGAAGGTCCTTGTGGGACTGACACACATTCCTGAGTGTTCCCTCCTCTGCTCCTGGTGGACTGTCACACCACTCTCCTCTGCTGTACTCCTGGCTGGCTTGGGACAGAACTGCCAAGGGAACAGGAGTAGGATGTGATATTCCCTGCCATGCCTAAAGAAGGTAACACCAGGAGGCTTCCAAGGAGCTTTTTCTCCTTGGCTCAGCACAATTAAAAGTGAGATCAAGGGAGGCACAAAGATTTATTACAGTACAGAAACAGGTATACTTGCAGGAGAAACACTGGAAAGAAAGGCACATTCCTCCACCTGAGTACCAAAGCTGGGCTGGAGTATCTGGAGATCATGGCTCAGAAAGTAACATTAGTGCTGTCCCCTGGGTTCCTGCTGCAGCTACACAGGGAACCGTGTGTCCACCAACATGGTCCTGATCCAAGTGGAGCTGCTGTCTGGATACAGCCCCGTGGCAGGTTCACTGGAAGAGGTGAGACTGTGAATTTGTGTCCAGCTGGGATGGGAACAGTGATGGATGTCCATCATGCAGGACTGTCTGCTGAAATGTGATCATTCCTGTGGGCAGAGAAACAGGGTTATTTTCCTCCTAAGAAATCCTTATACCCAAAGTCTCTTCCAAGCTGCACCTTGCCTTTCCCTACACCAACAGCTTCCCTGGCCATGTAAATATTTTGCCCATATTCTCACAAGGACAAATGCCCCTGAATGTTTCTGCTTTGTATTAAAGCCTTTCTGATATTTCCCCCCCTCTCCCTGTTTTCAGCTAAAGAAAATGCCTTTAGTGAAGAAAGTTGAAAGCAAAGCTGACCAAGTCGTTCTCTACCTGGAGGAAGTGAGTGTAATGTGGGCTAATGTCATCATTAAAGGGGCTATGGACTGACAGATAATTTTTACTCGTTTACTGGTTTCATTGCTATTTTAACTACCCAGAGCTGTTGTTCCGGCATGCCAGCCACATTTGCTGATCTGGAGAAGTGTCAGTCAGCAGCTGTCCATCTGTAGAGCCACTTACAGGGCCACTTAACTTGAGTGAAACAGGCAAAATCTGATGTTAAGCCCACATCTGTTGGCACTGTTCAGAGACCATTGAAAGTCCATATATATGGAGTCTGATCAGGACCTGATCCATCAGGTAAATCCAAGCAAGCCTGAAATCTTAGAAAGCTCTTAATCAACCTGAATGTAGCAGGGAACATGCAAGATTGCTCATGGATTTTGCCAAGATCATTTGAAACTAAACCAGATGGTCGTGTGAACAGAAGTGCTCACTCCACAGCCTCATGAATCAACAGATTAACATCCACTCCAGCCTTTTTCTGGCTCCTTGAATACCTAAACAGCACTAGAAATGAGACCTGGTGTGTATTTTTAAAATGAGCATTTCTAAGGAGCATTTCTGTGATTCTTCACCCTCAGTTTCTGTCAGCAAGCTGAGCCAAGCTGGCCCCATAGGGTTAGTGTCATGTGGATGCATTAGGCTTGCAGAGATGCTGCTTTTGTTACATCTCCAGCACAGGGCAGAAAGGCAATACAGAGAAATATTTCAGCTCAGGCTGCCAGGTAGCACAATCTGCACCCCAATCAACAGCAGGTCGTGTAACTACTCGCCTGCAGCAGATGTTTATCCACAGCTTGTATTTGTCTGATTAACAATGAGGGTTATGTGAAACTGGACAATAAGAGCTGATGTCACTGTGAATTAGAAAGAAGCCACTGAGGCAAGATGCACAAAGGAGCTCAGAGCAGAGCTGGATGGGAAGGTGGAACTGGTGGGGAACACTAGCACTCCATCTAGGCACTTAATGCACATCAACTCTGTGGGTTTGATGTTCCTCATGAGCCAAGTTAAATTTGGTGACCAAAATGAGGAGATAGTCACAGAATGGAATGTAAAAGATATTTCTGAGATGGACTAGAAAGCAAAAGAGATCTGTTACAGTGGTGAGGTCTCCAGAGTGCAAGCAGGTGAAACGTGTTGTCTTACAGGACTTTATTTCTGTTTTTAATCCTTGCATTTCTTGGTCTTAGCTGACTAGACAGCCTCAAACCTACACTTTCCTGGTGGAGCAGGACATGCAAGTGAAGGATCATAAACCAGCTAACATCAAGATCTACGATTACTACATGCCAGGTGAGCTCAGATGCTGTACTGCAAAAACCACCCAAATGTACTTCTGGAAAGAAGATTTCTGTGTTTTGTTGAGTCTCAGACAATACCATCCCTGACATGGTTATCTGACTGTTCATTAGAAGCTCTTTAGGCATGACCTTAACCTGTTGGTTTTCAAAATGGTAGGTCCTTCTCTCGCTGGCCCCAGAACTTGCAGTTTTGAAGCTGGCATGTAGAACCACTCAGGGTCTGGCTCTCCCAGCAAGAGTGGAGTGAGGAGCTGGGCTTTTGAGCACTTACCTTGTGGGAGACAGCAAAGGCAGAGGGACCATAGTGAGGGGATGACTTAGGAGAGTAAGGACCCCCTTAGAAGAATGACACCAAAGCCAACTTGTCCTCTGTTGTGTTGGAAGAAAGGCTAGAAACATGTCAGGGATTGCTATTCCTTGAGAAAGTGAGGAATTCATAATGTGATGTAGCTTTTTGGAACTTGCAGCCGCGTGCCTTGGGTGAATCCTGACCAGCTGCAGAGTCATGGGCACACACACCAGTGGTTTCATGTGTCAAGAAGAGGGGAATTGTAGCCTGTAAACTTTGGGAACACCTCTCCTAGGAGCAGTGGCACAATGCTGGGTTGCTTTAGTGGCTTTTTGTCAATGTATCTCACTAGCACTTTTTTCTTGTCTTCCAGAAGAAACTGCAGCGATGAGCTACAGTGTCCCATGCCAGTGAGGTGAGGGCCCAACACCTCTTTTGTTATCACAGGCATGGTCCTGAAGAATATGGAAAGGGAGGGAGATGCAGGCAAAGGTCCTTGGTCAAGAAACTTGCCAGACTGCAGGTCCAGGGTAGAAAGCAATTTGCAGTGCTAAGAAAGGGTGAGTTCCTGTATCCCACTGGTTAAACTGAGGGAAAGAGAACCGAAGTAGAAGATTTGATGTGACGAGATCATGACAGAGTTGGAGGTATGTTCCAGAAAACAAGGGCTGTGTGTACCAAGTGCTATAACCAGACAGTGCTGGCATTTTACATCAAATACACTTTATTCACATCACCACAGTTCCTGTTCCTGGCACTTTCCCTGTAGTTTCACATCCCTGCAGCTCTGTGCACACAATGTGCCATGCTCACCTTTACTGCAGGGCCTGACTCCATTTCAGTGCCAAGCCTTTCTCCATCTCAGCCTGGCTTCTGATCCACACTAGGGAATGGACATCTGCCCCTACTCTTTTCAGGCTGAGCAAAGGCAAAGCTTAAGCTTGACCAGTGCCTGTCCCTGCTCTAAACTTTCCTGGTACCCGTGTGCTTTCCTGCCCACAGCCCACAAGACTGAGAAAACCACCTGCTCCATGAATCACCTGTAGGGAGGCACACAGCCCTGTCCTTGGATAGCTGCCACAAGCCCCACACCCTCAGCAGAGATTCTGACACAGGCTTTGTATAGATAAAGTGAGAGAGAACCTTGGGATCACAAAATATTCTGAGTTGGAAGGAACCCACAAGGGTCATGGAGTCCAGGTCCTGTCCCTGCACAGGACAGCTCAGAGTCATACCAGGTGCCTGAGAGCATTGTCCAAACACTTATTGAACTCTGTCAGTCTTGGTGCTGTGACCACTTCCCAGGGAAACCTGTTCCAGTGCCCAGCAACCCTCTGGGTGACATGAGCCCTGCCCTTCTCGACCTGACAGTACCATTTGGTCACAAGTTGCACAAAAGGCCCCCGAGTTCCCAGTGGTTAGTTTTAATACTTCAGGAACAAAGTTGTTGGGGTTTTTATTATCCTTTATTGTCTTCACAGGAACAGGGATAGATCCCTCCTCTGCAGTCTCTGTCCATCAGTCCTTTGTCACCCCTGCCAACTGTGACCACATGGAGATATGAAGAAAAGAGAAAATGCTTGGAATTTCCTGTTAGTTTCTGGAAGGCTCAGACTGTGTGTGGCATCTTATTAAAAGTAGGAAGACTAGAGGTGTCTGACTGAATGATTATTCAGGTTCACTGTTTTTCTCCCAAACCAGGAAAATTGCATTTAAGAGCAGCTGGGAAAAAGAAATTTTCTACCTCTGCTCACATGCAAATCTCTGACCCTGCAGTTGCAGACGTGCACAGGAGGAGGTAGAGCATCCACCACTGCTTCAAAAAAGAAGTGCTCCATAGACCTAGACACAGATACTTCCTGTTTCTAGCTGGGTATGTGTTCCCCACTCCTTACCATTCCCCCTTCCTGTCTTGGCTTATTCCATGTTTCCCACCCAAGACCCACCCTTTCCCGATGTCACTGTTGGTGTCACACAGGAACTTGCTGCCTACCTCAACTACAGACAGCACTGTATTCAGCCAAGGCTCGCTCCTCTGCAAAAGGAAATGAGGAAGGTGATTGCACATGGATGCTCACAGAGAGGACTGCATGTCTTTTCCCAGCCAGAGAACCAGGAACCCAGCTCCCAACACAAGAGTAGCAGGAAATCTGCAACCCACCTGGCTGGTAGTAATCATAGATTTTGATGCTGGCTGGTTTCAGGTTCTTCACCTGAATTACTTGTTCCAGTTGCAGAATGAAAGTCTGAGATTCATCATTGAGCTAGTGGAGATGGAAGAAAATTAGCAAGGAAGGGGAGAAAAGTCATGGCATCTTCATCTTCCTGGATTTGAATGTTTTCCTGAACTGCATTTCTCTAAACCATTAGAGATTCTGGACTTTAAAATGGAGTATTGTGTGAGGAATAGCACTATCCTAATCCAGTGACAATGAAACTGGGCAAGGTTCCTCTGCCCCCAGTTCTACCAGTGCTCTTTTCTTACCTAGACCAGGCTCGGGCTTCTCACACAGCTCCTTGTCCTCTGACCTCTTACTCTCACTGTGCCACACCAAATGCTTTTGTTCTCACTTACCTTCTCCAGATAAATGTAGACCACATTAGCTTTCACTTCTATTTTCTTAACAATGGTTCTGTTCTCCAGCTAGGATAGGAAACAACAATAGAAGGAAATTTGTGAGCATTTTCCTTAGGGCTTCCTGGCCTGAGGGACCCACAGTTTTAGTGAAGGGAAGGTATAGAGCTGGACTCCATGTGAAACTGTGCCTTTCTCATGGCCAAGGGCTTGAATGGTTATGTCTTTGCTAGTCCCTCTTGGACATCCCTTGTGAGCATCTCAGGTATGAACCACACTGACTCTGCCCAGGGCAGGGGAATCTCCCCCTCTGGGGACCAGAGGCTGTGTGCGTAGGACATATGGCTGATATGTTGATCAGCAAATGGGTGCAGGCACCAGTAGAGATTCCTTTTTATATCATCTGAGTGTTCAACTGCTTTTAAACACCTGCCTGGGGGCTGTGAAAACCAGAAACCATCTTTCTAGTTTATGGTTCAATTGGAAAACAAAAGAATCTTTTTAGCTAAAGTATCTCTGAGAAATCCTGTCTTAGAATTTCTGACAAAGAAATCCTGGTGCTAGCACACCCAGCAGTGTACTTTGCTCCTAGCTCAAGTCCAAATACTGTCAGTGGGAACAGCTGAACCACCTCTGATCTCCCTTGTGGTGGCTGTAGGAAAACAAGAAGTTTTGGTGCAATTGCAACAACGAAGTTCCCCTGCAAATTTAGCTACTCCTGGCCTGAAATGAACAATTCTCAACAGGAGTAAGTGGGCAGGATCCATTTACCATAGCTGGGTTTTTTTATTCCGAAGTCCTTACCAATATTCTGGATCTGGAAGACATGACGAATCCGGACAGCAGGGAGACCTCTATGATCACCATGTTGGATGTGACTCTGCTCCCGATGTAGCTGGAGAAGAAAAAACAGACAGGGGGTCTGACTCTGTGAGGATAGTACCCTCTGAGCACCCCTGTCCTCCACCACCACACCCTGAGCCAGGTATCCCATCTGGGACTGGGGACACGGCAGCCACTTCTCCCTCTCACAGGATTTAGCCAGCACCTTCCCCCTCCCAGCCTGACACCCGTCCCATTCACCCTCTGTGCTGTTCACCCCAAGGGTCAGGTCCCTCCTTCGGAGCCCTGAGACTTTCCTGGCTGCTGTGCCCAGGATCACCCCATCCTGCTGGAGGAGGGAACAGCCCCTGGGGTCACCTGGCGAGGATGCGGACGGTGAGGAGGCGCGGATTCGCCTGGCTGCAGTTGGTCAGCTCTGCGCTGACACGCAGCGTGAAGATCACGGGAGTCCGTGGGGAAGGCTCGTGGTACCTCAGCATCACCTGCAGGATAAGGGCCAGGAGCAGAACAGGCCAGCCATGATCTCACTCAGGAGAAAAGAGGCAGAGTCCTCCTTTCTCGCGCTCATCCCACCTCCTCACCTGAGCCGAGACACAGCTGCTGCCGTGAGCCTGCACCAGGAGCTGCCCCGGGACCTCTGCCAGCGCTGCCTGCTGCACCAGCAGCCGGTTCTGGCGGCTCACCTGGAAAGCCTTCCCAAAGGCCCGCTGGGACCTCACCCTCACGAGCACCTGGCCTGCTGTGCTGAACGCCCTTGCTGCGTATTTCGCCAAGGCTTGCAAGGCAACAACCGTGTCCTAAACAGGGACAGACAGTCACTCCTCCGAAAGCAGCGGCTCTAGGCAACTGGCTTGCAACAGGAAGACCTCAAGAGGACTTTTGCTGCCAGCCTAGGGTGCAAAAGGATCCACAGGGACCTACTGCTTACCTGGGTGGAGGCAAAACCCCCATAGGCATTTTGCTGCCGCATCAGCCACGCCACAATGCCAGCTGCAGTTGCCATGTCACCTGCGTGCACCCGTGGCTTAGAGAGGTATGCCAGGAGCACGTAGGCTGTCAGCTCTATGTCCACTGACTGAGTAACAGGCCAGAAGTCTGTCGAGGCTGGGGAGCTTGGCTTGGGACTCCAGTGGATTTGTCCTCCTGCAGAAGGAAAAGGAGCATGAAGGCTATTTAGGGAGGATGTAATTTGGGTTTCAGAGGAAACAAACCCCACAGTGCTTTCAGGGCTCTTTCAGTTCATTCCCTGTGCTCAGGCCAGGATTGCTTTCTTGAATTTATTCTCCAGGGCTTCAGCTTGGTTTAGCTCATGGATTCCTACATCCTCCCTCAAAGGGATCTTGAAATCCTCTGGTCTAAGGAAACTATTTCTGATAAGCCACCCTCCCAGCTTGTGAAATAACTTACTGTATTTTCAGTCACATAAAGCAGTTACTGCACAAATAACAAGGAATATGTATAAATATATATATCATTTTTGACTGCTGTAGCTGGGCATACATTAGTCCAGAATCCCAGCAGGCAGCACCTGATTTGATGGCCTGTTCCTCCAGTTTGTACAGCAGCTCCTGGGTTGTCTCATAGTCCCCAGCCAGGGCAAAGGCATAGGCCAGCAAGGCTTCTGTGTAGGTGTTGGTGATGTTGTGGACCACCTTCTGCAGGCAGCGGAGAGTGGTCTGCATCAGCTTGCCCTGTGTTGGGAGGAGACACGTGCCAAACTCTGACAGGGGTGAAACAGGGGGCTGGGGAACTCATTCCAGGGAGCCACGCTGTGTCTTCCTGGTATAGCTCCAGAGAAATCCCTCCAATTACAGACTGCCAGGGTGCCATTGCCACCCAGCACAACTGCAGCGGGCCAGTTTCACAGCACTGGCTCTTGCGGGGAATGACTTCATCATTTGGCCAAACATTGGCTCATTCCCAGAAGTTCCCTCTCTCTTCGCAGCCTGGAGAACACCAGAATCACAAGCATGGTGGTGCCCAGGAGGGAGCAGGAGGGAGCAGAGTGTGCTCACCTGCAGTGGCAGACCCATCTCGAGCAGCGCTGCAGCGACGTAGGCCCCCAGAGAGATCTCATCATCCCTGCTGCCCTGTGAAGGGAACGCATCGTTCACTCTCCAGGGCTGCTAGGAGGGCACACTCCTCAGAAGGAGAAGCATTCCTCTCATGTTTTCCCTCTCTTCAGGGCTGGTTGCACAGGTTGCAGCATGACTTCCTAGGATCCTTTGGGATCCCACAATCTTTTGCTGTCACAAATCTGTCCAGTCATTTCCCAGCAGCACCACCTGCCCTGGCCCACCTTTACCTTTAGGGAGGAGTGAAAAAAGTTCCCTTTGGTGGCAAAGCAGCCACTGGGGAGCTGGTTTTGCTCTAGCCAGCTTAGGGCATCCTGGATATTCTTGTTATCTAAATAGATGTATTTTCTGGCTTGGCCAAAACTCTTGAGTACAAAAGCTGTCAACCTAGGAATAAAATGAGTTGTGAGAAAAAGAGGCAAACAAAAAAAAGGCGAAGAGAAATTCAGAAGTCTTCTGGTGCTCGTCCCTGAACTAGTGACATAGTGAGGGTGCAAAAAAGAGTAATTTTCATAAAGAAAGTCAACCTAAAAGTGGAAATGATCCACAGGACCCACCCAAGTGGCTCCTCTCCCTACCCCTGGCTCCACAGATATACTAATTACATACTACTTATGTACCTTACCCAGTCATTTCACAGGTGAAAAACCTCCTACTCCTTCCACTTTTACCTGTTCCACTTCATCTTCCCCACATAACTAGAGGTAATCTGGAATTCCCCATTTTCTTCCTCCCTTCCTTTCTCCATTTGTCTCAGCCAAGCACCATAGGTACAAGCTGTGGCAAGGCAGCTCTTCTCCACTCACTGAGGACAGGATTTTTTTATTGCTCTCACCTGATTTTTTCCAGCCATGTGTACCCCTCTTGGCTGCCAGGCTACCAGCAGTGCAACCTGGTGTTGTCTGTGGGCCAACAGCAGGGGCATAGAGACCAAAAAAAAAGACCTTTCATCCTCTGGGACCACATCTTTGTAGCTCCACTTTCCCAGAAACTCTGCTGCCCTGCCTGACTGCTTTTTCAACTGGCTCAAGTACCTGAGACTCTCCCTGTCAGAGTTCCTGCTGTCTCAATTCAAAAGAAGGAACAAACACCCTGTCAGCTTTCTCAGGCACATTAGGTGCTCTGACCCAGACAGGAAAAATCAGAAGTGAGGGATGTTTGCAGTGCTTACCAAGTGTTTCCTTCTCCATCCTTCTGCCCAAAGAAGCTAAAGGAGCCATCTCTGTGCCTATAAAGAAGCTGTGTCTGATACCCTGGGGAGATGGGAACAGTGATTAATATGGCACAGGAACACAGAGGGGACACGCTAACAGAGTGGGTACAAGGACAAGAGTTACTGGTGTGCTGGTGCCAGGGGAAGGCAGAGGGGCAGGGTGGGTCTGTGGTACTCACCTCTGTGCAGGAACCCTGTAGCTCTGTCCCTGATCTCAGGGCTCAGCTGCCTCGTCTTCTCCAGGTACTGCAGCACATAGACAACAGGGGCAAACAGCACCATGTTCTGCTCCCCACAGCCATGGGGCATCTGCACCAGGTGATCCAGGTTCTGCAGTGCCATCCCCAGGAGGTCCCCTATGCAAGGGTGTAAGGAGCAAAGAAAGTCTGAGTATGATCTGAGGTGCCTTCTCAGCCAGGCAGGGGATAATAGTACTCCATCTCAGCACAGGAGGAAAGCACTGGAGAAAGGGGGAAAGAGGAGTAAACAACAGAGTGCAAGATGGAGAGTGGTGACTGTTTTGCCTCTTCCCAGCTTGGCATCATGACAACACTGTGGAGTCCCTCCAGAACTTCCCCTTACCAGCTTTTGCATTCCGGAGAGCTCCAAGAGTAACAAATACTGTTGGTAAAAGGCTGTGAGCAGAGCTGCACCTGCTCAGTCTGTGTCATAGAGACAAGCAAATACAGCAGCACTCAGGGAAAGGTTGAAATGGTTCTGGTGTTTAGCCAGGCCTGTTCCACCTGGCCATATGTCAAGCATCAAAATGTGAGGAAGCCAGCAGGGGTGCTAGTCAGATGGTGTGAAGGTGTCCATATGCCCTCCAGCCAGTCAGAAAAGTTTTGTACTATTTCCTCTGTTGGGGTTCTGCTGCACAATATTCATGGCTACTTGTGCCAGGCCTGGCTTCATACCAGTGCTGGCCAGCCATGCAAATAAGTGTATTTAATGGTAGGTATGGCTGGTCCCAGTACCCTCTCCAAAGTGTTCTTTTGCAACCTTATAATTCTGGGAAAGATTTCTTCTCTGCGGGAGTTTGTGCTGTAGCAGTGAAACTTAACAGGGAGACAAGATGGTTTTGAGCTTTATTGTTTGTATGTACACAGATATAGCCAGTGTGCTGAAGTCCCAGTAAAAGTAAAGGCCTAGAATCTTGGCTCCAAAGTCCAGGCTAGAAAAATAAGGATTATTCTCCTCAGAAGATTACTTTGACCATGAAAGCCTAAGTGCTAATCCAAAAAATCTGAAAGCTTGGTGTTTGCAGAGAACAGAAACACAGCATCCTCTCTTTTGAGCAGTTCCAATGTCAAGTGGATCCTCTGACACTAAGTTAAGCCTTGCTCTTTGGTAACAGCAGTCTGTGAGCCCCCAGGAGAAGTCACTTACCTGTGATGGAAATGGAAGCCCTGGCAGATCCCTTTACTACATTGCCAGGGAGGCGAAGGGACATGGGTTCTTCAGCCACATTTCCTGATAACAACAGGATAAAAGGCATAGCATGAAAAGCCAAGCCAAAAGCTCCTCACTGGAGGGACAAGACTGGCCCAGGTCCATGGGACATTGCCTACATCCTGCTCACACTGACTGCCCTGGTCATTGCACCAAGCTGCACTGCCTGGGAACTTTTCTTATTAGGACACCCATGAGAGCTGCTGGTGGGGCCGAGGGCTCAGCAAGCTTCACTTCAGCTCAATTCACTTTCCTTCACAAGGCTCACAAGAAGTGCAGCTGGACATCACTCAAGGGGGGGACATCCTGGAGACACCTGCAATGCTACAGGGACAGGATGGGAGGGTTGGAGCAGCTGTCACTGGTGACCACCAAGCCCCAGGAACATCCAGGGACTGCAGCATGGGAAGGAGGCTACAGAGCATGATTTTGCCACTCAGTGGCAAATTCAGTCAGACAGCACATGTGGGAGTAGTATTTCTTGTTCTTTCTTGTCTAACAGGAAGTGAAATTTCCCATGTGAAAAATAATTTCAAACCATTCTTTCATCAGACTTCCCACAGTTTAGTTCTACTCTCAGGTGTAGTTATTTCAGGCTGCAGAACCCATTCAGGCTGTGCACATACCTCGTCTCGGGCACATACCTCCTCTTGGGCACAGAAGGGAGCTGTGAGGCTTCTCCACTAACACACCCTCTGGCTGCCAGGGCAGAAATGTGAACAAGGGACAGGAGAGACAAGAATACACATGAAATTCCCAAATGACGGCAACATTTCAGAGCAAGTTCAAGAGTGAATTCAGATGTCAGGGACTCCACCCCCCTCATTTTTGGCAGACCTGCCTGCTTCACTGCTCAAAGGATCAAGAGTAATCCCGAGGGACGGGGCTCTCTGGCCAGTGAGCACATACAAAAGCTCAGGTACAGCATGAAAAGCAGGGAAAGGGAGAAACACAGACATGGGAACGCAGCTCAGAAAAAGAGCACAGCAAGAAAGGAATAGGCTTGGCTAGGTCCTGGGAGAAACAAGGTGAACTAAGGCACAGCTTTGATATGCTATTTCTGCCCGAAATCTGAGGTGATAAAACCACTTAGCCCACCTCAGTTTGCCTTCCCCCTCGGGCAGGGATATAATGCAGAGAAGTGAGCCTGTTCTCATACTGACCTGGACCAGCAAGAGTTTGGTCAGCGTGTGCCTCCCCATCACGGCAGCTGGCAAGGGCTTCCTGCCCCCACACCGTGACGTGGTATCCAGTACCTCTGTCCTCACTGTGATATTCAGAGTCCCTAGAAAATAAATTCAACAGAGTCCTTTTCTGATACCTGTGGCCAAATGGAGTAAACTTGTTTTAACCAAGATGCTTTGGGTTGTTGGTCTTGGTCATGGCCTCGGTGGTTTGGCCAGTAAAGGTGAGCCAGCCAGTGCTGACAGTTTGTTCAGGCACCCTGAGCATGAAGGAACTTGGTACTGCCTCACCAGCAGTGACTTCACCACACTGCAGCATGACTGGAGCAACAGAGGGTCCAGCAGCCCTTGGACCCCAGCATACCCTTCCCATTGCCTATGAAGCACAGGACCAGCAATACAAAGTTCCCCCACCCACATCCCTGCAGCCTCTTCCTCCCCAGCTGGTCCCCCAGCCCTCTCTTCAGGAGCTCTCTATACCACCCTTTCAGTTCCTGCCCTCTCTGGTGAGTCTGTCTAAGAAGACAGAAAGCAAACATGATGGATTGCACATCTGAACCATTGAGGTCTCAAACTTCAGGATTCAGAGGATTCATGGCTCTGCCAGCTTCTCTGGACCTCCCACTCTCTTTCACTTCAGTTTTAGGGTTCCCCATCACCAGTCCCTTTTTGCTGCCATACCCAGCTGGACTGCTGTCACATTCCACATGAAAGTCTTGGACTCCTCTGCACACAGACACTCCTTGTCCCTGCAAGTCTGACATGGCTCCACCTGGAAGTCTGAGGATGTAGCCAGGGCCACGTGGATCTGAGGGAATGACAGATGCAGGTGAGTGACTGGGCAACTAAGGTGAGATGGCTTGGCACAGCAAGCTCTAAAACTGGAGGGCATGGTGGTGGGCCTGTCCCCCACACACAAGCACACACCTGTATGCACTGCTGCAGGTAGCTGAAGACAGAGGCTTTCATCAGGAAGGTCTCTCCACGGATGACGGAATACGGCAGCATCACGTCCACAAAGAAGGGCTGAACTGTTCTGAGGCTCACGGTCGGGGCAAGGCCAAAGCCCCTCCCAGCCAAGCAGAACATCTTGACTTTCCACTCTGCAGCAGCAGCAGGCGCTGTGACCGAGACATTCCTGCTGCCATTGGAGCTGGGAGGAAGAGAGAACTTCATGAAGAGATTCATTTGCTGGTGGAGAGGGAAGGGGATGCAGTGAGGAGTGCTCATGGCCCTGCTGAGGGAGGTCACTCATGTCCTCCTACTTGGACCAACCTTTGCTGTACTACCAATGACTTTTGCTCCACTGGCTCACAGCAAGGCAGCTCTCAGCAATTTCTTCCCTAGAGCCATAAACCCTCTTTAAATGCCATCAGTAATGGCTTTATGTCCTTCTCCTGAGCAAGATGCTACCCGAGGATTCCAGCTCTGTACACTCACTTAATGCCCTGGAAAAGCAGCAGCACCAGAACCCCCTGCACGTTGATTCATCAGTCTTAACCCAAGCACTGTGGCAACAAGGGCTGCAGGTTTAGCTGGTGCACCCACCCGAATGAGAAGTTAGTAGAGTGTACTCCAGTGTGTGGTGGTTCGGTCTGGAAGTGTACAGCTGTTCTCTAAATCTGTGTGCATTTCAGTTCTGCACCTCAAAGTCTACTAGTCCTTCAGTGTGACATACAAAAATGCAGGGAAGAGCCACAAAATTCACTTGCAGAGGTCTCTTTACGCATATTTTACACAAACTCAAGTCAGCCAAAACTCTATAACAAAGGGTCATCCTTCTGTCCATTTGTAAAGTCAGGAATCACTTACCCAACAGAGTACACATTCCAGATCCAAGTTTCAGGGAAATAGCGGTGAAATCTTCTGTGAGTTGTGAATTGGGGTTGTTCCTCAGTGATTCTTTGGTCTTCCGTAGAAGGCACCCCTGAAAGAAAGAACAAGGAGTCCCACCAGAGTGGGAGAGGTGAACCGTGCCAACCACAGACAGCCTAGCACTAGGGCTGGAGGCAAAGCAAGCAGTAAGGGAGACATGAAAAGAGCCTGGCAGAGGAAAGCACAAGAGATTGGACTGGTGTCATGGGAGAGAATAAAAATGAAGGAAAAAGAGTGGTAGGAGGAGAAGCAGCTTGCAGTGAGCCGACTGCAAAGTTTCCAAGACTTTGTTAGACAAAGCACCTTCCTGACCTGACCCAGAGTTGTTGCTTAAGAGACTAAGGACCTTCAGAGAGCTGTTTCAACCAACACTTCTGTAATTCTGTGGGTAATAGTACTGTTTGCCTGCTGCACAAAGTTCACATTCCACTGCAAGCAATGGTTTAAATACAGGCTGGTGTGTGAGCCAGCCTAGTACGGGTACCAAGTGCAAACTGAGACACAGAGGAAGAACATGGCTGTCTCTGTGGCCACAAGTGGGGACAGAAGCTGGGTCTCAGCACAGCCTGGGGAAGGGGAATAAACCCTGGGAAACAGATCCTGGCCCACACTTGGATTTGTCCATGAGAAAAGGGAGTGCCATCCTTTAATGTCAGGGAATATCCAGGTAGTGACATTCTTCAGAGCCCTTTTTTACAGGGACTGGGTCACTCCTACTGAGTCTGGTGGACTGGGCAGATAGACTGTGACAGCAGCACCCAATACTCCTGAGAGAAACAAAATCCACCACCAGCAAACCCCAAAGATCAGAGGGCTCTGCCACCTGATGTGATCCCATGTCCCAGGTAGGCTCAAAGTGCAGCTCACCCGTGACTGGCTTCCTATCCGCCCGGCGGGAGCACTGAGAGGGCTTCTTGATTGCAAGGTTTGAGAAGACTTTCAGTCCCATGTTCTATTAGGAAAAGAAGAAAGGCAGGGAAGGCAGAAAAATGTCTGTGAGTGGGGAAGATTGACAACTGCTCTTCAAAACTACTCTGAAAACCATTGGGGTCAGGAGAACCCGGTGCCCAGACAGCCTAGAGCAGCACTTGTCCAAGCAGACACAGTGCTGAGGGAGGCATGGGGGAGATCTGCCCTAGAGACGCCAAGAGATCTGCCTGGGAGCTGCCCAAAAACAGAGGCAAAGAGCAATGGCAAACTAAGCCATGTCAATGATCCGTGGTCTAATGGCTGGGATCACTCCTGTCTCTCTTTTCTCTAATCCAGTAGTGAAACAGTACACGGCCCAGGACCTCATTCCTCATCCCCTTTCAAGGCTGAAAAAATGGAGCTTGATGGTCCAGGATTTCATCACCTTGCTTTGTGCATCTGTGGAGGGAAATACAGGTATTCCTACTCATAATGAGATTGTACATCTCTTGAGACAACACAGCTCAGTCGGGGCAGACAGCAGGGTCTGTCTGGAGGAGGCAAGGCCTGGGGAGAAAACATCTCAGATGCTCATAACTGCAACAGCTCTGGGAAACATCATGAGGTGGTTACCCGGAAGAGGTTAAAGATGTCAGGCTGAAAGGAATTCTGTGGCCTCCCTCGTAGCAGAGATGATGAGGACTGGGGCTGCACACAGCGATCTGAATGCTCTTCTACTTGGGCAGGGTATCCACGTTGGTAGGCAGCAGGGAACAAACCATAGACCTAGGGAAACTCACAGGCAGAAAGGGATTGGGCAAAGAACAGATACCTCCAGATGCTTCACTCCCTCCTCCCCTAGCACACACATCAGCTCCTGTCCTTCTCCCCAGGCAGGCCCTGCTTCCTCCTTTCACACACAGACCTCCTCATCCACTGGCCTCCAGCTCCCCTTGCCACAGCCCCTGCCTGCCTCACCCAGCTCACCCACCACTCCCGAGGCTTTGCCTGCTTGCACACTCACCATTCGGCTGGTCAGCTCACGGTCTGGTCTGGTGAAGAACATGTTTTCATCCACTGCCTGGACAGCACACAGGGAGCCAGGCACTGCCTGCAGCTGGAGCTGCACTGCTGACCCTGCGTGGGCTTCTTTATCTGGGAATCCTACCTTGACCTTGAGCAACACACCAGGAAAGGAATAGGAAAAAGAAAGAGATGTGAGGAGGCTGACAGAGAGGTAACAGACAGAAAGAGGGAGGCCAGCTGGAGTCTCCCCTGCTCAGCCACTGCTATGAACAGAAGTCCCTGCTGAAGCTTTCCTGGTCCCTGGGCACTGTGCTGCAGATATCCTCTCCAATCTCTTCTGCCCAGGTCTCTCTTGGAAGGATCTGAGGGTTTCCTTCTCTCAGGCTTCCTGACTGCTGCTCACCAGCTCTCCCCCAGCCACAGAGGTGTCTCACCTGGTTTTGGAAGCACAAGGCAACATTGAAATGGACGCTGTCAGCTGTGACACCTCCGTTGGGGAAGATGGCGTACACCACTAAGGATGGCGATGGGGACAAGGCAGCAGTGAAGGTCAAAGGGATGGAGAACGAGCCCTTCAACACTGGGGGAGGAAAGGCAAAATGCTTTCATTATAGGCCCACTGAGACCTCCTGCCCTTCTTCTTTCTGTGCTGTATAATCCCACAATATCAAACCAACTCCTGCTGCTGCACTGTGTGCCCTCTCCCTCCATTCTCTGACTCTATGTACTCCATCTTCCCCCACATCCTCTCAGTCTCTCTTCCAGTCATTGTTTCATTCTGTCCTTTTGCCCTCTTCCAGCTGGCACAATTGCTTCCTCAGCTTCCCTCTGTCCTGTTTGCTGACTGGTCTGGACCTACAGATTGAGGAAACTTGGGAGAAACTCCAGCAACGCTCATATTCAGCCTAGAAATCAACTGGGTGCAACTGTTTCCCCTTCTCTGCCACGACTTACTGTTCAGTTTCCCAATCTGGATATTCCTCTGGCCCCTGACAACAATTCCAGACTTGCCAGTGACCTGCAGGACGAGGGACATGGGATGAGCTGACTGCTGTTTGCCACCAGAGTGCATCCATGCTTACTGATGTACATCTTGCTCTCAAAAGCAAAATAAAACCCCCAAAATTAACTGTGGACTCAATCCAACAACTTCAGGAGATTTGCAGACACTACAGCTGGGAGGAGAAGCTTTAACACAGGAGATTCTGGTCTAGTCTGTTCATGAGGACAATGGATGGGTAGTGGGTTCACTGCAGATTTGTGAATGACAGCTGAAGTGTTTCTCCTCCAGTAGGCTGGCCTCCAGAGCAGACCAAAATCCATTTCCACTGAGCAGCTCTTTGATAACCAGAGAGA
The DNA here is from genome assembly GCA_013399225.1 of Rhipidura dahli. Lineage (NCBI taxonomy): Eukaryota > Metazoa > Chordata > Aves > Passeriformes > Rhipiduridae > Rhipidura > Rhipidura dahli. The sequence continues at coordinate 136,830 of VXAC01003501.1, forward strand.
AGAAAGGATACCCCATCCAGTTTTAAAGGGAGAAGACATTACCAGCTGCAGCCTTGATAGAGGCTAAGAGGGTGATGGGCTACAAAGACAGAAACCTCCTCCCATCCATGGAGGCGACCGGACCCCCAGCACCAGGATCATGGTGTGGCTAGGCTGAGCCCTACTGGGTGTAGCATTCACCCTGAGAACAAGGTTTAGCTGTCATCCCTCCAGGGATGACCTAAATGTTATCCTTAACTTTTCATTGGGGTCCTGTCAGTACAGCCCTTCCCCCCAGGCTATCTACTACCCTCACTCACATAATATGCAAAACTTATACGGCTGGTATCTTCTCCCAGGTCATCCCTGTTGAGTGTGAAGGTCACCTGGACATTCTGCTTGAGCCCACAAGGCAGTGTTTCTGTGGGTGGGTGTATGTCCAGGAAGCTCTTGGTTGTGACATGGAAGGGCTGCAGGTGATGGTAAGCGTTCGTGTAGCTGAAGTCAGTCCTCCGAGCAGAGCGCATGAGCTCCTCCAGTGTGAACCTCCCCTGAAAGGGCACCAGAGACACGCAGAAATGAAGAGTTTCATGCTTCAGTGCTTTGTTAGGCTGTCATCAGCTTGGTTTGGGAAAGGCTGTTGGCTTGGTGCCTTCCAGCTGGCTCCATGCAGAGCTGCGTGGTGAGCCCAAGCCTGGGCTGGCAGGGGGCTGCAGGGCAGGAACGGGGAGCACAGGTAGAGCTCAAGGACTCTCCCATCTGCAGAGGTGGTGTTTACCTCCAAAGAGACGGATGAGCTGTTCCAGGCAGTTGTGTCGAGGTTGAACGATGCTATTCCACTGTCATCTGTGATGTACGTTTTGATAAACCGACGCCTCATGACCCTTATCACAAGATAAACCTTCCTGTTTTTCACACCAGTTCCATAGTGATCCTGAACCTTAATCTGGTGACAACAGGGTAAGGCAGGAAAGCCAAAGTCAGATATTTCTTCCAATGTCATACCCAAAACCTTCCTTTCTGACAAACATAGACCTTCCTGTGTAGGTCACCTACAGACTTCAGTCTGGCCCCAAGAAGACAGGAGAACTGTACAACTCCCCCACCTCTATAGTGAAGCTGAGCGTGGTTAAAACCTGTCTGCTCCAAAAGGTGTGTGTGACTAGAACACAAGGAGCTTCTCTCCTAGCCAACAGCTGAGGCATCCTTGCATCCCAGCATCCCTGCTGAGACACCACTCGTTGCTCTCAGCAGATGCTGGAGGTGTAAACACAACAGGGAATCTGAAATGCAGCCACTGTAGCCACACTGTCAAGAAACGTGACACAGTGCAAGGCAAAGCACTCTGTCTGAGGAGCAGGAAATGCTTTGGGTCAGCTATATTTACCAGATGCTATATTCCTTGGCAAATAATGGGGAGCAAAAAAGCAAGGGAAGAAAATCACCTTCCCCCTGTACGGTACTCCAGGGATGTAATATTCATTGGGTGTCTCAAATACTGCCCTTGCAGCTGTCCTGGAGATGAGGATTTGGCTGGAGGTGTTGATCTGCACCCCTGTTGGAATGCAGAGTGGAAGGGAAGCAGGATCAGTACCAGCAGTGACTGCTGCACTCTAGTTCAATCTCACTTTGGTATTCCCAACCCCTCTTAGCAGAGTGTCTGAAACTTTCTTCCCAACACCAGCATTCTTCAAGATTTGGAAGCTGCTCCTTCTTATTTAAGCTGTCTGCCAGCCTCTTTGTAGCTTCATGGACCCACACCACCCATCCACCTCCCAGCCTCTGCTCATCCTCCTGCTGCTGGCAGAGTAGCTCTCCATGCCCTGTGATGATCCCAGCAGCAGGGAGGAGGAGAGGGGGTGGTGTGCCCTCTCGGATCCTCAGACCCCCTAGAATGGCTCCTCCTGCCCTTGTACCTTCCCTGCTGAGCCCCTGGGTACCTGTGCCCGTCTCCAGGAGAGAGGCTTCTGCCTGAAGTTTGTTGTCATCCTCGCTGGGAGTCAGATTGAAGACTGATGTGCTGACAGAAGGGGTGAAACACCCATTGCTCACCGTCTGCAGTAGGGAGTGATATGTTTTATTTGGGGCTGGGGACAAGGGGAGGGGTCAGAAGTACAAGGGATTAATCATTCTCTCATAACTATCAGCTACAAGAAATAATAATGCAGAACTCATAAAACACTGGAACGTGTTTTCCAGGGAGGTGGTGGATCCTTCATCCCCAGAAACATTCAGGGTCAGACTGGACAGGGCTCTGAGCAGTACATTCTGTTCACTCAGCCCTTGACACTTCACCCTGTGTGGTGCTTCTTTACTGCCCATAAACCTTCCAGGATTTTACTCACGGGCCCGCTGTATTGCCTGCAGGTGTCCTTGCTGGCATCCTGGGGCCACCTCCTGGCTCTCTGGCACACGGTGACACGCACGGTTCCTCGCACGGCTTCCCCATAGCTGTACCTGCAGGGAGAACACTGGTGGAGCCTCTGGGCACAGGCACTGGGTGCTTTGTCCAGCACATTGCTCCACACAGGTGCCTTTTGTGATGAAGGTCTTACTGCAGCTGGCAAGCAGGCAGGCACAAATTAAAATACAGCACTCTGAATGCTTTGGGAGTGCAATAGCCTGGTCTGACATCCAAGAGATGCAGAAACAAAGCATGGACAGGAAGAGACCCACACCCAAAGGAGCTCTCCCACTTCTGGGCACTTGCTGTCCTGGAACTGTGGGCAGACACAGAGAGTGGGCATGATTTATCCACTCAGTGAAGATATTAGTTCAGGGGGAAAGCAGCAGAAACGTGTGCCCCCGCAGACAGCAACAGCAAATTGCAGTAATAAAACCACCGAGTGACCTCAGACCTGCCTCACTATGGGCTTATCTCACAATCAGGACTCTTGTTAACATCACCAGACCTGCTCTGCTGATTTTGAGATATTTCCTCTGCCGGCTTTGCTGCCTTTCCTTGCTTTGACTCCTCTCAGACTTGCCCTTTGGAGCAATGCTCTTGATGATCAGTAAACAGATGACATCTATGACCCATCCTGGTGCTGCAGAGTGGTGTACTATTTACCACTACAGCCTCATATGATGTAATTGTAACTGTCCCAATTAATGAGAAATTATGTCAGACCAATCAGTGGCAAAAGCGACACCAAAAGTCTCCAGAGAATTCAGCCCCAAATACAAATGAGGTCACATGCTTTTGAATGCTTTTGAGCTCATTGTCCTCCCTTTGTTGTGTTTATACTGTCAGAGGTCCTGCCCTCCTTCCTGCCCTCATCTGCCCGTTTTGTTTTTTTTTTTTTTGCTGATAAGCACATAAGTAGAGAAATCTATCTACTGCTTCTAAGAAGGCAATAAGTTCAGCAGCATGTAAGTGAGAAGGAAAGGCATAAACTCCTAAGGAAATGCCAGGTCCTGCTCCTTTACCTCACCATATCTGGTGCTGGACCCTTCTTGAGTCATCTGTCTTTGATGGAATGAAAAGATAGGAGACATATGGAAGGAGAGACACAGTTTTGATGAGATCTTTCTTTTCCCCTGAACATTCTCCTTACCTGCCACACACTCGCAGTGGGAAGGTTTTATCTGAAGCGTAAATCTGAGCCGGTCCCTCAAAGAAAACATCAAACTTTTGCAACACTGAAACAAAAACCTCAGAGTTATTCCATCAAGGGCAAAAGACCACCTGGACACAGGAACACAAAAGGGAAGTGTTCCCATGAAGGAACATGTTAATGAGTTATAAGCAAGTATTAATTAAAAACAGGGAAACCAAAGAAAGTATTCCCTCTTTTTTTCCCCCCAACAATCTTGCAGAGGTCTTTAGTGTATCCAACTCTGTGCCAGAAGAATCCTTCTCCAGGAATCTCCAGCATAACCTCCCTTGTGTTGATTTCTGATATTGCCCATAGATTTGTATTCAGTGGTAGCTCTCAGGCAGTAAATCCTATTTTACAATATTTGACCTCTACATTGTTATACAGACAGGCAAGCAACAAACAAGCAACTTCTTCCATGCCTTTCTTCATTCTCCTTACCACGTTCCTCCACCTTAAAGGTACTGGACTGGACTGAAGGGGACTTAGAGGACTGGGCACTGATGGTGTAAGTCCCCAGGGAGAGTTCATCAGCCAGCTGGAAAGAGAGCTCTGCAATGCCCTGTTTTGGTCTCACATCCAGCCACTGGCCAATGCGGTTTTGGTCCGGGTCCTGCAGTGCAAGACAAGGAAAGAAGAGGCAGTCATCAGCAATGCTTGCTATTCTCTACCCAGAGCCCACTGGGTTCAAAGGCATTTCAGAGATTTCAGAGGCTTTCACAGGTTCCTGTTGGTTTTAGCCCAGATGGTGATGCTGGAGCACCAACAGAGGTGAACCCAAGCCACCCAGGTTTACTCTGCTCTGTACAGCCATGGAAAAAGAAGGTATGGCAGGTCCTGACATTCAGACTCTACAGTCTCCAGTAAAGATGAACTGTAAGAATTAGCTAAAGCCTGGATGGCATTCCTGAATGTAGAAACTGATGAAGTCGAACCATTTTTATCGTCAAGGCTTGTTAACAAGAAGCATTTGGACAGAGAATGTGCATGCATAAAGCCTAAGAAAAGTAACTTGAACCAGTAAGACAGCATTCTAAGTACTATCCATACTGAAATACCTTTCCTCATAACATCTGAGGAGTCTGGAACACCCACCTGGATTTCCACCACAGAGTACTGCAAAGCAAACAGACAGCACTGTCAAAAACTGGCATGGCATAGCAACCTGCAGGTAAACTTCCCTTACCCACCCAGGCCCTGTGCTGTGACAAACATTACGATACAAGAAGAAAGCAGGACAACTGCTTTGAGATAGAAAGGGAAACGAGTAACATAAAAATCTACGTCATTTAGATTTGTTTTTTGATCCCTGAATTTTTAAGATGCACTTTGATAGGTATTCTGCAACCATGAAAGCTAGAATTTGCTATAATAAAATGGGGAAGAGTAGGAAGACTCTCAAATACCATCATCCCAAGTTCAAAAGCATTAAATGGCCTCAGTTTTTTAACATATACCCCAATAATTAGCAAAACTGCATCACCTGTAGGAAGACTACTCCCCACACCTTCTTTTAAAATCCCTGGCGTAGGAGGTAAGGAGTTATGAATTAATGCTGACTGCAGCTGACAGTGACGGGGGGGACAAGGGAGGACACACTTCAGCCCTTCTAGGCCCATTAGTTCTCTGTTTGTTCTTGTATCACTGCATCTATCATCCAGGAGGCAGTACTAGTGAAGAACCCCAACTTTGGGAGCACAAAGTGTAAGGAGACAGGAACAGGGCTTGGGAGAATAACCAGACTGTAAACATGCGACTGACATGTAATTCACATTATTCATCATTCTAAGCTTTCATAAAAGTTATCAGAGGCAAATTTGTTTTCATTGAAATTAAAAAAAAAAGTGTGCAAGTTAACCTGCTGGTAAACAGCCTCCATATCAAATTCAACTAATCTAATTTACAAACTAGGCATTATAGCTTAATGCTGCAGTGCACTCAAGCCTTTATAATAGCTTTAGCTAATCATGATCTCTTTGAATTTTCATCACAGCATAATTAACAATGTTAATTTGCTTATACTTACCCACAGACATCAGGCATTTATGGTCAAATATGTACATGAACCCATTGTGTGGCAAGGAAGTAAATGTATGGTTAATACTCTATTATCTAATTAACATATTTGTATATTAAAATACATATTCTTCCCTCTGGGGAGAACAAAGGAGTGTTTAATCCTAGGACCTCACCAATAGCCCAAAAAAGAGGAAATTAAGTTGGCAATACAGAACTTGGAAGGATCTCTCCCTTTATTTTAGTCTAGAAGGATTTGATCCAACTCCCCTAATGCGTGCCCTTCAGTATTTAATTGTCATGGCATGAGTTCCTGTTGGCTCTCCTTAAATTGCTTGAGGACTGAGGAGTGAAATAGCTATAGCTGCTGGCTGCAGATATAATTGCCTACTGGAGAGTGGCACCAGCCTTGCAGTTTCCTGGCCACCACATACACAAGTCTCTGGCAACTTCTCCCTCCCCTGACATGGGGACAATGAGCTGCTGCCAGCAGTAAGTCACTATGATTTGGTTATACTGTTTTCTCTCTTTTTTGTATGGTCACTTCCTGTGTATCTTTCCTCACATTAATTTTTTTTTTCTTAAAATTTTGCAGCTCACTTCAGGCTCTCCTGCCACCCTCAGGTGCCACACACTGCACAAATCACTGACCTTTCCAGGGCTGTGGGAGGGGATCTTCGAGTCCAGCTGGCTCTGGATACAACTTTGTCTGACAATTATGCCCATGGCCAGCAACCCACAGACTGCTCCCCAGAAGCCCTGCCTGCTTTTTTGGCAAGGGCAGGAGCACTCAGCTAACTCAGCTAGCTGAGAGTGCTGGCACACTCCCCAAATACCATCCAACCCTCCCACCAGCCAGCAGCCACCCTATGAGAGCAACAGCAGAGCCATCAGCCAACAGGAATTGTTGTTCAAACTTGGTGCACTCGAGGGTTGGCATTGGCCACCCTGGGTGCTGGGACTGTCCCAGCCTCCCTGGCACGGGGCTGGTAGAGGAAGCAGAACCATCTGAAGCCTGGAGACTTCCTTGCCTCCACTTAGACAGGCTTTACCTTGCTGTTAACGGGAGCAAAATCTTCGGTCAGTGTCACAATCCTGAATTTCACTGCAGGGAGAAAATGGAGTAAAGCACATTATGGACAGAGCACACCTTGGAACGAACTGGCCCTGCACTTGTCTCATCCCAGACTCATAGCTCCACACCCAGCCCTAGTGGCAGCAGCCCCCTGCAGCCCCTCTCACCCTTTGCTCAGCCCTGCTCACCTCTGCTTGCCCCAAACATGGGACAGCAGCACAGCTGCTTCACAATTTAGGAGTTAAGTTGCCCTTCCATTTCCTTGTCTGCAGTGTAGGCAGACCAGTCCTGCTTGGAAGGCCATGCTCAGACCTGCTCTCTTCCATGCCAGCTCTGCTCCTAGAGCATGGGAGAGCTCCCTTCCCTGCTGCTAAAGCATGGGCCATGGATACCTCACTGGAGAAGGCAGCACTCCCCCTCTGTCCCCAGGGAGGCCACAAAGCACCCAGCACAGCACAGGAAAGTGGGAACAAACTCTGGCAGGGCCACTGTCAGGGCCACAGTCAGGGTGCCCCATGCTTTGCTCACCTGTCTGGCCTGGATTATAGATGGGTTTATCCATCTGAATGAAGGTGCCAGTTCCAGCCCTGCGGATCAGGACCTTCTTCTCTTGGCTTGCACTGAAGTAGTGCCCATTGGAGATGTGCAGGTGCACAGTGGCCACCTCCTGGCTGCCTGCGGGTCGGGGCACCTGGGCCACAAGAGAGGAGAGCCACTAGGTTAGCAGGCATCAGAGCAGTGCTGTCCTTGCTTCGACTGCCCTGAAAGACCAGGCTCTTTGCCTTCTTACTCTGGAGACCAGCACAGGCTGTCCCCTCAGTGGCTGAAGGCTCTGTCTGTGGAAGCACAGGGAACAATGCTTAGCAGTTGGGACAGATCTTGGACAAGAGAAAAAAGGAGTCTGTTCTGATGCTGAAATTGTGTTTACTCCTTCCTGGAGACACTCAGAATCTGCATGGAGCAAGATGGAGAAGACTTAACTCAAGGGAAGAAAAGGTCCATGGTGATGAGAAATCTGTTTCCTAGAGTGTGTGGGTCACAGAGACTGAAATCCCCTCTTACTCATCAGTGCAAACTAAGAAAATAAGGGTCATGATTTTGGCAAATCAGAAAGATTCGTGCTGAGCTTCTGTGCACACCCTCCCATGTCTGTCCTAGTCCTCCAGCACATTTTCAAGCCCTTAAAGAAAAGCATGGAAGGAAGCAGAAATGAGGAAAGCTGTCTGAGATGAGAGGTCTGACTCTTTCTGCATCACAGATCCACAACAAACACACTGTGACAGTGCATCCTCCTCAGGGGGGAGAATGAGCTGCACAACTGCCACTTGGGTGCTTCCAAGCTATCCATTCTCCTCAGACCTTTGGTGCCTGGCCAGGCAGCCTTCCCTCAGTGTGCCACCAGGATATCCCACAGGAAGAGTACCATGAGGACAGACAAAAGGAGCAAAGACACCGGGCTGCCACTAAACACTCCCCCTGATTTTGCATTCACTCCTCAACTTCTGCCTTCCTCATTCTCTATTTCTTTGGTGAGGGGCAAAAGAGCACGCTGGGAGCTGCCAACTTGGGGTTCCTGCCAAGAACAGGGACTCTGACCTGAAATCTGGTGCACTCGAAGATCCAGTTGTTCCGGACGACCTTGCGGTAGAGGCTGAGGTTGCCAGAAGGGTGCACAAGACTTAAGCCCACACGAATTGGCTTTTCAACCCCACGGAGATCCAAGCACGCCCTCTGGGAGGAGGGGTAGGGCAGGGCAGCTGGAATGATGATCAGGTACCTCCTGCAGTGGGGAAAAAAGATATCATACATCCTGGGAGCCATCTCACCCACTCTTGTTGCTAAAAGGCTGGCCTGAGGAAACAGGAGAGTTTGCCATCTCTCTGGGGCTTGGAGGTGCTGCTCTGCTCGAGTGACTGGGACAGATTACCAGAGTGAGAACCTTGCACAGTGGTGATGGAAGGCATAGAGTTCATTTCAGATAAATATAAAAGGAATACTTTCAGGTGACAGGACAGAATTTGCCCTTCTTGCTTTGACATGGCTCCTGAACTGCCTTGAGAGCAGACTGGTTCCTGCTCAACCATCCCTAGCCCTGCAGCCCTTCTCATTTGTCCTTCACTTTATCCTACACCTTTCCCTTCATCCTGCCTCATACTGCAGTCTCTCATTCCTCTTGCTCCCACCACCAGTGCTCACCTAGTTCTTGTACTGCAGCGATATCCATGAGAGAAGTTCCCATCTGCAGGAAGGCCCTGCGTTCACAACAAGGCTCTGCACCCCACCCCATGTCCAGCCCTTCCAGGAGGTGACTCACAGTATCCCACACACTCTCCCTGCTATCTTGGCCCCTCCCTCAGCATTCACAACTATCAGCCACTGAATTTTTAAATGGCACTTACGGTTGTGCCACTATCCCCAGAGTGTAGAGCAGGCAGCTCACAAGGAAGGGAGTCCACATTTTCATGGGAGAACCCCAAAGAGGTGGATTCCTCTGAAGGGCTGGTCAGGAGAGAATGTGGGGTGCTGCTTCTCTCCTTCCAAAGTCTCCAGGATTCCTGCTGTTGTTGCTGTTTCTCCTAGGAAGCAGACAAGAAGCCGCAAGGTTTCCTTCCCTCCACCTCATTCCTGCATTTATAGTGCCACAGGCACAGGGTTGTACCATACAGGATATTCCTCAGCCAATCCAAGTCCTTTTGGACTTCAGCCTCACTGCTCTCCTGCTCCCCTGTGGATGGACCAGCATCATTCAAACAAATGTACCTTTTATTTTGCTAACCAGCCACCTGTTTCTTGTTCACTGCCCCTGCTCCCTGTGCCAGTTGCAGCCCAAGTCCCATTGTTTTGCCTCTGTCTGGATTGTCCCATGACCCCTTGGCACGTGCACCCAGCTGGAGCTCACTGTGAACTCTTGTGGTCACACTGTCCCCAGCCTTTCTGAGTCTGCAGCACCCAAGGCAGGTCTCAGTCCTGAAATGGAGACCAGGCTTTGTACAAATTCAGTGTGTATGCATAGTTCTCTGCTCCTTTGCAGAAGAGGAAAGCACAGGGAGAGGACAGAGCTGGAGTCCTCACTTTGCCCCTGCCCTACAGGTATTCAATTTGAAGAGAAAATTGAACAGCTGCAACTCACCCCAGCTGTATCACATTGCTCTGAGCTCCAGTTCAAGGCCAACCTACTTACACTGTCACCGGTGGAGGAAATGAGAGCTGAACACTGGTCAGGCAGGCCAAAATCTGCATGGCTGAAGTCCTACAGGGGCTTCTCTAGCTACCAAAAGGCTGTGCTCGAGCCCTGGGTGATGGGAACCCACACTATCTCATTTGGGGCCTTCTTTCCACATGCTAATTTTATACATGCTAGTCCACTGATTGTACTGAACTTTTCCCTGAGTATCTTACCATAACTGAAAAGAAAATATGGTTCTTGAAACTACTTATTCTCAAGATATGGAAGTTCCTCTGTTTTAGTATCAAGGACATTTCATAACAAAGTGTACCACTAGCTTATTCTTCAGCACCAAACTGAGCTCTTAAACATATAGGGCCCAGTAATATTTTCCATTCCATAACAAGGAAAGTAGGCTTTGGGGCTTTCTTTTACCCATTTATGCACACACATGTAATGGGCAGATACAAATCCTCTCTTTCCTTTCCCTCTCCCTGGGCTTTGTTCAGCTTAAAGCTGCTGGTGCCAGCAGTTGGGAGAAATGTCTAAGTGCACCTGGACAAACAAGCAAGCAGGAACTGGAGCAAGAATGTGAATCATTCTCTGACACCAAGCTGCCCTTCATTTCTCTCCATGGGTCTCAAAAAGTACGGGCAGTGCCTGTTGAACAATCCCAGCTGACATTTGTTTGTTCCCAGTAGATCCACAGCAATGCCAGGGGACAGCCAGATCCCTCCATGGGAGCCCAGGGGCTCACAATGACAAAGGTATTGAGCGTCCTGACTCCTCCTGACTCTGGCAGCTTTTTGTGAGAGCAGACATGTAAACACCTCTGAAGCTCTGGACTTAGCACTGATTAGAAAGCTATGCCCTGGGCACTCAGTGCAGTCTAACTCCCAGTGAAACAGAATTAAAGAAATGTAGGAGCAACAGAAACAGAGTGGCAGGCTTGGTGCTTGTGATTCATCTGCCTTGGTGCTGTCTCCATCTCCCACTACCAGCACAGTGACCACTTGCTGGAGGCACTGGGGAAGGGAGCACCTCTTAGTCGGGCTCTGCACCGCCGAGGACTTGTGACAGGGCACACAGTACCTGGCTGCTGTCCTGTGCTAAGATGCTCTCCAGCCCACACACCCACTCATCACCTGGCCCAGAGACAGGCAAGAGGCACATCAGCAGTGGATTGGTGTCCCTGGAGCCTGGCAGTCCTTAGTGCTTGAGCAGTGAGGTGATCATGAGCTAAATGGAAGGATGCACACCACCAACCTCCTGGGTCAATCACCACAACCACTCAATTTCATGAAGGATGAAAAATGACTGGGATGTTTGACAGCTGGTGCTCTAAGCAGAGAAGGGTAAGTTTAGGCCAGAGAGAAATCAATGTGTTTTGTACAAAAGTGGTTTTTTCCCTGTCTTTAAATTCTCTTGGAAGACAGCCACCTCGTTCCAAATGCTCTCTAGTACCCAGACATCACAGGTACTACCATTTAAATCTCATAAAGAACATTTTGAAGGACACAGAAGAGGTGCTAAGAAAGTGGAATAGAAATTACAGTGGATATTGAGTCAAAAGTGACACTGTGTATAATTTTTACACAGAGTGTGTATATACATATGCATAGGTGTGTGAACTCCTTCTGCAACAATGGGCTCATGCACAAGCTATCCCTCATGGTGTCAGGAAGGGGTAGTTTGGATTCCTCAGTGTGTATAACCACCACAGCAGTTGTTTTCCCAATCAACCTCTGTTCTGGGGATTTTTCTCAGACTCATGCTTTGCTCAGCTCTGCAAAACAGATTATAAGAACATGGTGGCATTGGCAGTGATGGGTGGAGTCCCTCCCTCTTTGCAAGGCTCCAAGCTGCAGGCAGTGGTGCTCTCCAAGTACCAGTACCAGTTGCAGGCGTAACTGGTTCCAGTTCTGCTTTTTGATATCAGCAAAGACAGACTTCACCAGAGGTAAAGGCAAGGGAGAGAGGAGACATTTGCAAAGAAAGCAGAAATATTTGCAGAGACTTTTTAAAAAGTTACAAAGAAAGTAATAAATACTCTGTTCTGCAGAGTTGAGACCTGCTTTGCTCATGGACTGCTAAGGAAATTCAATGAAGAGAAGGGGAAAAGCACCTGTTTAAACAAAGGTGCAAGAGGAGAAAGTGACACCTGCAACATCAGGTGCTGCAACTTCTGGTGCTGAACAAGGTGCTACCACCCAGCTGCTATGCTGAGCTCATGCTTTCATTCTGGCCCTGTTAAACTGCACGTGAAGCACAGAGCAGGCTGTCAGCAGCCTGCCTTGCTGGCAGATCTCCTCAGTGTGTTCACTCCCCACCAAAAGAACTTGAAGTGCTCATATCTTTGTCTCATGGACAGGACTTGTTGAGTCTTCAAGGTTACCCTGGAGCTTCATAGTTAGAATTTAAACACACTTTCCAAATCCTTCCCTTTAAACCACCACAAATCCCAGCCTTGTTGCAGATTATGGAAAGCTTTCAGGGCTGTAAGCAAATCCTGACCCTCAACCTTCACCTGTCTTCCACACCTTCCACTCTTAAGCCTGCCTTTGTGCTTAACCATCGCACGCTTACAGCCAGCTCTAGGGAGGGTCTGTAGAGATCTACCTGTTTAGACAGAGACATGTCACTGTCAAGCTAAAAGATCCATGATCACCAGCACCTAAATCAGGAGGTCTGATTTTAAAAAGCAGTGATAGATGTTGAATTTTCACATACTCTTTGATTGTTGAATTGCCTGTCCAGCTCCTTGTAATGTGGCAAAGACCCTGCTCACTTTCCTCACTCGTCAGAAGGGGGGTCAACCCCAGGGCACATCCCCTTCCTGACAACCCATGTTTGGATTGTCCTATGCAAGATCCAGCCCCACAGGAAGTGCAGAAACTAAAATCACTCCCTTTCTGTTCTCTATGCCAGAAAGACAGAGCCAGTCTGTGAGATACACAGCAGGGTCGATTTTTGTCCACATAAAGTGCACCTTATGGCTCAGCTACACCTGTGTGCAGTAGATGATGCTCAGTGGAATCAGTCTCCATGCAAGGCTCAGAGTCCTCACCCCATACTGGTGACTGCACAATGCTGCTGGAGGAGAATCCAGTGCTGGAGGAGAATCCAGTGCTGGAGGAAATGAATGCCAGTGACATGGTTCAGACACACAGTTGGCTTCTGCTCACTCCTCCCAAGTAAATGCTGTCACAGAGTCCAAACACACACCACAGTACCCAGATTTGTGATTTGTATTTTATTTTCATTCTTTTTACAAGCAAGAAAATCCCTGGATTAAAACAATCAGAGTTAATCAGACACTCCAAAGAATTCACCAGGTAATGGCCGCCAGGATGAGCATCATAGGTTAAGATGGAGTTAGTCCTGATGCCCAATTTGAGATGTGTCCCAGCACCAATATCCCGAGCACTGAGATGTGACTCTCCAGGTGACACGTGTCATTACACCAGGAGCAATAATGCAGCATTCCCCCTGCCCAAGGGCATCTTGCACTAGTGGGAGGCGTGTGAGCTGAAGCAGTGGACAGGAAGGAAGCAGTCCAAGTCCCTGGAGAAATGAGAGCAGAAGAGAGAGCAACCCAGAGAACAAATAATATGACCCAAATTATTAAGTCTGGGTTGTTATTAACAGCTAGGGAGCACAGGCTCTCAGTAAGGACTCTAAAGGGAAGGGTTTCTCTGGTTTGATCCAGTATCCTTGTTTTACCTCAGCTCCTCCCCAGAAAGAGAAACTCTCCATGCCCAAACATAGTAAACTGAAACTAATAACATGAATTCTGCTTAGGGAGTTTCAGATACAGTCCTAGATGATGGGAACATGCTGAATCAGAGATACACAGGGCTCCAGGGGGACAGAGAGAGGTGGCTGGGGTGCAGAGGAAGTATCACAAGGCTGCTGTACAGGGTCTCTACAGGGGGCTGAGGAAGGGATTTGCACCTACCTCAGATGCAGAAGATATTATAGTCAGCCAGGGCCTGCTCCTCTGCACCAGAACAGGAGAGATCTAAGTTATCCTTGCACAGAGCCAAGTGCAAACACCCAGGCAGCCCTGGCACCCATGGCTCCACACTGACCTGGGTTGTAGTAGTCGTAGACCCTGACATGTCCCGGCTTCAGGTTGGTTACCTCAATCTCCTGCTCCAGATGCAGGACATAAGTGTCAGAGATATGGCTCAGCTGGGGAAGAAAATAAATGACAGTTTACTTATGAGCTGTTCTTTTTATTCCTCACCCGAATTTGATCCTACTAGATGACAAAAATAACTCTGTAGACTCAAACACTGGACTTCAAGATGAATCTTGAGTATCCTGCTCTGCTAGCTCTGGTCCTGGATTCTCCCAACAACTCTGGCAGTGCCCTCCACTCCTGCAGCTTCTCTAGCAGCACAGACATTACCTTGTCCAAGTAGATGGCAACACCTCCTTGTGTTTTCTCAGTTCTTCTCACAGAGTGCCCATGCAGCAGCTAGGACAGGAGAGCAGAGGAAGCAATTTAGTTTTGTCTTTTGAAAGGTAAGTGTGAGACATCTCAACAAGGTTCATCTAAGTCTGAGTGGGCAGATTCTGGTTCACTCACTTCCAAATGTATTTTGGACTCTTATCCCTTCCGGCTGATCTCCCTGCAGGGCCACTCAGCTCCTGCAAACCCCAAGGACAGGAGCCTGGGATACTTAGCTGACAGGGACATGCTGGGCAGATTGGGCCAGCAGTATCACCATCCTCAAGACCCAAAGAAAGAGCCAACAGTATGTGCTCAAGTTTGTTGTGTGGCAGAGGGGAAGGAATGGTGAGATTGCTCAAGAGAGAGACAGGCAAAACCTTCCTATGCAACCTTCCCCTCTCCTGGGGCATGGATGGTCCCACTGACACCACATCCCCACCCTGATTCCACAGTTCTTACAGATGTCCCAGATCCCAGAGCCAGGGAAAATCCAGTCAACAGGGACACCTCCAGAATCACCATGTTGGAAGTGGATTTCTTCCCATTGTACCTGGGGGAGAAGATTAAAAAGAGAGTCTCTCCCAGCTTCCCTTTCCCTCCACCACTATCCCATGTGTGCAGTGCCCTGAGCCAGGCAGCCCATCCAGGGGCCAAGGCAGTCACTGCTCCCTCTCACAGGGGCAGGGGATGGCTGCACTGCTCTGAGCATCCCCAGTCTGAGCTGACTACTGCACTTCTCTCTCCAGCAGGAGCCAAGGCTCTCCATCTGGCCCCCCTGCTGAAACTGCCTGGTGCTTCCACTGCAGCCAAGAAGCATCCCTGAGCTCTCCAGCCATGCCCAGCTTTCCTTCCCAAGTGGGACGAGATCTTTAGAGTCACCTGACATTGACATGGACAGTAACAGAGCGTGTATCGTCCTTGGTGCAATTGACTGGCTCAGTTTTCACTTGCAAGATGAAGGATGTTGAGTCTTGTGGGGAGGGTGTGTTGTACCTTAGCACCATCTGCACAGAGAGACAAAAAGATAAAGACATGGATAATTAGTTCAATATAATCGATCACCTTTTTTTTTTTTTCCCACTGGCTACTCTACTCCTCAAGACTGGAATGGATAAATGCACACTCATCCCAGTACCCAAAATAAACATGATTCAGACTGGAATCCTTCCATGGGCTCCTTCTCAAACTTTCAACTGAGACTGTGCACGTCAGGCACACAACAGTGGGACCACTACAAAACATTTTCATCTTCCAGGACTCTTGAGAACTGTGGAAGCATCACTGTCCTCACATTTGGACAGGTTCTGTCTCTGTTTCCTCCCACAGACAGGTTTATTGCATTGGCACCAGGCTGGGATTAAAGCACAGCCAATGCATGTTTCCTTCCACAGAGATGTAACAGAGAGTTTTGGTTTTGACAAGATGAGGAGAGGAGGGTGGTCACAGCAGGGTCTGTGGGAACCTACCCGAGTAAAGACACAACAGCTGCCGTGGGCCTGCACCAAGAACTTGCCCGGGACCTCTGTCAGGGCTGCCTCCTGCACCAGCAGCCGGTTCTGGTAGGAGACCTGGAACTTCTTCCCAAAGCCTCCATGGGATCTCACCCTCACCTCTGCATCCCCTTGCGTGCTGTATGTCAGCGCTGCATACTTAGCCAGTGCCTGCAAGGCCACTACTGTGTCCTGAAAAGGAAAACACCATTACATTTGCAGCTCTGACATCCAAAGATACCTGAGATCAGTGTCCTGAGGACCTCCATATCCAAGGGCTCCTCTCCCCAAAGCATCTACACTTGCATACATTGTGTGCATATCTCGCAGAGGTTCTTCCTCAAGAGACATCCCCTTCCCTGGCCACGAGTTACCTGTGTTGAGGCAAAGCCTCCATAGGCATTCTGCTGCCTGGTGAGCCAGGCCACAATGCCAGAGGCCGTGGTGAGGTCAGACTCTGTGACGTTTGGCTTGGAGAGCAGGGCCAGGAGGATGTATGCTGTCAGCTCCACATCCACAGACACCGGCTGTGACCAAGGGCTGGTGCTGGTTCTGGGCTTGGATGAGGTCTGACTCCAGTGGATCTGCCCATCTGGGAAAGGAAGGTAGTAGAGGGAATCTTGAGGGGTGTCAGGAAAGAAATCCCGTGGCCTAGCCTAGACACAGTGGCTTAAATCTGCAGAGACCATTGGGTAAATGCCTTTTGGCTGGGTCATCACATCACTGGGTCAGCTGAAAACTGATGTGTTTTGCAATACCCAGCACTCTATATTCCACACCAAGGTGACATACAAAAACCAATATGCCAATAACCTGCATATGCATTACCTCCTAGTTGTCCAAATTCTGCATTGCCCTGTTTGCCATGTCCACTAACTACCTGACACTAGCTAGCTGTCCACTGGCCAGCCCTGAGGGTCAGGGACTAACGAGACATGGGACAGCTTGCTTTCCTCTCTGGCATTTTGCAGTCCTGCACAAGAAAGCCCAGCTCTCCCAAACCCCAACCTCCACTTCAGGTACTGGAAAAGGGCAAGAGATCTGAAGGAAATCAGCACCCACCCCACAGTGTTGCCAGCACACACCATGAGCTCATACACTGGATGTCTAAAAACCCTCTTTGGTGAAAGGCCCAGAGGGCAAGGCTGTGGTCCTCCCAAGCCGCAGGCAACCAAGGTCTCAGGAAGGTCACCTGTCCCTTCTCCGATGTTCCCCTGGCGCTGAGGTGCCCGTACCTGCTCTGATCGCCTCTCGCCCCAGCACGTCGAGGAGCTCCTGGGTGCGCTGGGAGTCCCCGGCCAGGGCGAAGGTGTAGGCAAGCAGAGCCCGGGTGTAGGCGCTGGCAGCCTTGGGGAGGGCGGCAGCCAGGCAGCGCAGAGCCCTGCGCACCACCGTGCTCTGCGGGAGAGAGCGGCACGCTGCTGGTCACACACAGACCCCGCGGGACAGGCACACAGCCAGGCACACACAGACACACGGGCTGGCACTGAGAGCACCCCACTCACCCCTCGGGTGACTCCGTGCTCGGAGCTGTGCCCCCCGTGCCAGTGCAGCACCAGCAGCTGTGTCTGCAGCCCTTGGTGCAAGGTGCTTGGCAAGCCTCCCCCCCCGGCCGAGCTGGTTTTGGGCTTCAGCAGTGCTCTCTCACTGAAATGAACGCCTGTGATGCTGGAATAACACCAGCATGTCTTACTTTCCCAGCCCAAACACAGCAGCAGAGGAAACACAGAGCTGCAAGTGAGCACACACAGCCTGCTGAGCAGGGCGACTGTGTTTAATTGACCTTCACAGTGAATAATTGCACAGAAGTGAAGAAAAGGTGACCTGAAGGACAGCTATTGCCAGAAAGAAGGGTAATTTCCATGTGTCTTCCCTTTTTGCCTAAGCCCACTGCTTTCAGTTCCACTCAAAAACATTGTTTTTTTCACTTACTTTTCTGATTTCCAGAGAACTTCACTTCTCCATGTCTACAATTGTGTTTCTCCATCAAGTTAATTGGTGTTTTACTTGGCAGTACCACAGTCTAGTTACTAGCTACAAACCTTAGCACTTGTAAGAGCTCCCTCTTGTTATTACTTAAGTGTGCAGTTCCAGCTCTGCCCTACAGCACTCCTTTCCCAGACTTCTGGGGTTTTTTGTGAAGCTAAACCATCTTAGGAGTTACATTATGACTATTTACTTGGGAGCATCTCACAGTCAGCCTTCAGCTGTGTGGGACCTGCAAGGGGATGAGAGGTAGGGAAAGCAGGAATGAACAGCTAATTCCTGGGAAATGGCCAATACAGTATCGAGCCATGAAGTCCAGTTGTCCCCAGCAGTTTAACCTCACCTTCTCCCTGGCAGCAATATCCTCCTCAACAGAGTGTTTTTCCTGAGAAGCTGTAAAATCTTCCTCACCCACTCTGTCACTTTGCCCACAAGTCCCTCCAAGCTGCTCTGTTGCCTTCCCCAGTGTTACCACTAAGCTCTTCAGGATTCAGATCTGAAGTCAGGAGCATGGCAGAGAATCCCCGTGTTTACCTCTGGTGTTTCTCCTGCCTCCAAGTATGCAGCAGTGATGTAGGCAGCCAAGGGGACTTCCCCATCTACACCTCCCTAAAAAAAAAGCATAAACAGCCAAAAAGCTGGGAAAGTTAAACAGGCAATACTGAAGGTTTTTAGGAGAGGTCTCACCTATCCCAGGCTTGCTCCCTCACAAGAAAGCACAGCAACACAGGAAAGTGAATTTAAGCAATTACCAGCAGTAAAGAAAGAACTGCTTGGTGTTGTCCTCCAAGGTGCACTGGCTCCTACCTTCATGAATGTGTGGAAAAGTTGGCCCACATTTTTGAAGCAACCACTGGGAAGCTGGTGGAATTCCAGCCAGGTGAGAGCAGCTTGGATAATCCGGTTGTCCAGGTAAATGTATGGCTTGGCTTGGACAAAGCATTTAACCACAAATGCAGTCAGCCTGATTGAGGAGGACAGAAAAAAAAAGCATGAAAGAAGGAAGAGAGAATCAGAGAGAGATGGAGTGCATGGAAGAGCAGGAAGAATGAGTGGAAAGAAAGAGTCTAGGTAGAAGTTGAGGAAAAAGAAAAAAAAGTGGGAGTTTGAATCTGGTGGGTCTCTCTTTACCTGTTGTGATATTTCTAATGTGCTGGTCCAAGGTCAGTTCATCCCAAGGACAGTTGCCTACCCATGGGGTGCCCTAGTCCACAAAGCTTCTGGAACACTTTGGATCCAATAGGACAGCAAGAGTTTAATGCTGGAAGCAGAAAGCTGCCCACTTCCTGGCTGTCAGAAAGCAGGTAAACAGCAGGGAGAGAGCCCACAGCTTACCAAGTATTGCCATACTCATCCTTGATACCAAATTCACTGTAGGAGCCATCAGGGTGCTGATACTGCAGCTGTATCTGGTACCCTGGGAGATGGGATAGGACATGAGTGCGGCTTACAGTGGTATTTGCAGTGAAATCCCTGTGCAGGAATGGGGTGGTTGGGTGCTCCAGGTGGAAGGGGAGTAGGCACCTGGGGCTGCTGGTGCCAGGGGAAGGCAGAGGGGCAGGGTGGGTCTGTGGTACTCACCTCTGCGCAGGAACCCTGTAGCTCTGTCCCTGATCTCAGGGCTCAGCTGCCTCGTCTTCTCCAGGTACTGCAGCACATAGACAACAGGGGCAAACAGCACCATGTTCTGCTCCCCACAGCCATGGGGCATCTGCACCAGGTGATCCAGGTTCTGCAGTGCCATCCCCAGGAGGTCCCCTGAGACAAAATGTAAGCACCCTGACCACTTCCTGGGCAGTAGGATTCACCTCCTCCTACCTGTGACAGGTTCCCAGCAGTGCACCAAGCAAGGCAGGCCCCAGCACAGCAGTGTGGGGACACCTCTGTCCAGCCACCTTATCGGTTCCACTGTGCCCCTCATAGGAGCTGTACCCATTCCCATCCTGGCAGGGATGCTCATTAACACAACACTCTCTCCCTTGCTGAGTGTTTCAGGCCGTCAGTAATCAGCCACACACGTGGGGAGAACATGGCAGTAGAGCCTTGGAAATCTCAGAAGGGGTGTGGGGGAGTTTGGGTTTGGGCTTTCCTCGGGCTAAACTCTACTCAGAGGTATGGGATTTGCAAAGGTACCACCACAGCTTAATTCCTTACCGGTGACCGAGACGGTGGCGCTGACTGAACCTTCAACCACATCTAAAGGCAACACCAGGGACACAGACTCCTGTGCTGGATTCCCTGACACCGGTTGGATAAGGTGTGGGGAGGACAAAAAAGAAAGAGATTCTGGTTAAAACAGCCTTCAAAATCCCCAGAAACTGTTCAAAGCTGTTCTGTGATAGCTTCCCATTTTCCTGTCACACAGGCTGTAAATCACTTCAAAATCCATGTCCCATTCCACCCTTAGCTTCCTCCATACACCTCATGGTGACTGTGCTGTCCTAACACCCTTCTTTATTAAGAGAATTTTCTCCTGGAAACCCTAAGGGGTCGAAGCCACCTGTTCTTCTCTACAGAAATTACTCCATCTCATTTTAGATTTCAGTTGCAGGCTTGTCTTCTCAATGCACTCCATGCTCTCAAAATCAGCTGATGGCCCCATCACACACCATGAAATTCAAGACAGGAACAGCAATCTTAAGCCATGCCCATCAGCCTCCCCATATTCAGTAGTGTGGTTTTATTTGCACAGGTGAAAAAGGCCTCAAGCTGTCACATACTAATGTGATTTTAGGGATTTTGATGGTAAAAGACCAGACCTCCCCCCATCCTTGCCTAGGGAAAAACCTCAGCTGGCACCACAACTGGAGCATGCTTCTGTAGCTTCATCATGTGGACAGAGAAAGCAGTTCAGCAAGTCGAAATACTCAGAAGGTGGTTAGGCAGGAATAGGGGGATGAACAGGGTGAAAGAAGAAAACAATCCATCTACCTTTTTCGGGACACAGGATGGAGCTGTGAGCCTTTTCTACCAACACTCCCTCTGGCTGTTGGAGCACATAAAAGTAGCATTTTAATGAGCACCCAGGAGAGAAACAGGATTACAAGTGGATTAGAAGAAGGTATGTTCAGAATCGTGGTTCAGGGTGGACAGTCAGCTGGAGTATCATCATTATCACACAAACATGCAAATCACTTTCACTTCAGATGAGAAACCAGCATGCATTTTCAGAATATCCTAACTTCTGAATGCCTGTGAAAATGATCCTGTAAGATTCAGCAGAGAACTCAGGAGGCAAGGACATAAAAGGGTGTTTAAAGTTTTCATGGTATGTTCATGGTATGAAGTGGAGGACACCCCTCTAACTCTTATATCCATCAGCCCTCACGGTTGGACCCAGCTCAGGCCCTGAGATGATAATTACACATTTTGAATAGCAAGGGGTAATTCCCAAAATTAACATGCCCAAAATTTGGGAATTGCACAAAGCCTGCTTTGAGGCTTGAGTAACAGAACAGCCTGACTGACCCGGACTTGAATGAGTTTGATGATTGTGTCTTTCTGTCCTTGTTTTGGAACAAATGGTATCTCTTCACCACAGAGCTCTTTGGTGGCCACAGCCTCTGTGCTGAGGGTGATGTTCATAAGCCCTGAAAATAACACACATTTAGGTGCATAAGACACCCTCTGAGGAAACACTTCCCATTAATACAATAGACATCACCTGCTGACAACAAAAAAATGAACCACATCCTTATATGTTCCTGCACCTCCTAGCACAGGCTTGTGAGTAACCATGACCACAGCATAAGTGCAAACAAGTACTCTCTGGGTAACAGAGCAAACAGCTCCTTACTCTATGTCAGCTCTTACAAAACATCCCCACCTTGATCCCACCCCTTCCCAGTTCCACCACCCCACCTCCCCATGCTTCTCACCCAGTTGCTCAGCTGTGACACTCCACTGGAAGCTCTTGGCTTCCCCGGCACATAAGCAGCTGCTGTAGTCACAGCCTTTGCATGGCTTCAGCTGGAAGTGTGCAAACTCCTCCAGGGTCACTTGGATCTGAAAGGGCAGCAGGGATGGCAGGTGGCAAGAAATAAACACCAACAACACAAAAAAAGGAAGCCTACAGAGGGTGGAAGCAGGGGCACAGCCTGAGGGGAATACACACAGATCGATTGAGCAGACAGGGATCAGGCTGGCAAAGCTAAAGCCCTGGAAACCTGGCCAGGGTTATCAAGGGCAACAAGTGTGTCTGTGTTTGTGCTTGGGATTGCCCCAACCCAGGTGCAGGACCTTGCACTTGACCTTGCTGAACTTCATGGGGTTTGCACAGGCCCAGCTCTCAAGCCTGTCAAGGGTGCTTCCTTATTTCCCTTTTAAAAATGGGGGTTATGTTTTCCCTTTTCCAGTCAGTGGGAACATCACTGGATTGCCATGACTTCTCAAAGGGGACTTGGAGCTGGATGATCTTTAAGGCCCCTTCCCCTATAATTCTGTGATCACAGGCCACAGGTGTCAGCCATGTCCCACCCTTCTTGCAGAGATTACCAGGGCTCACCTACCCTCATGCACTGCTGCAGGTTGTTGAACACTGTGGCCTTCAAGTTGAAGGTCTCACCCAGGACCACAGAAGATGGCAGTGGGAGCTCCACGAGAAAGGGCTTGGAAACAATGAGCCGGGAGGCTGGAGCAAATCCAAAGCCATTAGGTCCTGTGCAGAACATTCCTGCTTTCCACTCTGTGATGGCATCAGGCACAGTGACAGTGACACTCTCGTTCCCACTGGGACTGGGGAGAAGCAGACAGCGACAGAGGCATTTAACTGAATGGTGCTGTACCCCACTGGGTGACCTGCTCTGTGTCCTGCTCTGCAGAGCACCCCATCCCCTCACCTCAGTCTAACCCCTACTGAACTGGCAGCCCTTGTAGATTCTACAAGGAATTACTGAACTTGCAGTGAGTCCTTGTAGAAGTGGGGACCCCTGCCTCAGGTGCTCATATTGACAGAACACTTGGGTCAGTCAGTCACATGGCTGCAAGATGCCATCAGTCACAGACAGCACTCGCCCTCTGCACATCTAAAAATGGCTTACAGATGTCAGCAGTTTCCTTCTTCTTGGCCTAGAGATGGAGAACCAGAAACCAGAAGAGCAACAGGACTAGCAGCAGTAGGGCTCAACAGATGAGGTTGATCCAGCCATTCACTGTCTTGTGAGACACTGACAGCTTAAAGCCCAGCGTGAGGGCAGGGCAGAGACTTGTCCTGTGCACGTATCACAACTTTTGAGAGGAGCAGACTGTTCTGCAGCTGCCACCACAGACGATATAAAAAGCAGCCGTAGCTAAAGACACTGGTATTATTTGGCTTATTTTGCCATGCATGTACAGGGAGGCAACATACACAACACAGAAACCTTTTGGTGGCTCAGATTAGACTGGTGAACAAGTCACACAGGAAATACCTGCTGCTGGGGGTGAAGAGGTGGATGTATTTGTAAGGACAGTGGAGGTGGGAGAGGGCAGATGTGGGAGGATCTGGCCTGAGCACATTTCAGTCTTCAGAGAACAGACAAGAAAATCTTGAAGTCTCAGATGAAAAACCTCCAAAAGCTCTCTCTGCACACCCTGTGTACACACTGAGTCTCTTTCACAGGACACAATTTTCAGTCCTGTGAAGGACTTCTATGGACATCAGCTTCCCCTGGATGTCAGGATACATCTATGAGCATGTTTTAGGAAATGCAAGCCCACAAGGCTACCAAAACCAGAGTGTAGGCAGTAAACCAAGCTGGTTTTCTGCACCTCACCTGCTTTCCTATCTTCCTATGCCAGCCACTTCTCTTGGATGACCAACACTTCCAGTAGAGGCAAATGCATTTAATGCATACATCAGCTCCAGGAATGAACAGCCTGACAGGTGTGAGCCCCATGACGTGTGTCCTGAAGTTTCTTGCACAGATGCCTATGATCTAAACTCAGTTGCCTCTGCTGCCACTCCCAGCCACACAAAATTACCCAGACTGAACCCCCACTGCTCAGTTTACTCACCCCACAGAATACAAATCCCATAGCCAGGTTTGGGGGAAATGCTTGTGTGCTTTCTCTTCAGCTGAAGAAAAAGGTGGAAACATAGTGGGCTGGTAGGTTGATGTCAGATGCCCTGTAGGAAACAACAAAGACCTTGTCACCATGGGGTCCTCAGGTCCTGGTTAAGAGCAGAGGAGCTCCAGCACAGCTCAGGCTGCAGCAAATTCAGTCAGCTCTCAGGAAGCATGGCAACAGAACAGAGGGTGCTGTCCCAGATTTTTACATCTCTTGCCTCATTTCAAATGTCAGAGGTGCTTTGGGCTTTACTTGCGTGTGGAGGCACCATGGGACAAGCAACCTTTCCCTCACTTCAGAGATAAAACCTGGGATCCAGACATGCCACTAACAGTCCTCACATCAGCACAGCAGGTTAGGGACAGGAAAGCCTCTTTCTCCTCCATTTGCACTTACAGCAAGCGCTGCATCTTGGCTCCAACCCAGGACTGCTTTCACATGAAAGACTAAGCCTCCCATGTAAGAAGAAACAGCTAGCAAATGCTTACTGTTATACGCTTTATGGGGCTGGGCAAATGTCAACATGGGCCTGGAAATAAGTGTTCCTGTTTCCCGCAGCACAGTTGTCAGTGGAGTGGTTGGACACACTCTGGGTTTCTTGATATTGGTGTTGGACATAATTTTCAACCCCATTTCCTGCAGGAAAAAAATATTCACCAGAAGATTGTCCTCTCCTCTCTGCCCTCTGCCCTTGTGCCTTCCTGTCCCCTCACACAGTGGGGGCTCGGCTGTCCTCTGTATTCTCGTTTCATTTTAAAAGGGAATAATTCACATCCCCAGCAATGGGCAAACAAGGTCTTCCAAGGTAATTCATCTGGCTGAGTCAGCCAAACATACTCCTTTTCAAGCACATGGTCATTTAGGTACTATGCCTTCTCAGCCTGCAGGGTGCTATTGTTCATGCTACGAAGATTAAACAAATTGTGTGAAATCCAGTTAAAGTAATGAATAATCCTTGGCATCCTGAGTCACACAACCCAAGTGCAGCAACCACACAGTGATTTTTCCTTATACATTTCAAGTCACTTATTCAAATAACAAGTGAGTTACAAGGGTCTAAACTGCACCTGTTCCCTGTCCTGTCTGCAGTGGCTTCCCTTGGATATTGGTAGAGTCAGAGGCCACACTTCCCTCATGAATTACCTCAAACCATCAAATGAACCATTTTTACCCGGAATGCCGTAAACACGTCGGGCTCATCAGAATTTGGGAACCTGCATGAATGATCATCTTCAGACACTTGGTGAGGATACCTGGAGTTATAAACAGATGGGAAGAGCCCATAGATCTGGGAAAGCAAGAAAAAGAAAAAAGAAAAAAAAAATCAGTGCAAATTAAACCTGGAATTCCCTTCCTCTCACACCTCCAAGGGCTGTTTGAGTTGCTTCTGGCTACTGTGTCTGAACACGTGCCAGAAAGCCCAGGATGGCTGTCACTCTTCCCGGGCTCTCCTCTGATAGTGCCAGCACAGAAGCTGTTTTACCACTGAGTGATGCTCAACCTCTTCCTCAATCCCTAATCCCTACCCATTGACACTGGCAGCGCTGCTGATCCCTCGGGGCCAGCCATGCTTTGAGTTTCCTGGAGATAAGCTCTGCACAGGTGCAGTGGCCTCCTTCCCACCTCGTTTTTGGTAGGGAAGGGAGGAATTCAGAGCAGGCTCACTCACCGAGTGGCTGCTCAGTTCTCTTCCTGGCTTCATCCAAAAGGTGCTTGGATCCACAGCCCAGACAGCACACGTGGACCCAGGAGCTGCCTGCAGGCGGAGGCCAACCTGTGAGCCAGGAAGAGTCTCTGGCACTGAGAAGCCCAGCTCCACCTGGATGGGAATAAAGCAGGCAGTGCCTGAGTGACATGTCTGAGGGTGGGCCCCCTACCACTTCCCAAGCAGGGAAGGGACCTATATGAAGAGAGTTTCCAAAGACCTTCCTTGGACAGAGACCCAAGGAACCTCCCAAGGACCCTGAGAAAGTATTTAAAAAACACACTGAGGTTCTAACAGGAAGGATGGCAGAGGGGGAGCCATCAGTGTGCACATAAAGACATTCCCATGTCAGAGCACCATTCTCTCTTCTTTACCAGCAAACCAGCCAGCCATGGTCACACACCTCACACAGCTGTCTTATGGAGCCCCTTCCTCCAGAGCCCCAGATCAAAAGTAAGCTTGTCCTTATCTCCAGGCTCTTTGTGGGATTGGTCTCAGTTTCCTGAAACTCATTCTGTTCTTGCTTGAATCTGACTGTCTGTGGTAGACAAACAGCTGTGGAGCTGTGGAGCAAGGGTAATGCCCTCTCCGAAGTTCAACTTTGGAGTGCAAGACACAGCCAAGAAAGCAGATTCCCGCGGATGCCACAATGACCAGACACACTCAGCCCTTTCTGGATGGCCAGTAAAATCCACTTCTTCCATCATCCACTTCCAGATGTCATCCCAACACCACATACTGACAATTCTAAGTGCCTGCTGCAGCAGCAGAGCAGCCCTGAGCTCCCCTGGGAGCCACACCAATGACCTGTGCTGGGCTGGATTATCTCTGATCCTAGCGGGCAGCAGTTGCCTATGGAGACAGACAGCAATTCTCTGCCTTTCCCAAACATTGCAGCTGCCCCCACGGTGCTGAGCACACACTTGCTCCAAACCTCACAGCACAGCTCACCAATCACAAACTGCAGCTTGTGTGACAGCATCACACACGGCACCAGCCACACACAGCTACACAGCTCCCCTTTCATTGCAGCAGACACATCCACGCTCACACAGCCTCACACACAAACCCTACCTTGTTTCTGAAACACGTGGAGACACTGAAGATGGCAGAATCAGCAATGATTTTTCCATTGGGGAAGATAACATAAACAACAAGTCTTGGAGCTGGGGCATAGGTCAAGCTGAACGTAAGAGGGATGGAGAAGAAGCCCTCCAGCACTAGATGGAGAAGAGAGGGAATAAGAGGAAGTAGATTTGGTAGTGAAAATAGACTCTGATCAGCTTTGCCATTCTGCATCTGCCTGTTTAAGTCCTTTCCTCCTTTACTGAAGTCTTTCAAGACCAAAGAGATTTCTGGAATCTGCTGAAACAATCAGCACATCTCTGGATCTAGATCGAAGACCAGCAAAAGAATTTTCTGTTTATTGCCTTGAGGACACAAAATAGTGCTTTGGAGTTCAAGCTTGGCACCGCAAAGAGTGAGAGTGTCACGTATCTTTCAGAGTCTCCTCTCACCCAACATCTCCCATCCCATCACCAACAAAGAGGCGACCTTGTGCCAAAACATTTATAATTCAGGCTTTAAAAAACGAGAGCTGGAGAATTAGGCAACAGTGGGTCAATAGACATCAAAATTATAAACTGTGGCATCCTAATGACCCAGATTATTTGTGGACACAGTTGCATGGAAGGTAAATCTACAGTTTCATGCTGCTTGCAGAACCAGCAGCAAAAGGAGACTTTGAAAACAACTGAGGATAAGCCTGTGAGCTGGGAAATGCTGAGTATTCCTCTCTTGGCACAAAGCAGGAGGGCAAAGGGAACAGTGCTCTGAGACAGCACACAAGTGGTGAGCCACCCCTACACTGCAGGGAGGCTTATGCCACTTATCCAGATAGGAGTGGATGCCACGGAGCACTGGGTGCTTGCTAGGCGTGGCACTGGGGAGTGCACTTACTCTGTGGTGGCCCAGCCCAAACAGTCTGCTGGCCTGCATGGACTATCCCTCTTTTCCCTGTGACCTAGGGAAGAACACAGACAGAGACAGTCACACAGTCACATAGCCTTTGAGATCACTGTGACGATCAAAGTAACCCTGAAATTAAATGGGGATATTAAATGGGGGTGGGGAGAGGGATATTGGCTTCATTTGCTCTCAGCTAGCAAGGAGAGCTCAGGGATGAAGTGACGTGGGGGAGGACAGGTAAAGCCAATACCTGCCCTGCACCTGTGCAGAGCCTAAAAGAAAGGTTCTGCCTTCCTTGCTACTACTGCAGTCCAAGAATCAAAACCAGCATCCAGTTCCATGATGACTGGATGAACTCCCTGTCCTGGCCTGGGCCAAGACTCTCAAATATCAGGCTTGAACCCCTAAGAGATGCTGATCTTGTCCCTTTAGCTGTCACCCACTAGTGCCTCCCCAGAAACTCACAAAGTAGGAGAAGATGACACGCTTGGGCCCATGTTCCAGGTCTTCCTCATGAATTCTGAAGTCCACCTGGACAGAGTGCTTTTTGCCACAGGGCATCGTTTCCGGCACACGGACAATGGAGAGGAAGCTCCTGCTGGTGCTGTAGAATGGACGTATGAAATAAGAGGCTTGCTGGTAACTCAAATCAACTGCCCCAGGCTCTCCATCTGAATCTTGATGCAGGACACTTGCCTGGTGAGACAAAAAATCCAAACCAATTAATTTCTCTAGTTAAGCAAGTCAGCTGCAAATCGCCTTGCTACGATGATGGGAACAACACCAAAGGACAGGTCTCTGTGTGGAGTGCTCATGAGGAAAGCAACTGGGACCTGGAGAATGAGCTCTCAGAGGGAGCCAAGATCCAGAACATGCTGAGGTGTTTTAGGTTTGAGTTACTGTCCCTCAGGAAGGAACAAGGAAGATGTCTGTGGGGCAGTAAATAGCTCTGACATGCACACATACTCCTGCCACACAACACACCCTTCCTCACTTACCTCCAGGGAGGCCAAGGTTCTGTTCCAGGCAGATGTGTCCAGGCTAAATGAAGCTGTCCCCGAGTCCCCAGTAATGTACTTCTCCCTAAATTGCTGCTCACCACAGTTTACTAAGAGGAGGACTTCTTTGTTCTTCAGTGCCTTGCCTTGGTAATTGATTACTTTAATCTGAGAACATCATAAGGAGCAAGAGAAGAGCAGAAGAGTCCAGTCAGCAGACAGAAACTCTGGCTTCCCCAGGTCAGGAGCAGTGTTTCCAAGGACAGCAAGATCACTCTTTCAGTCACTAATAATTTTATCAACACTGCTACTGGTCCTGTCATATTACCACCTGCACTACCATGTTCATCCACAGAACCACAGAATCACAGAATGGGTAAGGTTGGAAGGGATCACAGTGAGTCATGAGATCCACTCCACAGCAGGTGGCTTTCTGGCTGCTGAAATTCCAAATGCTTGGGTTTGGACCCCACATATTAATGCCCATAGTTTCTCCCCCTCATGGGTTATTTGGTAAATGGCAGTCTGGGGTGTTATTCTCACACTGGGCAATTCAAGAGTTTTGTCTCTGGGAGTCATTTATGCCCTCCCAAGCCCCTGGCTAGAGATGAGGTCAGAAAAGACAGTAGGTAAAAGTCACTGTGAAAGTATTGCTCACACTCTTCCCTTCAAAGGACTGAAACTGGGAATTACCTTTCCTCTGTACGTCTGTCCAGGGTGGTAGTAAGAATTCACATCACCAAACAAGGCCATCCCGCCAATCCTGGAGATGAGTAATTTGTGGGAAGCATTGACCTGTATCTCTGAATGAAAGCAGCGAGACAGAAACATGAGAGAGGGAGCAAGAAAGCCAAGCACTCCTCAGCAATTTCCCTGCAGAGTGACCCCCTGGTAATACTGATGGACATGTTCAGCTGCACACACATTTCACATCACAATGGTGATCTGCCCAAGGCTCTGGGTATCTGCTCTTCCTCCCACTTAACTTCTGGCTTTTAGAGAGCTTCATCATCTGACACCGCAGGCACTCTGAGTGAGTGTGTCGTGCCATCAGGAGCTGCTGGCTCTGTGAGGTTAGACAGCAGACCCCAATGGGCTCAGAAGGCTCAGGTCCCTTGCTAGCCTCAAAGTCTCCAGTGCTTTTGGTAAGATTAGCACATCTTCACATGCCTCTTCCCAGACACCAGAAATTGCAGAGTTACCTGTGGCATCCTCCACCAGCGAGGCCTCTGCAGCTATGCTGTCCCGATAGTAGCGAAAATCTCGGCTGAAGGAGGACAGGCTCACGTTTGTGAAGAAGCAACCTGCCTCATCTGTCTGAAAGTACAGAGGCAGGAAACAAGGTCTGAGCGAGGCACTTGGGTTAGAAGCTATGGAAGTGGCACAGGAACAGCAGTGCAAAAGCCCTGCTCTCGGGGAGCTTTGCCTTTTGGCATCGCAGCCCAGGATGAGCCATCATCAGGCACAGCTGCTGAGAGGCAGCACCAGTAGCAGTGGCCAAGCAGCCCAATCAATGGGTTACTGTCGCTATTACTTCAGCTAAAGCACCCAGCAGCCTTGTCTTACCCTGAGGCTGAGAACAAATGTCTCTGGATACGGCTCAGCTCTTCCAAAGCACCTCACCTGGTTGCTGAATTTGCGACACAGATCGGGTTTGGAAGCGCTGGGCAGGAACGGGGCTATCTTCTGACAAAGGCTCACATGAACCATCCCCTGGACACTTTTCCCACGGGTGTATCTGTTTGGGGGAGCAGGGAAAGGCAGAGGCAGTCACACACAGTGGGAGAACACATGGCTTGCTGTGCACAGCCCCAGGGACCACTCACTGCTGGATATTCACAGTATGGCACAAGAGGCAGCTGTACAGCAGGCCCAGGAGTCCTGACCCAGTAAGCAGGGTCGGGCCAGGGCTCTGCAGTGATGGGAGATGATGGGAGATCTGATATAATTAGCACCAAACTAAATTATTTTGGGTAACTGGAGTGTTGTAGATGCTGAGTGCACTATACATCAGCATCACCTGCAATAAACCCAGGATGTCCTGGGGGCATTCATCATCTTATTAGCAGAAACATGGGTGATTAAGAAATACCTTTGATTAAGAAATCACCTTTACATGGGGCTGCCTATAGCATTGTCCTTGGACTACACCTGAGGCAATTCCTTTTTGCATCTCTCTAGTTTCCACTTGAGCATAATCAGGAAAAGCTTCCCTTCATTTCCCATGAGTTTGTTCTTCAGGGAGGTGAACACCAAATATCTGCCATGTCCTGTCCCACAAATGGGTGCTTGTCAAAGGGTAGGCTGTTCCCCCAGGTTTTGTGTGTGGAGATTTGTGGAGCGTTTTTAGAAAGGGGGCATTAGAGTATCAGAATGATAGTTACAGCAATGTTTTGTGTTTCCCCAGGGTGCAGACAGCTGCCTTCCTGTAGCTGAAGTGTAATAAACTTGCCCTTAGCTCCTCATGGTTACCCAGCCAGCTTGTGCACTTCAGGCCAGAGATTAACACAGAGCCATCCCTGCAGCCAGAATCCTCACCTGCCACATACCCGGAGCGGGAAGGTTGTATCTAGTGCATAAATCTGATTTGGTGCCTCAAAGATCACTTCAAATTTTGGCAGCACTGGAAGAGAAAAACAGAGAACTGTGGGAAAGACAGGCCAGAGAATTAACAGAGCCTTCACAGAGAATTAACATGAAGGCAGACTATGGTGGAATGAGGGACAGGAAATAGAGAAGGAAGGTGGTGAGGAGGGGAAAGGGAAAACTTTCCATGTATCTTTAACAGATTTGTGTGTAGGTCCTGGATGATTTGCTGATTCCCAAGCTAAAACCAAACATGCCCATGTCCCTGCACTTCTGACTGCTATTTTCAGAAGACTGGCCTCCCAACACAGTTGATTAGGGAATAAAATTGAGGTGAGAGGTCACTGGATTTCGTATTCTCTGCAGAAGTCCATCCTAAATTGCCTTGTTCTGTCTGTCTCCGAGATCCATAGGAATCAGCTGTGTCAAAGGTCTGGGGCCATGCACAACACTCCTCCCACACACTGAGCCAAGGTTCCAAAGTGGTCTCCTCTGCAGAGCCTCAGCTCAGACTCTTTTCTGTGCCAGATGCTGCCACTTTTCCCATTTGCCCCTGGGATGGCTATCCTGCTCCCTGGCCCGGGAGTGCAGGGTCCTGCCTGCAGCTCAGCCCGACCCCGCCGTGCTCGTACCACGCTCCCTGACGGAGAAGCTGCCGTAGGCTCCGGCGCTGGTGACGTTCAGGACGTACATTCCCAGCAGGGGCTCGTCACTCAGCTGGAAAGAGAACTCTGCAATGCCATCCCGAGGGACCACGTTCTGCCACCGCTCTATCTGGTTGTTCTTGGGGTCCTGCGCCCACGAGAAGGAAAGAAAGAGTTGTTCTGGCATCCCACTGATCCACATCCCATAGACACCAAGCTCCAGGATTTCAGTGCTGTTACAGAACTACCAGGTTCTGTAACTAAGGGATGAGGTTTGGTATAGACTGATCAGGACATTTTGAAGACATGATTATGCTCGGATTCTGCTCCCAGCATCTGAGCCTCCTTCTAGACTTATTTAAATTCTGATATTCACAGTTGTAACTTTCTTTCACAAGTGTCTAAGTTATCTATTTGTACTCTTGCAAGTCTAGAACAACAGATTTCTGCTGAAGTACCTGGGAGCATAACTTTAAGTAAGTGCATAAAAAAAGAAGCTGAAGGGAGTATGTTAGTTTAAGAATCTAACATCTAACAACAAAAAAAGAAGGTCTACTATTCCACTCAGAGGCCTGTAAAATCTAGCAGAAATCAAATATGAACAGCACAGGGAAGTGACTGCCATCACCATTATTCTAAAATGAGATTTCAGCATCACTCACCTGGAGAAACAGGGAAATCTGGGGAGGAAAAAAGGCAAAAACATTAGAAGAGAGAAACACATGCCAGCACCACACACAATGTTCTTCAGACTCAGAGCCCTCTCTGAAGGGTGTGCAACTGGTGATTTGGAAACTTAAAGTGCTGACAACAACACAAAGTAAAACAAATGCCACCAAAAAGGAGAAATACCTGGTGGGTTCATTACAGTAAGGTCTGAAGAAAGGGAAAGGAAAAAATACCAATCTGGAGGTCACACTTGCTAATGACTTCCTGGCAGAAAAACTCAGAAGTCACTACCCAAACACACCTAGCTCTGGTTCAGCTGCAGTCTTAAGGGGATCACAGAGGTATAGGATCAAATAATTTGGAAAGAACCTCTGGAGGTCATGCAATCCAACATCCTGCTGAAACATGTCTTCCTGAGCAGATTGCTCATAGCCTTCTCCAGCAGGGTTCTGAACATCTCCAGTGATGAAAATGTCTTCTCTGGGCAGGTTTCCATATTGTTGCAATGAAGAAATTTGTTGTAACATCTAAGCAGCATTTTCCACATTCCAACTTGTAGAAGGCAGATTAAAGGCACCCTTCCCCACAAGAAGGAAAACCCCATTTACAAACTATTCACTCCCTCCATGACACCATCACATCAGGAATCAGTATGTCCCCTACTTGCAGCTGCGTGACCATTCTACCAAGATGAGCAAGAGACATGCAAACTTCTGCCATCTTCCTGAGCTACCAGCTTTTGCTGGGGTTACTGCTCCCCTCTGCATACCCATAAAGCCTGCCAGGGATGAATGTGGAAAAGTTGGAGTGTTGGCAGATGAGCAGGGTAGAAAGGAGGAGGGATCCATGCATGGTACAAAGCAGCCCCTTCCACAGCCCCCCAGGACTCGCTCACCGAATCGTTGAGTGCGAGGAATTCCTCGTCCAGAGTCACAATGCGAAATCTCACTGAAGGCAAGGAAATCAGGGAATGTATTATCAGATACCAGTTTTTCCCTACAGACCCCTTCTCATCTGTTTCCCCAGCTCCTGTCTCCATCCTAGACACACTTGTGGTAACATCTGACACTAGCAATTCCATGTGTAAGGTACTGGGGACATGGTTATCACTACCCACTGCCTCCTGCAACTCCACAGTCATCACAAGCTGGACATCACAAACACTGAAAACACCACTCAGCAAGAGACATGGTGTCAAAGCCTTCCTCTAGGGTTGTTCATGCATTTCAGGGCATCACAGTCTTTCCACACTGTGCAGAAAGCCTGGGACCCACAGTGGCTCCCATTGGCATCTCACCTGTCTGCCCTGGTTCATAGATGGGCTTGTCTGTTTGGATGATGGTGCCATTCCTGGCCTTGCAGATCAGGACCTTTTTCTGCTCCTCAACATTGACCCCATCTCCTGTGATGGTCAGTTTGACAGTGGCAATCTCCTCTGTGCCATCAGCTGGAGGGGCAACCTGTACAGACAGAGGGGAGAGCACACAGGCTCCAGGTCACCTTCTGAGAGTAAAGTGGAACAATTAACTAGTTCCCTCCTGCTGTGCCAGGATGTTCCCAACAATCTCTGAAACCACAGATCACATCCAGATCTCACATACTCCTACATGAAGAGCAGGAGGCCCTGCATGTCATGGAATCTGTCCTTTTCCCACAGGTGACAAGCACAGGTGACACTTTTGAGTCTTCAGACTTGTTCAGGAAAGTGGGCAGATGATGGGAAGGTGGAAGATGGGAGAGAGAATCAAATGAGAGAGACTGAGCAGCAGACAGCCTCAAATGCTAGGCCTTCAGGACTACCCAGCACTTAGAAGCAGAAATCCAAAGTAGAAAACACAACTTCCAGAAAGACCCTGGAAGCCAAAGGCCCCAGCAGCCTCAGCACAGAATATACAATATAACAGAAGGGATACTGCTTAGACATGTCTGCCTTATCCCAGATCTTTGCTAAGTTCTCACCAACAACAAAGAACCTCTAAGATGCTGTTTAAAAACAACAAGCACATTCATTTCCATCCAAATAATCTTCAGTAGCTCCCAAGAGCTGAGTTGCTGCCTGACTTCAGGTACTACAGAAACTGCAGTATGTCCTGCAAGACACCATTTCCCCAAGCTTGTGAACCTGCACAAGTCCTTCAGGAAGAGCTAAAGCTGTTTCCTCTGGTCTGTAATGGAGAAGAAGGACACAGGTAGTATCCAGAACTCTGGTAGATTTTAACGAATGCAAATTCCATTTTAAATTTAGATTCAGGAAGGAAGTTCAGTGCTAACCAACAGATATTGTGCTGGGCTGTGCAGCCCTAGGCACCACCCATTCCCCTTCCTGAAAGGCCCATGCCAAGACAAAATAGACACTATCCATGTCAGCCCTGGTTAGGGAGGAACACAAGCATTTTCCTGAAGGGAACATCAGTGATGGCATTAGCCCGGGGTGGCTCACCCAAAACTTAGTGCACAGGAAAGTCTTCTTCTTCTGGATGGTTTCTTGCATTAAGAGCTCCCATCCTGCAGAGCGCTCCAAGGCCAGATTCACTTGAACCTTTGCATCATGACAGGTGACATGGAGACAGGCAACCTGGGTGGATGGGTACCGGAGAGCTGCAGGGATCACCACCAGGTAATGTCTGCAGCAGGGGAAGACAGCGGAGGTGGCATCAGTTGGAGGTCTCAAGAGGTGCAAGAAAGCTTCCCTGCCATGGCCCACTACTGCAGAATCCCTCAGCAGTGTGCCATGGCTTCCAACAACATTCAAAAGCAGCAGTGAGCTCAGAAAAGTGGTTGCTTCACTGAAACCTGAGAAACAGTTTCTGCTTTGTTAGCTTAAGTATAGCCCTATAATCTTTTTCAAGTCCCTTACTCCAGTAATCTCCTGAACTCTCCAAATACATCCCGTGCAGTCTTCAGAAGTGGTTTCATAACCTGGCAGTCTGCACACAAGTGATTTGATCTGGCATAGCAACTGCTGAGAAAACACCTCTGGGCCTAAAAAGTCCCTTTTCTGACCTGGGAGTCCCCCAGAAAGCTGGCTTGCATTGACCTGCAGGAGTCAAATTAAGGCATGGGAGGCAACTACTCCATGGGGTGGCCTGATAGAGCAGGAAGCATGAGAGCTGATGGCATGGGATGTGGTCCATCTAGCTAGTCTGATGCCTTCATGAAAGAGACTGAAACAGGAGTTCAGCATCACTCACAGTTGGTGAGAAGCAGCTGCAGCATGGAGTAGAAGGCTCAGGAGGATGGCTATCCTCATCCTGGGGGTTCTTGCTGCCCAGTCTCAAATGGCTCTCTCCCTCTGAAACATCTGAGGCTGTTTATGGGGGAGTAATTTCTTTCTAGAACAGCCTAAATGAAGAGGTGGGAAGTGGGGAGGAGCCAGCTTGTCCCCACCTCTCCCTCTCTCCTAAGATTTCACACAGGCAGCTGTAAGGGTAAATGTACTCTGCCAAGTGCCCCTTAGCCAATAGCAGCCACTTTGGCTGCCATCCACCAGTTCAGAACATCCCCTCCTGCAAGGCTACCATGGAGACACCTGTCCAAATGGACTTCCCATGGCAAAAAAACAGTGAGAACTTTGCTGATCAGTGACCCAGGCCAGGTCCTGATCACTTGTCACTTGCATCCCTTTGTTTCAGCTGGAGATGGATTGCTGCTGTGCAGCCTGCAGCAAGAGCTGCCCCCTGCACACAGCAGGGTCCTCATTCAGGACAGAGCTCAGGAGCTCTGGATCAGATCAGGGGGATGTGGATCTCTTTAGGCTGCTTGGTCTGAGAATGGAGCAAATCCCTCCATGTGTGTAAGGAAGTGCTGTAGCAACACTGCCACCAACCACTAATTAGCTGATGACTTTCCCTTTTCCTTCCCTGCGTACAGTGAGGGAAATGGAAACAAGCCCACAGAGGTCTCCACCAGTGCCCCACAACACCCACTAGCCACGGCACCATCTGCAAGGAGGGGGCCACAGGAATGGCTTCCAGTTCTTCATTATTCACCTCTATGTCTAAAAGGTCTGGCATACAGGGATACAACCTTTTGGTTCTGCTTTTGAACCCAAGGGTCAGGTTAAAACTCACAGATTAAATATGTGGGACATTTTCTAAGCACTGATGGCAGATGTACAGTGGGTAGACAATTGCCCTGTTTAACAGGTTGGCCTCCAGAAAAGCACAGTGACCACAGAAACTGCCTGCTGTAAGCAGTCCACACACTACATCTGAGCCTTGTGTGAGGCAGCATTAGTTAGCCTGGGCTGAAATGTATGAGGGACTGTCCTAATAATACAGACAGCTACAGTTCTGTGCATGGAAATATTTTCCAGTGCTGTTTAGTAATGCCAATGCAGCCTAAGCTTTCCATACCTGGGTCCCAGCATGGTGTTACTCAATCGGGCAGCTGGGATCTCTTCATCTGGCAAAACCAGCAGAATGCACCGAAATGTTCTGCTAATTCAAGATTCCTGTTCCCAGGTCTCTCCATGGTCTGTTCCCAGATGGAGTTGGGAAGACTGACATGCATCATGAGGGCTGCATATAATGTACAGGATGTTAGTGCTAGCTAGGATTGCCTTGGTCTCAAGTGAACATTTCACTGCTCAGCTGATTGAGATAACTGGCTGGAGGCTGATAGAAATCAGCTCTGAGCTGGTCTAAATCACTGTTAGGCTCCCAGGCAAGGGAGACTAGACACTTTTTATTTTGATAAACACATTCTCCCCATTCTTGTGTCTTTGCGTCCTTCTCAAAGAAAGAGAATGTTACTGAGCATGACACTCTCAGAATACAGAATGGGTCTGGCTGGAAGGGACCACAGTGGGTCCTCTGCTCCAACCTCCCTGCTCCAGCCAGCCATCCCAGAGCACGTGGCACGGGATTGCCTCCAGCCGGCTCTCAGATATCTCCAGCGAGGGAGACTCCACAACCTCTCTGGGCCATCTGTTCAGTGCTCAGTCACCTGCACAGCAACGAAGTTCTTCCTCATATTCAGGTGGAACTTCCTGTGCATCAGTTTCTGCCCATTGCCTCATGTCCTATTGCTCAGCACCACCTAGAAGAGCCTGCCAGGCAAACTTAATTTTTTTTTTTTTTGTCTAAAACCAGATTTCTCTACAAAAAGCATGAGCCAGATCTATCAGAAATCACAGCCAGAGAGGGCCAGATGCTGGCAGATTTCTGGCAGGAGCTGCACATACTGGGCCAGCACTGGGGAGCTCTCCCTGACCCTGTCCCACCATGCCCTCCTTCCATGTTTGCCCAGGTGTGCTCCCTACTCCTTGTTTAGCTTTGGCAAACCTGGCTTTTGGTCACATGAACATACATTTGAAGGATCTGCATCGAAGGCAGTGACTGACAGCTGCACAGGGGTCACAAACCCAGACAAAGTCTCTGCAAGAGAGAAAGCAAAGCAAGGCTGTGCAGCATTTATAGCTCTTAATTTTCTTTCTCTAAATGGACTCCAAGAAGGCCTTTGTGACAGAAGTGTTGAGCCAAGAGACCCATGGGGAGTAAGGGATCTATTCCTCCTGAAAACAGACTTCAGCTGGAGCAAAGGACATAGTGCATACTGGCAATGCAAAACCATGTAGATTCCTCTTCTCCACAGTTAAAACCTGACCCAAAAATTGAAAAGGAAGCAGAGGAGTCTTAGTAAAGGTCACACATATGATAAATGGATAACACTGTGTGGTTCAGAATGAGGGCAAGGACCTTGGAAATCACTCCTGTGTTTTAATATCTTTGAAGGCAATGAAAGGGCAGTAGTCTCAATGAACTGCAGGAGAAGAGTACTAGAGAAGTACTGATGTCTGCAGAGCACTTTGACAGAGGAGGAAGTCCTCACTTTCTTTGAAGAATCACATCTGTTAAAGAGCCTGTAGAGCAGAGTAATTCATCAAAGCAACTGAATCACTCTTCATTCTCCTCTAGACACTCATCATGACCTTCATGCAGGCCTTGGACCTCCTCTGTTAATGCCTTCTTTCCTTTGCAGTCACAAACTTCATGCTCCTAATCCCTGACACTTCCAATTTGCCTCTTACACACACTCTGTAACTGCTGTGTAGCATTTCCAAAGACAGTGAGATTTGTTATCCTCGTGTTCTGATAGTGAAGTAAACCTTTACATTAACGATATTTCATAGTCCATGTAAGGTTCATAAAAACCTGCCAGGCCCTGGTGTTTCTGCAGCCTGACTAGCATCCATAACATAATGGAATCCCTTTAAAGAATCTCTCCACACTGGCAAAGCAGACTGCTGCACCCTCTTTCTGCTGCCTGGACAGCAGATTAGTCCCTTGCACCGAAACCAAGCAAGGAGTTGAGAACACACCTGGACAAACACAGCAGAAGGAGCAGGAACTGACTGGGTCAGAAGGTTTGAAGGCAACATAGTGTAAACTGTTCTATGCCTCTCTCAATGCTTTGCCCTACACCAAATCATTCAAAGAGCTGCAAATTTTTTTTTTTTTTGCCCAGCTTTTAGACTGTAGGCTTTAATTTCTTTAGTTGGAATTCAGTTTGGGCAAACTTCGAAATGATGCCCAAGGGAGTTTGGAAACTGTCATAAGAAGGTGCTCAAACTGCAGGCAAGCTGTGGATCTCTCTTCAAAGGACACATGTGAACCCTGAGACCTGCAGCTTAGCACACTTCTCACACAAGGGCTCCATAACGAGTGCATCAGCTAACACTCAGAAAATCCTCACATGCCATTGAAAGATTCCATCCTCTTCTGAGCCCTCTTGGCCCAATACCAAGCCCCTGGCTCTCACTTCACCTCTCTCACTCACCCCACCAAAGGGAGGAAATCACAGCAGCACTCCAGGCATAGTGACTTCTCGTAACAGTGACA
This sequence comes from Rhipidura dahli, assembly GCA_013399225.1. Lineage (NCBI taxonomy): Eukaryota > Metazoa > Chordata > Aves > Passeriformes > Rhipiduridae > Rhipidura > Rhipidura dahli. The sequence goes on from VXAC01003501.1 coordinate 176,060, forward strand.
TCCTGACCTGTAAATTCAAGTCTCATCATCAAGTAGATAAGCACTCAAAGAAGTTGAAAACTGTTTACAAATTGATAAACTGGCTCAACCAAAACCACAAAGATTTACAGATCTGAACACAGTGGCTTAGGAATAATTTCGAGTGTTAACAAAGAATCAAAACCCAAACCAGAGACTAGTGGTAAAGCTTGGGGTCCTACATAAAGCCAGTTCCACCTTGAATAACTGTGGTGAAGCTTTAACTACCTGTAATGGATTCGTGGGCACATTTGTGAGGTCTTAGGCTAGATTCTTAATTTTGACCAAGCCATTTACTTTCTCAGGTAAGTGGCAACTTTGATTACAACCAAGGAACTCCTCCTCGGTAGAAGAGCCAAACAAAACTAATTTTCTCTGGGAATAGTTCTAGCAAATTGACCTGAGACATTGCAAAGAAACCAGACCCCAGGATAAAGGTCTGCAGGACTAAAGAAAAAAAATAATGCAGTTTTACAAGCTCAGACTCAGACCTTAGAACCAGTTTTTGACGTTCACTTGCATTATTCACTACCCTGGTCTAGTGACACCCCCCCTGGAGTGCCACATCCACTTCTGGGGCCACTGGTACAGGAATGACATTCACCTCGGTGTGGGTCCAGAGGAGGCCACCTGGTTGATCACAGGGCTGGAGCTCCTCTCCTATGGATTCAGGCTGAGAGAGCTGGGCTGGTTCAGCCTGGAGAAGAGAAGGCTCCAGAGAGACCTCAGAGCAGCCTCCCAGTACCTGACTGGAGCTTATAAGAAAGGTGGAGAGGGACTTTTTAGTAGGGCTTGGAGTGACAGCACAAGGGGCAAAGTTTTTAACTGAAAGAGGGTAGATTTAGTTTGGATATAAGGAATAAATTATTTACCATGAGGGTGGTGAGACACTGTTTCCTAGCTTAAAATACAGTCAAGTAATTACAGTAAAAGGGTTAATAAAGCCCTATGTGTTTACTACAATGTCTTAAATAAAGACTTCTGAGCAAGTAAAAGTCAGTGGTGAATGTCCAGAAGTTACAAAAGTGTTCAGCCAGTTTTTAACAAGAGAGGTCTGTTCCTGCCTCCGCAGAATATTTCCTTTTTTTCCCCTGTTTGTTCACCTGGTTCAAAGTACTGACTAGCTTATTCAAACTGAAAAAGCCTTTGGGGACTGCAAAAGCATGGAAATTGCTTTTGCCCTCCGTATCTGCAAATAGGAACTGGTTGTGAGGAGCTAAGCTCTATGACTTCTGAAACACTGAGGAACACATTGACCAGAAAAAGAGAGAGAAAAAAAATCAATCAGTTAATTATTTTTTGAGAGATAAATCTTGCCTTGTTTAAATTGAATCCATGTAAATGTCAAATATGTTTAGACAAGCCTACTTTCAGTGAATCCAAAACATCCAAGGTAGCTTTATTTAATGACGAATTTTAGGTGCTGAGGGATTTGTGCAGTAATTGAAGTCTAGATTCCATTAAGCTGAATGAATTGTGGAATGAAAAAAAAATATATTTATCTCATTACATTCCTGTCACAAAAAACTACAAAAAGTGAATACTCTAAAATATTAACCTAGCAGGGTTGATCAAACATGCACAGCCACAGCACACACTTCTGGATAGCAAAAATAGGTTTAAAAGGCAACGTTGACAATATTTGCTCAGTATATACTGGTTACCAGCTCAAAAGAAGATGGAATTGATTAAATAAAGGCTTCTTATTTGTTCATTGAAATCTATTTAATCAAATAATTTATAGCACTTCAATTGGCATCAGTTGACCTCAGAAACATTGCAGTTGTGACTCCAGCTCTTTTCCCAGCACTGAGACCTGCTGTCTGTTGGTGAGGGGCTGGGAACAGAGGAAGAAGAGGAAAGAGGGATGGAGTGAGAGAAGTTCAGGGCTAGGGCAAAGAGAGGAGGAAGTCAGAGGCTAATCAGCCAGATCTAACACTATTCTCTCCAAGTGTCCTTCCCCAGCCCACCAAGACATGCCTTCCTCAGTTATGCCCTCTAATTTGGAGGCGTTCCTGCATTCAAAAGGAGGCAGTGTGCTTTACTTTAGAAGCAACTTCCCATATTTCCAACATCCTTCTCAAGGTCAGCGAATTCCTGAAGATCCACACCAAGCCTGTCATTCCCCCTACCTGGAAAGGAAGTGCAGTACATGTTCCATTGAAAACTCCCCTCTCTGAAAATCTTTCCCATTCCTTCAGCCTCTATTAATGCCATGAAAAATACAATGAGATCAGGCAGCAGGAAGTGAAGTAGCAGAGAAATGCACCTGGGGATATTTAAAAAAATGAGTGCAAAGGTCATAGCTAGTTACTAAGCCTGGAAGAAAAGGAGAACCAACAGCACAAAGCTGTGGAGAGATGCTGTGGAACAGGAGGACAGTTGCCTATATCCAGTGACCACCTCCAGGGCTGTCTGAGCTAATCACAGAGCACGAAAGATGCCAGTGCCCACAGCATCTTGGCTTTGGCCACCACTGCCTCATGCACAAATTCCCCCCCACACTTCTCAGAAAGAAGTGATCCTCAGGGTCAGTGTTATAATCCACCCACACCCGCTTCTCTGGCACAGGGCAGCACCCAGTGCAGGCTCCTGGCTTTGAGGCATCTCCTGGGGTTCTGCACTGTGGCTGCTGGTGTAAACAGCTCCTCTGGCACTATGGGCTGATGGGCCCCAGCTCATACACAGGATCCTTATTGCAAACTCCCCTTGCAGAGAAAGTAGAGGAAAAGAAATAAAGATGGACACGCCGCTATGCAGAGAGAGTGTGACTTGCTGAGGGTAAGAGTCATCTTGGCCATCTTTAAGCATGTACATCTGAACTAACTCTTTAGGTTTCCTTTTCAATTAGTGGGGAGAGGCACAGAGCCTATTTCTAGAGTGAGTCAGCTCTGATGATAACCTTCCAGGTCCACAGGCTGGCTTTTCTCCGAACCTTGGATTTGCTTCTCAGGTGCCAAAGGGACCCAGCGAGGTTTGTGGGCTCCAGCATTAGCACCTGGGAATACAGAGGAAACAAGCCAGGAAAGTGCACAGACTGAGGCAACAAGTGCTTGGGGACATGCCCTGCACAGGGCAGGAGGAACAGCCACGCAGTACCCCACCCCTCAGGCAGAAGAGGCCCTTAGCTGCTCCCCGTGACATCGGGGTTGTTTCCCTGCCACCCAGCAGCAGTGCCATGGAAACAAAGTCTCCACTGAGGTACCACACCTGTGTCACCTTTCTGCCTGGGCCACCATCCTTCATCTCCACTGTGCCTCTGAGCAGGGAGGCCTGGAAAGAGACAGAGGCAGAGAGCTGAGAGGGGAGAGCCATCCCCACCTGTCCACATGTGCTCCAGTGCTCTGCCTTCTGTGACACTGTGGCAGTGAGTAGCTATTCCCTGTAGGCAAAAACCCGTGGCAAATGCAATGAGAGGAGGAGGCTTTCACTACCCCTCTCCTCTGTTTCTACCTTACAAAGAACAGGAAAGAGAGGGTGAAACTGGAGAGGGGAAATTGTATCTACTGACATAGTTCTATCAAAAGGTTCTCAGCACAAGACTGGTAGGTGGCTTTTCAAAACCCCTGCTGCCCACCCCACACCCCACCCCCCTGCCAAAGTCATACTAAATCACAAAAACATCCCGCTTCTCTCTCTTTTAGTCCCTTTGGCTACACTACCCATGGGGGGAAAACCTCATAACTGCTCTTTGTGGTTCCCATATCACATTATAACCAGCCACCTACATCCACAGGGCACCCACTGTATCCTCAGCCTCTGAACTGAACAATAATAGGTGATCACTCAAGCCAAGCTGCCAGCTTCCTTCCCTGCCTCTTCCCACTGTATTCCCTATGCCTTTGCTACACTTCTGCCATCAGACCTTTCATCCAACATCCATCCAAAGCTGTAAAGTACTCGAGGTAGGAAAAATTCCTGAATCTTACCAGGTAGGTGCTCTCAGCAGACCAAGCTCTGTCTAAAACTCACCAGCACAGTAGAACAGCTCCTGTGCTGTGGTTGCTATTCCCAGTGAGTCTGAAGCAGCAGAAGATCCCAGGTGTGGAGTTTGATAGCAAGATTTAACAGATAGCTCAAAGGTACTGATTGCCTCACCTAGGAAACATGGTTACAAGATCCCTCACAGCACAATGTCCTGGGATCTCTCCCACATACCTGGATTTGAGGGAAAGCAGGTTGTCACCAGGAATCAATTCGATCTGGCCTTACAGCTCCAGATTTGCAAGTATGCCAGTTTGATTCTGGAGAAGCCAGGGCACAGTTTGCACAGTTTTTGTCACTGTAAGGCTCTGCACGGGGCAGGTGAGACAGACTGAAGCCTTTTCAGATGCTAATCGCTCCCACAAAGGCAGCAAGATAACAGGGGAAGAAAAGAGTAAACAGGTGAGCAGCTGGATGAACAGCTCGTTTAGCCAAAGGGAAGCAGTTACTGGAATGAGGCTGTTTCAAGGGGAGGCTGCAAAAAGTTGAGAGAGAACAGCAGAAACAATTCTCCACTGCTCACAAAGAGCCTTCGCTGAAGATTATCTACAGATTTAAATTTTGGAAGGTCTACCACCTGCTGAGATTCATATAATAGAAGTTAAATTCTGTTTTACTGATGCAGGCAGGTTATTTTCTATTCATCTGCATTACGGTAGGTGTTACAGTAGCCTGGAAGCTCCAGGATTCCAGCAGAAGTTGTTTATGCCCCTCCTTTTGCATGCTGAATGTATGCATATGCCTAGACCTATGATTTCCTTTGTGGCTTTTTTAAAGTCTTCTTGCATATTTGCACAGCACTGTAACCTAAACTACCACTACTGCAATTTTCCCATCACAAATATTTGGAAAGCAAGAAGTTGGAGTTAATAACAGGGAAGTTTCAACACACTTTGCCCAGACTTCATGAACCAAGGAACACAAGTTTCAGAAATGTTATGTTTCTAGGTATTGATAAGCCCAAACCAACATATTCTGCTTTTTCCTGACCTTACATATAGGTAGAGTGATTTCTGGGAAGTATCCCAAGAACCATGGGAAGAGTTCAAGAAAGTTCTTAGTCCCACTGCAAGGCTGACAGACACAGTCCCCACCAGCTTTTGGATGTTGGGTTTTTTTTAAAAAAAAAAGCTTGCAAATAGCTATATGAGATTTTCTTTTCACTTTTTAACTACTCCTACTTGATTCTCCCAGCCAAACAAAACTGGATGCTCTGAAAATGGTTGTACTCTCCTCACTGGCATCTAATTCTATACTGTGTTCCCAGTGTGTCTCCAGGCATCTTGTAAAATACCAAGAATGTCTGTCCAGCCTAAATGATCTCTTTTGTTTCAACTTGTGTACAGGGATGTGGCATTCAGACCCTTAGGACATTAGAGTTGCCATGAAGCCACATTTCACAATATAATTTATTTTAACATGCAACCAGTTCTGGCAGAGCTGCCTGAGGATTTGCAGTTTAAAGTGAGGCAGGGCAGTGAGGAACACAGATAAAAGTCAGAAAGGCCAGAGAGAGGAAGATAAAGATTTTACCTATTTACAACACATTTGTCTTTTATTTGCCTTGACATGACTATACCTTCATAAAAAGAGCATGAATTTAAAGACAGGGAAGCAGAATCACAACCTAGAAACTATATGAAAGGTGTTTAGATCAAGGCAGCAGAAAAATGTTTAGAGTAAAGCTGAACAGGAAGAGCAGGTAAAGCTGAAGGACGCTGGCAAATTCAGGCTGAACATCAAGAAGTCCTATTTAACAACAGGACTTCTTAGCAACAGTGGTAGGAGCAATAAAGGTGATTAAGAAAACTTCCATTATTTGAGAAGCAGGCCCTATCCTGAAGTGTTTAAAAAACATTGAGTCGAAGTGTGGTCCACTCAAGGAACCTCATGTGTTTTATGACAGGTCCCAAGCCCACCAGGAGCAATAGATGGGATGTTTTGCTTACACTGTAACCTATATGCCCTGCTCTTTGCCCATCTTTTTCCCTGACCCACCTTTTCTTGTTCTCTAATGTTTTACCCTTTGCCTTCTCTGCCTCCAGATCTCCTTAGGAGACAAATCTGGCAGGCAACAGGTAGAATAAAGTGTCTGACAAACTGGGATTCCAAGAACCTCCACTGAGGATTTAACTTCATATTTTAAGGCAAGAGTCCCACAGTGACTGCAAATAAACTCTGGGAACTTGATATCAATTTCCCAGGGCTTTTCCAGCATGTGCAGGGAACTGTGGTCCAGTGCAGACATCTTGTCTTACATGTTCAGTCCCCAGCATCTCCAGGTGGTCTTTGCTCTGAAACTCTGTTCACAGCCATTGTAATGGCCATAGGAGAGAGCGGAAAGTGTTTAAACTATTGGCAATTTGCATTTAACACCTTGTCTCCACAAAGTAAAACACCCAAAAAGGGAAGGGGAAAAGGCCACACTGACCCTTCTAAGATAGCATTCATATACACTTACCTGTCATCAGTCACAGGCAGAAGACACAGAGTTTTGTTGCTGTCATGGTACTTGTAATTGGCATCACTGTCTTCCCTTGTGATGTCTAAAAGCTGAATATTCCCAAGGACAGGTCATTTCTTGAGTAGTTTTCCTTAATTCAGAGAACCTAAGTTCATTGCTTTTCATTAACAACTTTGCCTGGAACTATCAGTTGCTAATTTTACAGTTTAATTTCAGCTGGGACTTAGGAACTACAAAGGCGTGCTCAGAAATTGCAGACAACAGACTTGGAAGACAGACAACTCTGAAGGCAAAGCACTTCTCTGCCTCAAAGCAAAATGAGATCAGCTGCAGACAAATAATGAGATGTTGAATCAATTAACAAGAACAAAAGATGTTTTTGAAGTCAGACAACAACACCAGATAATAAAAAGCAAGGGAGCATTTTAGTATAGAAATCTTTACTAGGCTTTTAGAATCCTCCTTCTCCTTGTCTATGGCCTAGGCAAAGTACCTGGCACTTGGGATTTCTGCCCAGAGCTGGCTCCACTCAGATTCTGAAATGTGGATAACCTGGAACTGTTGGGCAGTTTGCTGCCTAGGAAACATCTGCTTTCCAGAGCAGAGGGATGTCACTAATGTAGTTGTGCCTTACCGGCAAACAGTTACTGCTTCAGAAGGGATTACCTAACGAGGCCATGATTGTGGCTGCAACTTTTGCTTCGGGGTAAACTTGGGGTTCATTCCACGTGTGCAGTAACCATAAAGTGTGTTTGCACACACGCAGACCATGCAAAACCTGTTTCTTACACAGGCCAGAAATGACTTGAGAATCCAGGTTAACTCTAAGCAAAACTGTAGCACCTCATTAAGGGTCCCTCTCTTCACTGTAACCAGCCGGTTTCAGCTGCAGTTACTGCTCCTGGGTCACATTCTCCAGGGCTGCATTTTCCTTCCACCAGACACTTTGAATGCTTCTGCCACAAAGTGCACACTTTCCCAAGTATGAAGGTAGGAAACTGTAATGTTGAATTCCAGCATCAAAATTTTCTGGTGATCCTTCCTTATACCTGGCTCACGTTGGAAATGCAGCTTGGAAACAAGCACAGACTCACTCAGAACGTGCTGGAGTTTAAGAGGTTGCTGAAGCCCCTCCACTAGTGCTGACTAACCCACCACATGTGCCATCCCTGCACAGCAACTTGGCAAATTCCTTCCTAGCACTCCAAAAGTGGGGACAGATGTAGCTTCAGCAGCAAGGAGCAAATGCTTGTGCTGAGACAGGTACTGGCCTTGCCTGCTCACAACATTCACTTCCTTCTCTGCATTACCATTCAGTAAGGGAAAGGCAGTTGATGCCCAGCTGCACAAGTGTCAAAAGCAGCACCCAGAGGCACACAAAGGGGATGGATGACTGCAGGACAACCTGCATGCAGCAACTAGGAATGGCCAGACTTGGCCACAGAACTCTCTAAGAACCAGAACCAGCAGGACTAAGACTACAGGGAAAGCAAGGAAATTAATTATTGGGAAGTTCATATATACAGCCAGAAGCCAAGAAAGAGAAAACCATTCAAAGGTGGGGGACAAGGTAGATTATGGCAGAGCTCTCAGCCCAGAAACCAGTGAGAACAGGGACATAATCACTCTGAACCACCTCTGTGTTCAGCTACCATTTTTCAAGCATCTGTAGATACACAGGAGCTGCACACACAGCAGCTTAGAAATATTTCTGCATCAAGGATAACATGTACCCAACATGTTTTTGTGTCCCACTCCCAAGCAGTAAGGAGCAGAATAACCCCTTCTGTCTTCACTTAATTCCTTATTTTTCTAGAATATTAAAGTCGCAGGCAAAGTATAAAGAGATGTGTCCAGGGATTTTCACCTGCCAAAACCCAGTAACAGATCAGTAAGTCTTGGAATTCAAAACCAACATCTTTTGTGGATCCCACTTACGGTAATGAGCTAGAGCCTGGTCTTGGCAGTGCACTGAGTTGGGAGTTCACCTGAATACTACCCTCCCTACAACTAATAGGTAAGTGCTTGCAGCAGCTCTGGAAACTGCATAGGGGGCCATGCTGTGGAAGATTCAGCTTGCTTATAGCATAAGCTATTCCAATTGGATGTGTCTGCTGGCCTTTGATCCACATTTTCCGTGCTGTCAAAAGAAGGTATAATCAAAGAACCTGCTAAGGGATCTCATTTTGTTTGAGTCTTTGGGCTTAGAATGTCAGTTTACAATGGTGTGACAGTTTTGCTTAATTTCAGGATAATTAGGCTCATTGGAAAAAAACTCAGCTAAACAAAACAAACTTAAAAGCAAAGGTATTCCTAAGTCTTGATCATCATAAACATCTGGCATCATTTTTTTTAGATAAATGTGGAATTATGTTTCATGGTTCTGAATGGAATACTTTGGAAACTTTGATTTTGACATACAGTTTGTAACTTTGCAAGCTGAAATAATATCCACTAAAAAGTCATCTTCATTAATAAATAATAGCTGAGGAAGAAAATAGTGGTTCAAACAATGGTTTTGTGAAGGATTGAAAGACCTGAAGTGCTACAGGGATGAAAATTTCCTGACTTGGCCTGAGACACTGGATTCATACTGCACTGGTAAGTAGCAGGCAGATACTGCTATGAAATGCAATTCTCTCCTACTGTAAAATAGGTTCTAACGATGACAAACACTCTGGAGCAACTGAATGTGAGGATAGTCTAAAGCACTTTCTTTTTCAGCTTTGAAAAGTATTTCCACTTAACGGTTCTGGCAGAGAAGAGCTTTGCTGTAGCATTCTCTAGGTATCTGTAAAACAATCTTGTTCTCATAGATGGCACTCAGGAACACTCCACTCTACGAGCTGAGGAACACCAGTCTTGATGGAACAGTAATTCTAAATTCTGCAACACACTATCATTTTGAGTAGCAGTAATGACTTCTGGTGATTGTGTGGACGGAGAACATGAAACCCAGAGCTCTCAGGGTTAAACGGAAATTGATACCACTGAGCACTGTCTACACTTTCCCTGAACTCCACTTGGACTGAGAGATGCTGTGTATCAGCTAAGGAAACCTCTGAAGCATTGCTATTGAGCTGTTCTGTTAAGGAGAACAAAAGGAAGCCAATCTGCCTTGTCTTTGGTCACAAGGAGGCCCACCTTGGAGGAGGTTAGTATCTGTGAAATACTCAGGGTATTATAGCTGCTTTAGGATCCACCTTGAAAACCATCTTAAATTTATCTCAGGTTGTACTGTTGCTGAATTTGTAGAATTAACCTTTTCAGCAGAGGGGTGATCTTAGATAACCTAAAGCTGATGATCAAAATACACTTGCAGAGATGATTTGTGGAATACGCAGGCTGTCTTGCTTAAATAGTCTGCCCTCCCTGCAGAGATGCACAGCCAGTGAATTCATTGGATCTATGATATTCACATCTCAAAACACATCAGCTCCCTAACTTAAATAGTTTCATTCCCTGTGCTTGCTTAATGCTGTCACATGGTCCAGGCTCTTACACACGGTGCTTTCTTTTTTCAGAAAGCCAATTGTATTCTGGGCTGCACCAGAAGCAGTGGGGGCAGCAGGTCAAGGGAGCAGATTCTCCCCCCCACTCCACTTTTATGAAACCCCTCCTGGAGTGCTGCATCCATCTCTGGTAGCCTCAGCATAAGAAGGGCATGGACCTGTTGGTCCACAGTCCAAAGAAGATGACAAAGCTGATCAGAGGGCTATGAAGACAGGCCAAGAGAGTTTGGATTGTTCAGCCTGGAGAATAGAAGGCTCCAAAGAGACCTTAGAGCCCCTTCCAGTACCTAGTGGTGCTACCAGAAAGCTGGAGAGGGACTTTTTACAAGTGACAGCGGAAGAGGAATGGCTTTGAACCAAAAGAGATCAGGTTTAGATTAGATATTAGGAAGAAATTATTTACTGTGATGATGGTGAGACACTGGAAGAGGACAAGGGTCAAAGTTTTAAACTCAAAGAGGGTAGATTTAGATTGGATATAAGGAATAAAATATGTATGATGAAGGACAAGTTTAAATGTTTCTTGGGATTATGAGGAAGCAGTAGCTTGGCTTGGAGGAAAAAAAACATCAGCAATATTAACTCCACACCAGCAGAGGGAAACACAGCCTCAAGAAAACTAACTCACCCTCTTAGGAGATGTTTTTCACCCATTATATCCACTGAAATGGACGGATTCAGCCAGGGATAAATTAGGCCCGTTGTGACGTGGTAGGATATGCCATCCTGCTTCCTGTATTTACTGTGTACACCAACAGAAATACATAGAAGAGATCCCTGTTTTGAGATATCTCTGTTAATAACTGATTCAGACATCTTGGGCTTGAATTTTTCCATGTTTGCATTTCCTACTCTCTGTTAAGTTAATGGTCCAAAGCGCACTTGGCAAAATAAGATCCAAGTCCAGCACAGTTAGAAGTGATTTACAGACGTTGGAATTCACCTCGTTCAGATGTCATTCAAACACCAGTCATTGGTAGGTGCCTGTGACAAAACCACATCTGGAAACAGACAGGATTGGCAGCTCTTCTGACACACTGGTGAGAAAAACAAACCCTGATGGCCCACACCCTCTCTATGCAAAAGACAAGTGCAGGGTTAGGTTGGGTTTTATCAGAAATTCAGTGGCAGGGGAGCATTGCTGCCCTGAGGAGGTGTAGCCAAAACTCTGGGAGGGTTTCCAAAACTAATGGGAAAGATAGGTATTGTAGGAAAAACTTCCAAGAGTAGGATTGCATATGAGCATGAATTTCACCTCTCTGTTCCGGGCTTCACTGTTCTGGGCCCACAGCATCTGCTTCCAAATCCCTCCAAACCAGCTTGCTTCTCATATTCACTCTTCCAGCTCCTAGGGGTCACATCTGCTAAAGGACGCTTCCAAAAACATGTAATTAGAATATGCTGAACTCCTCCAGGCAACCAAAGCAACACACCTGCTTGCCAACTCTCTACAAACAAAACAAGGCACCACAGTGTGTTCTGCTCCAAGGGACACTGAATGCAGTGACATTAAACACCAATCATGTGGGCTAAAGGAAAGAGATGGAAATTTAATCAAAAGTTGATGCCTGTGATCAGTAATTTTGCAAGACTTGGATGCCTTAAGAACATGTTCACAAATGGGTCTGCACAGTGTCCTTAATGCTAAATTCCTGTGGCTGCATCCTTGCTTTTGTTGCTGGCATCTTTAGCTGCACACAGCTCACTGGGGGCTCCCTGTGTGACAAAGAAAACTGCACCTAAGCCTGGACAGGTGAGTCCCTGCTGCCCTTCCTGTCAGTGCACAGTTCAAGAATAGACATTTCTACCTGCAAATGTGACTCAGGCAGTAATTCCCTACAGGAAGCTGAAAACCAGGATGCATGCAAAGAACAGTGGCCAGCCAACAGACAGAACCTTGGTCGTTTTTCTCTTTCCATTCAGTAGAATCTATAGCATAATGGACAGCTGTCACTGCAGCACAGTAGCTGCTGACATGCTCTTTTCCTGTGTCCTGTCACCTTGTCATCTGCTTTGGCTATTTGCCTTCCAGAGTGGGCTCATCTTTTGGTACAGTCTACAGCAACACATGTTCAATGCCACCTTCATCTCAATGAGTAACTGAGGAAGGAAACACAGCTAACTCAGATGGTTTAAAAACCAGCAGGGGTTCCACAGCAGTGATGCAAAACTGCCTTGCACAAAGGGACATTAATCACAGCCCATGAAACTGAGCAGAAAAATGCAATTCTGTGCCCCCTCCCTATCCTTTCTGGCAACGTAACAGACACACAGATATCTTAAAAACAATGGCCAGTCTCAAGACCTCATTCTGGTTGCAGGAGCGAAATCTGCAACAGTTAAAAGTAGTTGACCTTGGGTATTAAAGCAAAAAAGCCACCAACCAAATCACAGTGCAAAAGGGTGTATCAGTATAGCAATGGGAGGAATAGGAATAGTTTAGAGAGGAAAGCATCATTAGGAACCCCTTACTCTTTCGCTACTACACCAAACAGTCACCTGCATCTAACCAAGGCTGTACTCCTTTAACATCTGCCACCCAAAGTGACTCTATGTGACAACTGATGGTATCAGAACCAGTGGTGTTGTAACAGAAAGTTACACACACGACCCTAACTAAATCTGGAGATTTAGATATGGAAAACACTTTCTTTCCTTCCCTCTACTGGGCCTCCTCTCCTATTTCAGGAGTTGCTTGTTCCAGAGTGAAGTCTCATAACTGGGCTGCAATTCTTCATTTCCACTAACTGCTCACAAATTCAGCTGTTTTCAAAATACATGAGCTGTTAATAAGACTGGGCTAAGACAAGAGATCCCCAATCCAAGTCACAAAAATATTCAGGCTGCAGAGAGCACTTTGAATGATTTTGAGAGTACTTCTTCCCTCAGAGTCTTACCTTGCATACAGGACATCAGAAAGCTGAGCAGAAGGAAGTTACAGGGAAGATTAAGCAGATATTCTTCCCTGGAACACAGCACTGTCCACAGGGCTGGAAAGAAGGGACTAGAAAACCATTGAGGTTGTTTTTTTATTTCTCTAAATGCCCAAGTTCTTCCCCTTGTCCCATCCCCACAGAGATGTGACCTCTGGTCCATTAGTGACATCATAGCTGTAAGGGATACTGTCCCTTCCTTCCCTGCTTCCTCCTGCTTCATACTGTTAGAGACAAGAGCTATTACTGCTAAGCTGCTGAACACGGATGGTAATCAGGGATGCTAGAGAGCAGCATCCCAATCTTTTCCCTTGGAAGATCACTATATCCCTTTCGATCTTTTTCTCCTGAATCTTGGGGGCTGCAGGGAAGCAGCAGCAGGTATATTACAGAAAGCTCTGGCAGCTGCTATTTATGTTCTCTAGGAAGAAAAAGATGGGCAGAACTAGAAGGAAGACTTTTGCCTTCATTAGAAATCTTCAGAAGTGTGGTTGTAAAAAATACAAATCATATTTTTAATTAAAATGCTGAGAAAAATATGGAGGTGTACTTTATTTCTGACAGAAACTCTTCCTAATGTGTTTAACATGATTTTGGAGCCCAGTACTACTTACTCAACTCCTTTCCACCAAGTGGGATGGTAGATCCAAAGCAGACCAGGGCAAACATTGAGGAGACCGAGGAGCCTGCCTGACTCTCAGCACCAGGCATGTGCAAAGCACAGAAGAGCACAGCAGCAGAGATCTGGTGATCATCAATCTCCCTGACTGGCCCATGTCTAGGCTGAAGTGCACAAGCCAGGAAGCAGTGCAGGGCTCAGCTTATCAGTCTGCGCTCTGCTGACTGGCCTGGGCACCACCAGCTAAACTAAGGGGGTCACTGCAGGAGAAGGAAGCACACAGTGACAGCCTCTCTCCCAGGGATTCCACCCTTGAGACTTTTGAGGTGACCTGGCTGTTGCACTGCACGCTCTCCCTTCTCAGCATTACCATGGCAGCAGGGCAGGCTCCAAAGCGCTGTGTCTGGAAAAATACTGAAGCAATGACAACACGGGATGAGAGAGTCACAGAGATGATGATGCAATGTCTGGTTCCAAACCTAGATTTTGCAGACCACCTAGAGGTAAAAGCACAGTGATAAACCAAGTTGTCTAGACAGGGAAAGAGTGGAGTGGAGAAGCAACCAAGGTGATAAGGCAAAATATAAGGAAAATTACCCAGAAAAATAAAAAAAGACACTGGTCAAGACATAGCTCTCTGTTTACATCATGCACAACTGGGAATGCAGGCCAGACAAGTTACAGAGGTTTTCCAGATCTAATGCTAAACAAAATTACAACCTCTCTCCAAGTTTGGCCTCAATACAAATACACCCCACCCCAAGATCCCATCACACTAAGCAAGCAGAGTTTTGAGTACTCAATTTCTGTAGCTGGCACAACAGTGCAATTCCAATTAACAGGAAATGCAGGCATGCAAAAGGAACTGTTTATACTCTGTAATCATCACAGCACAGATCAGTATTATCACTACAAAACTATTATTACTCTGTTTTCACTATACTGTACAAGTAATGCCAAAATTGTGTCATGAATATCCAATTACTATTTAATTGTTGATACCTAGTATTTAAATTCAAAGGAAGAAAGACAAAGGAAAGCAAAACTTAACACCAACAGATTCTTGAGCACAGCTCTTGAATTTGAACTCTTAAGTGAGGTACATGAAGAGATGGATTGCAGAACCAATCTCTCTCAACAAAGATAGTTAAATGAGTGCAAAAGCCAGGACCTGTCTCCTCAGTATTGCAATTTGCTAACTCTCACTCACTACAAAGACATTACGCAGTGACAAACTTCTTTTAATTTCTATTTTACTTCTAACACATTTAGGGCTGAGAAATATCAAAAGGAAACATGTAGTAACAGAACATTTCTTGCTCTGAATAAAGGAAAACACACTTTTAGAGTAACGCAAAGAATGGTTATCTTTAATGGACACTGAGTAAGAAATATTCTTAGGGTACCTTATGTGTGTGTGCTTGGGACAAGGACAAGAACAAATAGGGCCAATTAAAAGCAAAAACAAGACCAGGGGGAAAAAAAAGGGAAATAAGACTATGAAGGCATGAGGAGCAAACCTGAGGCAGCAGAACAGAGAACACTGCTGGACACCCACAAAAAAAAAAAATAAGAGAACTGAAATTCAGACAGGGCCTGGAAGCAGCAAGATGGGATATATGAAACTAAGGAATTTAGAAAGTTGTCAGCTGATCTACTTTTTAAACATGAAATATTAAGGCAGAAAAGTACTTATGGAAGCACCAGCATATGCATCAGCACACGAACAAGCACTGAACCACAAGAGATGAAATGGCCTCTACTGTGTGGGGACAGCCATTCCACCTGCTTACAGAGGTACCAGAGGAACCGTGGGACACACAGATCTGAAAAAAAAAACCACCATGAACTGCAGCTATGGAGCAAAGGCATAACTTCAGACATATTCCTCAGTTACATTCACATGTAAATTACTAGAACAAGCACACAGAAAACAGGAACCAAAATTTACATTAAATTAATATCCATGAAATGATCAGGAAGAATGTCAAGGACAAGAGGTGTTCAGTGATGATGTACTCAGCATCTTGCTTCCCTTTTTGTTTCACTTTTGTAAATTTTGTACAAATTTCAAGTAGGCACATTATGGAAATACCATCAGTATGTGTCTGATTCTTTACAGTGCTTCACTAACAACAGACCAAGAGAGCCACATGCAAGATCTATAACCTAGGTTTTAAAGACTAGCTCCCTTCGGAAACAATAGATGGGAAGAATGTACATGCCCATGTCTGTAACAAGCCCTGCCACTATGGCTTCAAAATCCAAAGGCACATTACCTCTGGTAGCTTAACCAAGTTGCATCTTTTTTTCTCTAGCAGTCACCAAAGTGACTATGAAGTATGGCATGATCAGTATGGTGATTTCACTTTTAAAACTCAGGAGAGACCTGTATCCTCAGTGACTTAGGTGAACTAATAACATGACTGATAAAACCAAAGGCCTGATGCTAAAGTTTACAAGGAATTTGGGAATATTATTCATGTCAATATAAAGCATTTAGAACTCTTAGGAATTAAATTCCTGGAGGGGAAAAAAAGGTTAATAAAGTGAAAAATATCCAGCAGGTTTTACTCTTCTGGCTTAGCTGCAGCTTTGACACAAGATCAACAGGTTTCTGAAGTTCACCAGCCCTTCAAGAAAGGGGAGATGGTGCAAAAGGTACCAAAAAGAATCTCACACTCTTGTGAATAACATTTCAACTCTTTTATTCAATTCTCCAAGTTAGTAGGACAGGGATCATGGCTATTAAGGCCACATGTGGACATCACTCCGTTGCACATCACTGCTGATCCATCCTTTCTTCCCTTCATTGTGAAGGAGGCATTACCCTTCATTGTGTAGGAGGCTACGTGTTCCCACAAGAAGCAAGAGAAGACCTCCTGCTGCTGTAGAAAAACCTAAAGAAATAAACCATTGAAGAAGTTAGTCTTTGCTCCAAAACACAAACATCAGAAATGCAAGCAGACATCATAAAAAAACATCTCTGTATCCAGCACCTATCTGGCTTCCTTGATAGCTGCATCACAGATACACCAAGGACTGAGCCCTGAGTACCAAACTCCTCTTCTGACCTTGGAAAAGGCCTTTCCAGGTCAAGGAGTGAGATGCAGTGAAGGTTGTGTTCTAAAGAGAAAATCTAATTCCTGTTACCTTTCCAGTGGGTAGAGTTCACTCTGCACCTGGTGATCCAGCATCTTTCACACGCATTAGATTCCTGTGGAAATAATTCATGTGGAGGAAAAATGGTGTAAAAGTTTAGCAAAGTCAGACTGCAGACTTTTCCTGCCTAGTTCTCCTACTGGCAAAGCTTCAGTATTTGCCATGCAGTAAGCAACCATTTCCATCAGGGCACAGACAAGCATTCCTAAATCACATTCCAACTGCACTACCCCTCCCATACAATGTTGTAAAGATGGGTGGCAGCGTAACCATAACATTTGTGTTGTTTCTCTTGCCTTGTGTTTGTTAGGTGCATGGGAAAATATATACACAAGCACACCAAGTTTCCTCCTAAAACTCACAAAATGCAAGTTTCAGGCTTAATGCACAATACCACTGAATATAAAGAATCCAGAGAATAAAGACTACCAGGCAGTGCTTTGCACAGTAGCAGTGAGGAGGGAAAACTATACACTCCCTCTTGGACAAACCACACTTCTTGTAAATGAAATATTTACAGATATGAAATATATACAGTTGCACAGTCAGTGTGACATTCCCATTCCTCATCGAGGTATGACTGAAACATTCATCTGGACTCCTGGCCTCCCACTACATTGGTATGACAGAACCAAAAGGATACCTATGCATACAGCTACTGCTTAGTCTTCTTTCTGAGCTTCAGAGCACCTTCCTGTTCAGTCCATGTAACACCACAGACAGTTTACAACTCTCCAGTTCCTCTCTCCCCAAAATGTAAATATTTTATGACACAGATAAACTAAGCACCACAGAAGCTCAGCAGTGTCACTGCTTCCAGAAAATCTGCATAGAAGAAATGCATGACTGGCCAAAGAGGCAACAACAGCTGGGTTACTGGCTTATGTAATGTGGATCTTTCCACTCTCTCTAACAACAAATGCTAATTTGAACAAGAGGGACTGTCCTAATAAATTCTGGAAATTAACACGTATGCCTGGAAATACACAAATGTGATAAATTAATTTGTTTATTATTTAATTTTATATACTACAATAATGAATGAGGTTCAGGTTGGACAAGAGGAGGAATTTCTTCAGAGAAGGGTTGTCAAGCATTGAACGGGCTGCCCAGGGAGGTGGTGGAGTCACCACTGGAGGTGTTTAAGGAAAGACTGGATGTGGCACTTAGTGCCACCTGAAAAGATGGTGTTCATTCAGAGGTTGGGACTTGATGATCTCAGAGGTCTGTTCCAACATAACTGATATTGTGATTCTGTCAAATTAGGTTTTTGCTATTAGAACACTTCATTGAAAAAAATTCCACTGACCTCTAGTGAAACATTTCTTTTTCATTCCTGCATTAAAAACCTCAATTATATTGCAATTTGCCTAACACAAAAAGGCTTTTTCTTAGCCATTCTGCTTCCTATAGAAATGGGTAACAGAATGATATATTTAACTGCCCAAACACACTTCCCTCCTTCCAAATAAACAAAGAATATGTATTATCCTGGGACAGAATACTGTACATAGATGCATACAGCAACCTGCCTCCAAATAAAAAAGCAGACACACAGAAATTCACATAAATCTTTTATAAGCCCTCCATGCACAGACTTGGCAGAGCTTAATACACTGACATATTACTATGCAGACTCTATATTCCAGTAACACTTGTACTGTTCCTAAAGGAAACAAAGGAGGGATGCAGAAGTACCTTGAAAATGCCTTACATGGGTGCAATGTGAACGTTAACTTTTTTATCAGTCTAATCCATCACCTACTATTCAGTCAGCATGAGGAACCTATCCATCCCCTCCTTTCCCAAACACATCACCCCTTGCCTGTCCATAGAAGTCTATGACAAGAATGGAAAATCATCTGTCTTCTTAAAATCTCTACCACATAAAAGTTGCAGAAAACACGTTGCTTTGGTATGTCACATCTAAAAGAAAAAAAAAACAAACCCAAAACTCTTTTGTACTGACAGCCACATGGAGAACCATGGAGGATCTGTAAGTGTTCTAAATGCCTTCTTGTCCACAACAAAGAAAAATAAAATTATTTCCTGACCAGTTGCCTCAGTCACCCTGGTCTCTGCTCATTAAAAAAGCTGACATACATTTATGTGCCTCTACCTCCTACCACGCTGAGAAGCAGCAGTTCTAGGTATACTGGGGCAAACAAGCCCATGTTCAGGGCCAGAGGAACACCCTTCCTCCCAAATGTTACTGTCATGTAAACTCAGTGCAGTAACACCTTTAATCCACATGACCACCCATTCAAGTAGGCAGGTGCTACAGTTAGTCTATGTGTCATTGGAACTTTCAGTTCTTCTCTACAAAACACAGATCCCAAAGGCTAGCATGCCTAGCATATATAATGTACACAAAGTCTGGTGAGATTCCTCCTTAGAGCAACAGCTGGGAATGCTCAAGATCAGTAAAAGCTGTTTTCCTGCCTCATCTCTATCTCTGATGACAGACTGACACAGGCTTCAGACTCCTTTGCCTCTACTTTCAGAAATTATTTCTCTTCATCACATCTCCAGCCTGACTGGACTGAAAACCTTTTCTCTATGAGCTTCGCCTCACATACAGATTTTGCTCATTATTATTTTTAACAAGATTTTAATCAATTCTCCATCCAAAATATTTTCCACTTTGCACATGCAATCTCCTTTCACTCTCTAAAAATTCAGTTCTGAGATTTCCAGCCTGTGATCCACAGAACTCTTCCAAAGGCTGTATGATAACTAAGACACTAATGAGAAAAGCACACCAGGTGTCCACAGGCCTAAGTGGTACTTGATGTTCACTGGAGACTATTTAGTTGCCTGGATATCAAAATTCAGATCCAGCTTAGTTCCTGTATGTAAATATTGTTCCTGATTTTAGTCTGACTACCCCAGGTAACAAGAGGAAACAGAATTTGGACTTTACCAACTAATACCTAGTTGTAAACGAAGTAGAAACATTTATGAAAATACAAAAGCTACTGCTGTATGCTGCATATTGGTATATATTCTGACAGAATTTCTTTTTCCCAATCCACTTGGACATATTTCTCCCTATTTTCAGCTGATCCAGATTCAAACCTCTCCTATATCAAACAGTTCATCAGTGCTTCCATATTGTGCTGTTCTCTCCTCTTACTTTCTTTTCAGAAGGAGAAGTTATCCTACTAGAGAGTCAGCATTTTAATCTTTAGTAGAGAGAATTACTTAGAATGGAAGTTTTGTTATGGTGGAACATTCTGACAACAGCTGCAACAATAAATATTTATGGTGTCTACATCAGTGGGCTCCAAAGGGAAGCCCACGTTCCCCAGGGAGCTTTGCAAGACAATCCGTAAGGCTGAAGGGTGAAAATGTTTTTTTCACTGTTAATAAATACAGTTAAGTAAACATTTCAAAAACAGTCTTCATTTCATCTTTTTCTCATCCTTTTTTAACTTCTTGGGTTTATGTTTTACAATGTATGTAGTAATACATATATGTAACTCGTAAAAAATATTTGTTGGGGTGCATGCTCAAAATGTTTTTTTCTGATAGGGATGTAAGAAACAATCAAAGAAGTTTTAGAGCCATTTGTCTAGAGAACTGAAGAGGTTGCTGAAACTACCAACTCTTAACCACTAAGTCTGAAACATGTAATTAGTATTTCCCACTTCCAAAAATTATTTTAACTGTTGTTGATTTGAACCTTTCTTTTTCTACTTTGAGATTTAGGAAATCTCCATAAATAACACTGTTCTTTATTATCATGACATTTCTAAGGCATATATATATATGTTTCTCTTTAAGTAGCAAAAAAAGTAGTTGGGCTCTCAGCCTATAAGGCTGATCACTGGCTGACAGAAAGGATTCTTTTTACCTTCATAAAATAAAATTCCATAGGACTGCAGAATCTTCCTCATTTATTCCCTGTTTTTTAAACTAGCTTACAATAAGCATTTCACCAATGGCACAACTATGATCAGTCTTCCTGCGGAGCAGACAATGGTTGGGCTTGATAAATTCCCTTCAGCCTTATTTTCCAGTACTCTCAATATGTGGCAATTTTGGTGAACTTTAATTTTTTAAGACACGTACTGTGCCTTATAAAGACAGAGGGAAAACTGGAATGTTGAATCAAAGATAAGAATTAGGACATCAGGTAACCAAACACCAAGTGAGATAGATCAATGTGCCTTTTGTAGTAAAGGCAGTTTTTCGATGGTCAGAATTCTGTAAATCAGACTCACCATTCAAAAGGACAGTTCAGGTTCTCTGCCTCTCTTCTCCGTTCCCCTTACTCCAGTTAGTATTTTGCAATCCATTTCTCCCAGTACTGGAGGTTTCTCAGGTCACAGTCATGAGTTTCTTCTGCTGCTGCTGCTGCTGCTGCCACCTACCAGTTTTATTACTCTGTTGCAGCAGAAGGGCATATAGAAGAAGTTCTTGTTCAGCATGCACAGAATCATCATCCCTTGTCTAAGAAGTCATGGCCTATTCAAGTTCTACATTTCCCCATACATTAGGCAAAGCACTGGGCACAACCAAGATCAATACAAGGTTTTGAAAGCCATTCCATAAAGAGGAAGGAGCATGATCTGTAAAACCACCTTTCAAGCAAGACTAAATATTAAAACATTAACTATTGCAGAATGCAGTAAATTTTGGTCAACTCTCCCCACCAAAAATCAATTGCAGACTCTGCAAAGAACTAGTACTGTATTTCTTTCAAGAAAATCTTAATATAATATGTATCTAAAATCAGGTTAGAAATGCAAAATTGTGTTCCAACACAAATTAATTAATAAATCTGAGGAAAAGAAATTCTTATTTTTGGACATTATTACAAACCCCAAAGACACCCAACCACATGCCTGAAAGTGTTACACCCGTGTCCTATAGCAGCTGATGCACAAAAATATACACAAATAAAGGAATAGGCCTGCCCAATGCTGAGACGCAAGAAGTGGGTGTGTCTGAAAGGAAAAAGCATTGGAAACATAAGTATAACAGGTTTGTAAAATTACCTTGCAAGTAAAATTTAAGACACAAATTATACACTCAATTATACCAGTGAAATCGGATATCACTCCACTGACTTTCACAGAGCGATTCCAGGTTTATCTCAGTGTAATTGAGAGCAAAATTTGGCTCTAAAATTATTCCCTCCCGCCTTGATTTGAAGCTGCAAATTATTATATTGCTGGTAAGTTTGCTGTTTTTCAGGAAAATGTAAACTGAGACTATGAAAAATAGACTAGTTTATGATGGTACAGAGGAGTCATTCATGCACAGAGGAAAATAATCTGAAACAAGTGCTAATTCTTTACAGATGTCACGGGAAATATAATACTGCATCAGGAAACTTGGAAGCCTGTTAATAGGCTCTCATTCTTCAACTTGGAATGGTATTCCAATTGTCTGATATTTTAGCTCTGAGTAAAATACAAGATTCTCCCCCTTAAATTAAGTAAAATAATATTAAGTACCCAGTACTTTTACATTGTTTGAGATTAAGGGAGAGAGTTACCACAGAAGGATAAATGTACAAATGCTTTGATATAGCAGTAAGGGCAAGATAAAATGTGTCACCCCATCCTCCACAAACAGAAATAATCAGCCCAACAGTCTTTTTCTTCAGCACACGTATTCATCCATCTGTCCTCTTTACAAGATCCTGCTCTATTGAATTTTAATAGATTTAACATTCTTAGTACTAGTTTTTCACTCCTATCGACTACTTGCTTCTGTAGTTATATTTTATGTTCACTTAGCAAATGGAAAGCAACATTATCTTTCAAAAATCTAAGCTAAAATAGTCCACTTAAAGGCAAACTACCTAGAATTGATAGAGAAAGTGCAATTAATGTATTACAAATCTATGCCTCATATAGTTGCATGGGGGACTCACTTTTGTCTCACCTGAGTAAAGCAAAGCACAATGACAGTTTTCTTAAAAGTCAACAAGTACAAGGAAGAGAAATAAGGAAGTAAAGCAGGTTTTTCTCTAAATCCCGTTAAAGAAATCATTCAACAAGTATCACCAAAATGAACTGATGGGGAGAAAGGAAGGCAGACAAGTTAGCAAACTTAGGAAGGTTAGAGTAAGAGCAGAAAAGTGTCAATTTACCTGACAACAGGTGGGTTTTGGATGTCACCAAACTGCTGCGTTTACCATTTTACCCGCTTGCATTACTGGGGGGAAAAGTTTAGGAAGGAACATTCGCAAGGATTTTTCATAAGTTCTCACTCGTGCCATCAGAAAGGGGAGAAGGGGTTTTCTCTGCATTGTTTGACTTTTTTGGCTCCTGAAAAGTTTTGCAAAGAACAGTAACAAAGTGTGAACTGTTAGAACACATTTCTGTAAAAAAAGGGAGAATAAGTCACCCAAAACAGCGCAACAACAAATCCCACCCAAAATCCGCGCAACTAATTTGTGTCATTGTTTTGAACAAATAAAACAAAAGCTTTTCAACTCAAATTAGAAACATGAGAGGCTTGGAGACTTCCAACAGCAGGCCAAGATCCACCATCAGAATGCTCCAAAAGTCACCCTCAAAGGTTAAGAAAGATTTAAAGAAATAAAACAAAGGAAAAGGCAGCAAACACCTGGTTAAATCCTGCAGTGTTCAGTTTAAAACAATTCCTAGAACAGTGAAAAACTTAAAAATTAAAAAAGACAGTAGCAACAGAAGTTACCTGTCCGAGCACCTACTATTCCATAGAGAGAACAGGAGTGGGTCGTGTGTCTCACACCAGCCATAAAGCCCATAAACCTTCTCAAAAAGAGTGAGCCATGAGAAAGATACTGTACATGCCATCTGTTTTCAAAGTCTCTCTAAGCCCTGATGGTCCCTTATGTATTTAACTGACAGGTTTTTGCAATGAGGGGATTTAGCAAGCGTCACTGGTTTCATTGCTTGGATTTTGTAGTCCGGTATAACATCTGAAGAAGTATCTCCTTTGCGTCTGACATACCCAGATGTTCCAGAGGTTACTTCCTGAGTAAGTATCACACGGCAAAGATAGCACACCAAGTGGGAGAAAATGCTTCAAGAGTGACCATCAGCTCAGAACAAAAAATTTAACAGTCAATGTAAGCATTAAGCATTGACACTGTTTTACAGATACGGTGTTGTAACATTACAAGAAAAGATTTTATAAAACACATTAAAGCATTAAATACAAGGATTAAGATACAATCCATACATTGACAACAAGACGTCAATTACAAACACAGTAAATTGAATAGAAGAAAATCTCCAGTGTTACAAAGAACAAAATTTCATCAGGTGTAGTTTAAGAAACTTTTTCTTGCAAACAAGAGTTTCTAACTGGCTCTTTCAAACCTTAAAATACATAAAAATAGTTGTATCACCATCAGCTGTATTGGCACTATTGTAATCCACCACTATGTTGACCATTTTTACAGCACATGCTTCCAAACCCACATATGGCGGTAGTGTTAGTGCAACTGTATGGAATTTTAGCATGTGATTTTCAGCACACGGAACTGAAGAAAATAAAGTGTATACTGCTGACATCTGTGGAGCTCACCTTCAATGGGAAACACTACCATGGGCTAGCTTTGTTGGTGTTTTTTCCTTTAAGTGAAAACAAGACACCCCCTTTGCATCCCCAGGCCATTCTTTGCATTTCACTCTTCCAGGAGCAGTGAGTAAGTAGGGAGTAAATACATGAGATAAGTGTGCCCATTTGTGCAAATGAACCCTCAAGCAAGGTTTTCATGCAGCATCAATACCCAGTGTCCAAACAAACATACCTGATGTTTCAAATCCTGTCTCTCTCTGTGACCACTATGCATAGACTTATCTCACAACTAGTAATGGAAGCACTAAGCAAAGGAGCAACTTATCAGAAGGGAGTCAAACTGCAAATCTCTCAATCCACTTGGGCTTTTAAAAAAATCTTATGTTTACTTCACAAATTTTACAACTGTGAGGTGTAACCTACACATTCTCAAAGGGTGCTAGAAATGTAAGATTCCTGTAAGCTACAAGATACTATGGGGACTCAAAAAAAAAAAATCCAGAACATTCAGTTAACAGCTCTTTCCTCTAAAAGATATTTCCTGTGATAGAAACACAAAGACCCCAGTATACCAACCAGCACATGTTTACTCCCTGCTGTTAGTCCACATGTGCTCAATGTATGTCACAGCTAAAAAGGGAAGGATTGATCCTCTCAGCCTCTCAAGGAGTGCAGGCACCTACCAGTAAACAGGAAGAGACAAAAAAAGAAGAAAAAAGAAAAAAAAGAGCCACCCTCCACCCCAAATTCCCCTTGGATAAACAAGCAAGGAAATTAGAGCTCTTGGAAGAGACAATTTACTGCTCAGTGACTAGAGACTTAGGTTACTTTCATGTTCTGTTGTTCTGTAACTCTTCATGGAAGTTGAAGACCTTTATATTCTTCAGGTAACCTGTGCACTTGAAGCAAGGCTCAGTAAGAAGGATTTGAAAATACCTTTACTGCTGAAGATCCTTTTTTTGCTGGACCAGCTGGTCCACTCTCCTGCTTAACACCAACAGTCAACCTTTCACTTGATTTTAATAATAATATTTAATTCTACAAAAAAAAAAAGAGCCATTTTATTACATTCCTTTTAAAATTAAAAAAACCAAACTGTACAAAGAAGCATGATCAAACCTCCATAAAGCAGGTTAATACTGTTCTGTTTATTGCCTCTTGAAGACTCTCTGCATAGTGTCCGTGAGTTGTGTTTAAGGTCCAAGTGAAGGTAAAACAGCAGAGCAGCAGAGAGGTGAGGAAGGGCCACAGAGTTGGGCAGTGCAGAACCTCAGAGGGTACATGGGACATGCTCCATTAAAGTATCCAGAAAACAGCAGCATTGCACACACACAACCCCCCTCCAAACAAACCTATTTTCACAAGATGATTTTTCAATTGTAAACTTTTTACTTTTTGTTTTTAAAAAAGAGGCTTATCTTTATATATATATTTATATATATATATAGTTCCAGGGCTTTATGAACCCCAAGAATAAGAAGGGAATGAAAAGGGAGAAGGAGGAGGAAAAGGAGGAGGAAGACAGGGACTGAAAAACGGACTCAGTATCTGTTTTGGTTATCTGTTTTCCAAACCAGCTCAAGGCTAATGAGAAAATGCACAGCCAGAAGGATTAAGGAAAATCAGGAAATCTGGAAAAAAATTAGGAGCTAAACAGCCAACACCCTCAAAAAAATAAAGCAAAACAACTGCGCACACACAAACACACATGAGTGTGTGCACTCACACTAAAAACATGTAAGGGTCCAGGATCAATCCCTTAATTGTTTGTTTGTGGACCTAAGTTTTTTTTTCTTCTTCTTCTTTTTTTTAACTCTGGCTGAGCTTTATTTTTTTTTCCTTCTTTTTTTCTTTTTTTTTTATTTTTTAAATCTGCCACATGTTTCCCAAAGCTAAGAACTGAGTATTTCTCCCCAGTTGTACTCTTTGGATTTATGCCAACATCAGTTTTTATGTTCAGTGGGGAAAAAGTAAGCCTGGTAAGTATTGTATGAACTGCAGCTTTATTCTAAAGTTCCTCTGGATGACTAATCACTTTCAACCAGCTCTTCCCTCCTCCACACCTTACCACATTCCTCCCTCCAAAAAAAAAGCAAAAAATAAAAACAAACAAACAACCCCCCCACCAATGTACAGGCTATAACTCAGTGTTTTCTTAACAAACAGTCTGTGGTGTTTTCACTTTGGCCACTGTTAAAGATGCAGGCATAGAGAAGGGAGTGTTGGACTAGCATGTATTAAAGAAAAAGGAACATTAACATTGCAGATCTCTCTCAGAAAGACTAAAACACTAACAAATACAAGTCGATGCACGTTTGCTTTAAACTAGTGTAATTCTTTTTCACATTAGATTAAACATCATTTTGTATACCAAACATTACAGTGCTGTTTATCTCCTCCAACCATGCAAAAAATAGTTAAAAACGTGCCACTTCTGCCCACAAATAGAGTATGACCAATTCCCCTACATATCCTCCAGAATTAGGATTTGAAATGAGAAAAACAGAAGTACTAATATCCTCCTTTAAAAGCTTTATAAAGAAATTTAGACACAAAGCTGCCACTTAATACCAAGATGGTACAATTTACAGATTTTTACAGAAAGTTCATATTAAGTCAACTGACACTTCTCTCAGCCTCGTCATTTGAAAGGCCATATCCTGCAAGGTCAGAAAGTGATGACTTTAAAAGGATCCTGGACTTACAGCTCCCATCTACAAGAGTAGGAACAGAAGGTGTCCAGGAATTTTGAAATACTTGGTATTTAACACCTTCAACTCACATAAAGAATTTGAGGCACTCAGCAATTTACAGGATCAAGCCTTACAGAGGTAGAAGAAACTTAACCGGTGCAGTAATTCACAGAAGTTTCTAGAGAGCTGCCAAACAACTTTCTGAAAATCTTCAAGTGTGAATCATGCTTCAATGCTTGCCTGTGAAGACACATGAACTGCAATACATCTGGGGACCAAAGCAGCATCCAAATAAAATTGCTGCTTGGTTGTGAACTGAGCATCTCCACTGTAAAACTGATGAAGAATGAAGACAATTTAATATTCTGCAAAAGATTAGGGACAGCAATCACTGCACGTGTGCCTTTTACTTTTGCTCTCTTGGCTGACACACCCACCCCCCCTTTCCTCATTCCTCTGAGCGTCTCTGATAAACAGCATTGCAAGTTGGTTTAAAAAAAAAAAATTTACAAGAGAGAGTTCTGTTGGTCACCTATTTACATGTGGCATCACTCCACAAGGAGCTTGATCTCATTGGCTAATAGCTGGTTCATGTTGAAGAGAGCCCCCGGGAGCTTGGTGAGCAACTCTCTCTCCGTGGTCTCAGGGTCGCTGTCGACAGAGCTGGAGCTAGCACTCATGTTGTCGACAGCGGCCCCAGCTGGAGGGCCCAGCTCTGGCTCGCTAGTCTCGCTGGCCGTGGACACCACGGAGAGCAAGGACATGCGCCGCGTCAAGCGGCCGGGGGCCAGCAGGGAAGCGGCATAGTCCGCTATGATACCAGCTACGTCTAAATTACAAGCCTTGTCAAAGGCAATGAAACCTACATTTGCATTGGCCTCGCAGACGTAGAATGAACCGTCGTCCTTCATCAGCAGGTCAATGCCGCACACGTCCATCCCCAGGATGTTGGACACTTGGACTGCCAACTGCTTGCCTTGTTCGCTCAGCGAGCACATCATTCCTACACCACCTGGAAAAAGAGAAAAAAAAATTGCTGTCTGCGCTCAGGTCACAGGTGACTGACATCCTTCTCAACTGGTCGGTGCTTTTCAGTTGGGAAGCTTCAAAGTCAGCCTGCAAGCACACTGCTGCTGACTTAGAAAGCAACCTCCTCTCCACAGTGACTATAAATGAACTTGATGCCACACCAGGATTTCAAAGATTCTGACCTGCCTTTGGCAGGTCAAGATTATGACTTGTTTACAAACAGTTAAGTGATGACTTTTTAGTCAAGAAAAAATACACATTTTTATGATCCCAGGATATTAAAAAAATGAACTAACAAACCACCCTTGTTCCTTCTCAGGTAGAGGCTTTCCTCACATGTTTGTAAGTGATCACAAGAAATATTACAGCAAAATTAAACCTAGAGCTCTTGATAAGATTACAGCTCTAACCGCAGATGTAATTGAGGGGGATGGGGATTAAGACATCATCTGCTCACATCCCTCTCAACTTGCTATCACAGGTTACTGTCTCTAAAACAAGAATTAGGGAACATTTGTGTCTGAACCTCAGCTGGTCAGGTTCACAGCTCATCATCTAGGTATTAACAGGCTCATACTGCATCTATCACAATACTTAAGTATAAAATAACCCATACAATAACAAACAAAAAGAAAAACATTTAGCAGAAAAATCTTTCATGCTGTATTTCCTCTGCATCAAGTAGTAACTAAAACCTCTCAGGCATTTTGACTAACCAAAACTGCACTACACATGAACACATTTTATCCCATCCCTGCTCAGTACAGTTTCGGCCAGGCACCCTCAAGCGTCCTTCCTCCTTTTACCCTCACAAACCCCCATGTCCAGCACCCAAAGCTAAGCAGTTCTGAGTATGCTACAATCAATGCAGTAACCTCCTCTTTCTCTCAGATATGGGCTTTGGGGGAAGAGGCAGCAGGGAGGAACCTGACAGACTTAAGGCAGCACTGAAGATGCACAGTGCAATCCACTCATTTACTGCCTTCAACAGTTTCCTCTTTTAACATTTTCTTCTACCCACTTGCCAAGTGACTGCCACCTCCACCTCCCTTAAGTCTTGTTTTCTGTCTTCCTTCATTTTCTGTTCCTCTCAACAGGATGAAACAAACGATAACATGGCATTAGTATCAAACTGCCATTACCACATCAGTTGCTCCATTTGTGTTCTAGAACTTTCCCCTACTTGTCATCCATCCTATCCATCTAACACTGTGAGCAGAGATTGTCTCTCCTGTGTTTGCTCAACATGCTTTTTACTTAATTCTTATTCTCATGTTTCCTCTTTAAAGCCCCAGCAGTAAGCACAATCAACACAAAATAACACCTGCAGCTTATTTCAGTTGGCTTTGTGATTTTTGAACCGGATTGAAAAATTCTGATCAAAGCTATGAGCAATGCTTTTCCTACCAAGTGAGCAGTTACTCTGCATCCTCCCATCTGTTGAGCAGCGGAGCATGGTGCCCACCACACGGCCTCCCACCACGATGACACGCACATCCTTGCCATGGGACTCCTTAACGTATTTTTGAAATAAGTACGGGGCATCGTGACGGATCAGATGGCTTAGGTCTGCCAAATGGTGCTTGTCTCGTGCCAGGAACACGGCTTTACCTGTAAGGAGGAAAGAACATCGGCATATTGAAAGCAGCTACCCATCTGAGCTGCATCAATGATTCAGCACATGAAAGTAAAACCTCTGACCAGCACGCTGCCCATTCTCACAGGCCCCATCCGTAGCTTATACCCATTTACAAATTCTTCCATGGACAACAGTGTTCCACTGATTCAGTGCTTTTAAGTGTTCAAGTACTGACAGAGCTGAGGAGATGTTAAGTTGAAAAAAAAAGAGAAAGAAAGAAGCAAGGAAAAAGAGAAAAGCTTTAGATAATGGAGGTGATCTTGCAGTTTCAACTTCTTTTGGTACAAGCCCTTAGTGAGAGAAAAAAAGGAAGAAATATTTAAAGAGCAGCAGACATTTAATTAAAAGCAATGTTGTTCATTCAAGAGGACAGGACCCACAGCCTACAGTTTTGACACACAGGAACAAATAACATGAAACTCTTAAACACTGGGCAACTAAGAACTCTGAAGTCTCTAGTGTGTCACTGCAGAACCACCCACTTCTCTGTTAGGAAGTTCCTGAGAGCTGCTCTTCTCAATACTTAAAAGGGCTCACAACTCCAGAATGAGGCCTGCAGTGGAACAACTACACTCAGAGGAAAACGTTCCACTCCACACTATCCAGATAATTTAGCAGAAGATTCCATGAGACATTAAATGAATAGAATATCTACAACTGAAAAAAACACCTCTTTACAAATCACTAGCTTTTCTGCAAGCAAACATCTTTAGGACTTGAATGTTTTAACCTAAAGTAAGTCATTTTACTCCACTTCATTTCTAGACCATACCAAAGACTTCTTTGTTCTTTTCCAATTGTATTAATACTGGTTAAAGTCATCCCTGAAACAGATTCTACCCCTTTTTATCTAATTTCTAGTCTCACAAGACTGCGTCCTTTTCCATCTTGATATACCTACATTTCCCAAGTCTTTTTCCCCTTTCTTAAGGGCTCTGTCATATTAGATTTATGTTTTGCAATAAGGTTGCACACTTTCTCTTGTGGCAGAACTGCCATTCAATTATGTTACAATGTTAATAGAGTACAAAAATAAATTGATGAACTGCCCTCCTTAAGTAGGGGAATAGAAATGCAGCAGTAGCAGAACTAGGATAAATAACGTGTAAAGAATTTCAGAAAGTGCTCCTAAGCTCAACTAGAGCAGCCTCTGTTTAGACAGGATTTAAGATCTCCATAACACAGCACACTGCTTGAGGAACGTGGAATTTCTCATTGCAGAGAAATGAGAATGTAAGTTTAAAATTCATGACAAGAAAAAAACCTCCATGTCCTTTCTCCCACTCCAAACTTCATCTCTCCTACAGGCAATTAATCCTACTGTATTCCTAAAATGGAATTGGACGAATGATGCCTTAAAGGGGAACTGCTTAGTTCTTGGGAATTATGCAGCATCATGACATCTTGGCAAAACCAGGATTGGCCCGTTTGCTGTAGCAGAAAATGGGCCTAGAAGAGTATGACTTTTATTCATCAGCCAGTACCTATGACCATGTCTGCATATTTACTTTAAAGACAATTTGGAAATGGCTGCTCTTCAATTAATTTGAAAAAGTTTCCCCAGCTCTCTTAATGTGAAAAGATATGTACTTTGCATAAACTTGCACTAAAATGCCCGGAATTTAAAGTGCTCTAAAGCAAACCTTGTACACAGATTTACAGGAATCCTGGCTAAAAAAAAGAGAAGAAAGTCAATAGCTGTAACGCTAAAATTTTTCAGTAGGTCTTCACAAGAGGCAGTGTCAAGTCAAATCTACTGTCTCAGATATTCCACAGCTGTAAAATTCATCTTGCTGCAACATCAAACTCCACCTTGGCTTTAGAGCTCCACCCACACTTTTAAACCACACTAAGAAGTATTGCTGCCAACAGAAGCAGCTCTCATCTTCCTCAGGCACAGCATTTTGCTCTCTTCCATTACATCACCACAAGCATTTGTGCAAGTGCTAAGTCATGTAAGGAATTAATCTGAGTAAAAACAATTTATCTAGATCCATTCAACATCAGTTCCTGAATCCATTTACTGCATGGGTACAGAAGTACTCATGCCAGCAGAACAGAAGCACCAGAGCAGCACAGAGTGAGGGCAAACTGATGGACAGAAAGAAGGAAGAAGTGGTATCTTTTAGCTATGATTTTGTTTAAAGTAACTCCTGGTTTTGTGCTTTAACTTCATTTTTAGTCTCTTTATATTTCTAGCATTTATTTGTTTTAAAGTGTGTTAAAACCAGAGCAACTTCCTCTGCAAATAACCTCTCAAATTGATTTAAATCTGATTTCCTTTAGTAACCGCTATCTAACACTAAATCAAGTTGATGTTTGTTTCATATTCAACATTTAAAACAAAAGACTAAAAACAATTTAATGTGTAACTGTGGTAATACCACTGACACTGTCAGAGGTATTTTTCTGAAAAACAGAGATCCAGTTCGACAAACAACACATAAAATTTTATTTAAATCAGAATCCTAATTATAGACAAAGAGTAGGAAAACGGTCACTGAATGAACTGAGATTTTATTTCTTATGCCTATTTAGAAACATCCCTAAAATCCATATAGGCTTCTTTCAACTTCACAAAGGCTAGACATCCCATTATTCCAGTTCAAAGCTTTCCTCATAGAAGTCACCAATGCACCATAATTTTCCACTCTTCCCCCCCGTCTTTGAAGACTGAGTTCTACTAAAACTGTTTCCCAGTGCAGCAGTCTATTCAACATTGAGAATTCAAAGGATGGCAGAATTTAGATGTATTGGAAAGAAGTCCAACACCCAACAGAAGACCTTCTTAACTATCATTCCTTGATGCGACAAAATCTTGGGAGTGCTGCTCAGAATACTCCTTGCCCTCACCCCTGACCTCACACCCACCTCGATGACCCCGCGTGTTCTTCACCACCATAGGGAACTCCAGCACTTCCGCCTCATCAATCATTTTGGAAAAATTCTCATGACCACCTGGCAAAAAGAAAACCAACAACATTATGTGCCACCAGTCTGGTGTGGCCAAATTTGGGATGTAATTGCCATACATTCCTCCCACCCTTACAGCTTAGATAATGCAGAAAAATCTATCAGTTAAGAGGACCCTGGTCATGGAGCATGATCAGACTTTGAAGGTGTTTGTGATGTGTGGGATACTAACTCCTACTTCTTTTGGAATTGAAGACACAAGTTGACAAAGGCCTCTTGATCACAACCCCAAAAGGCTCAACCTAATCTTCCAAATCCGAATGCCCCAGTTCTACCACCTTGTTCCAGTTTATTATCCCTTTTACTTTATCAACTCCTATCTTTTCAAATGTCCAACAGGAAAATAGCAGACACATAACACTAGTAACAGTTCCATCCAAACTACTAACCAGGAAAGCAACAAAGAATACAATGACAAGGCATAATCCAGACAGCAGCAACAACCCAGACCTTGTCGGTCCACCTCCCCCCTTTTGAAGACTTAAGTCTCCTGTACTTCATTCTGCCTATACCCTGAAGTAGTACTTCAACCTTTTAATCTCATTGCATTTATAAGGACCTTAGAGAGTAGCTTTTAATGGCCATTCACATAATTATGGTTGATACTTCAAGGTTACTTGAGTTCAATTCAAAAAAGGCTGACCACAGCACAAGAAATACAGAAGAGAAAAGTCAGAAGACAAAGGAACGAGCCCCTCTAACACATCGTGCAGTGAAGTGCAGAAGTCAAGCCACAACACTGGTCACAAAGCCAGCAGCAGCCATCGTGACCCTGCCATGGAGTTTAATGCATGTCACTGAGTAAGACGTCATTCAGCACATCCGGCTTTACTTGGCAAAGTCAGCTCTCACCAATAACTTGATAGTTGTGGTTTAAAAAAAACAAAAAGAAAAAAGAAAAAAAGAAACTCATGCTTCTGTCAAATTTCAGAGGCAAGCACTAACAGAAGTGAGAGGGAGTTATAATCGAACAGGTATGTTCTGCAATTATTCAGCATCATTCACGGTCTCCCCTTTCCCCAAAAAATTAAAAACTCATTCTTTTCTCAACAAGTTAGAGCAACCACATGTATAAAGAAAAGGTTTCTTTCTTCTCAAATGTGTTTTCATGGTAATTGATGTAAATAGTAATTAATAATAATTGGTAGAAAGCCACGTTTTTGTTTCTGTCAATTTTTTTTCTCATTTTGTCAAGTTCCCATTACAAAAGCCGATTGATGCAATCACACGAAGGGGCGGAAAGCACTGGTATTTTCCCAGAAGGAAAGGGAAGGTTGAGAGGTATCTTCAGTTCTTTAATAGATTGTAATTAAAAGCAGAAATAGCATCAGGGTAGAAATACCATCAGACAAATGGTTCCTCTAATCTAGCACTCTGTCAGGAACCAGAGATACCAGAGATTCCAGAGGCAAGCACAATAAACAATAATTAACTGTTCTGGTGGGAAACAAAGCCCAAACTATTGTTAAAAGGTGAACACAAGGGCTTGTACTCTTTGCTACTCTTGTCTTTTCACAGAAACTAATGTATTTGCAGACACTATTATTCATAGAGGAGTTTAATCTACTTTCAGGTTGTACTGAAGTGTAGTTCTCTGTAGTACCTATGACATTTAGTACCCCAAGCTCTTGTCTGTTGTTTTGGGCAATTGGAAAAGAACAGAAATATTACAGCAGTAACAGCCAAAGTCAGTTGCTTGGAATACAGTTCAAGTACTCTTTTCAAAGCATCACAAGCTAATCAACAAAGACAAAACCAGAATCTGGGTGTTGCCACTTCAACTTCCTTTTCTGGTTACTCAACACTTCGCTGTGGAACTGGCCTCATGCTACTTAAATTTCTATGGATTTCCAAAACTTGACTCATATCTTTCGCACTGCAAAACCCTAAGTTGTCTAGGCAACTATGCTATCCTTTTGATCCAACAGCCTTACCATATGAAAAAGTGTCTGGAAGAGGCACACCATGGCCAGCAAGTTCTTGAAACGTCCAGAACTTGTTGACACAGTTGAGGATGGCTTGGGGACGATTCATCAATCGACAGCCCATCTTCTCTAGGTGGCGAAGGACTGTGATGTCGCTGTCACTCTGGACCCAAGGTGTTGGCACGCGCACAACCACCACTTGTGGGTAAGCAGTAATGAGCTCTCCTTTCACCCGCAGACCTAAAGAAGGAAGAGAAAAACATCCCAGTCTTAAGATCTCCAGGAGAAGGTAAACAGGCAAAGAAATACTGCACTATCTGTGATCACAGAGATACCAGACTTCAACAGTGAGTGTTAAAGCAGCACAACTATCCCTAGCATGCATCTTGTCAGTTGTACTGTTTCATACATGTCACTCTTAACTCACTTAAAACTAGGACTAAGCAAAAACCAGACTTAATCATGGCACACAGTCTTGGGCTACTTCCCAGGGTGAAGGACATTTTTTAATAGACTGACACACCTTCCTTTCTATGGGTGTAAGCTGCACACTACACTCATATCAGCTGTATCAATAGCTCAGGAGGTTCCTGCCTCCCACCGCTGGCTCTTGCCTACAGGATGCAGTTCATACCTTTCCCAGTCCCAGCAGTATTGATCCCTCTGTTTGTGGTATCACGTTACACAACATATTGCCAAAGTAACAGACTAGATACGATCCTTAAAAAAACACAAAAAACCAGCAGTATTTTTAAAAGGTAATTTCAACAATCTGATTTATATTAAATAGCTACTCAGAAATAACTTTATCAGCTAACAGGGAAGCACCCTGTGACAAAGGTAGGAACTAGAAGGAAAGCTAGCTTTGCCACCAAGATCAATATATTAATTAGTCATGACCTATAGTTTTACAGGCTAATTCTCTGAAAAAGAAACACCGAAAGACAAGCTGCAGGAATAGGAATATGACAGGATTGGACGGGGAGGCATCAAGCTCAATGGAGACAGTCTGGCATCTGAGGACGGGAAAAGACAAACAAGATTTGATATTCACTTTATTTGCCTTATGTTCAAAGCAAAACTTTATGACTTCAGCATAAAATACTCAGCTCACACTGCTGCCAGCACCTTAAGGGTTACAAAACAAAAGGTGAGCTGAGAAATCAGAATACATCTGCATTTTGTGCCTACCAAAGGCCAGTTTTAACTATTGAGATCTAACCAAATTTTATTACCCGTTTACTCTGTTCCAAAGACATTACTTTACAAATACAGACTTGTATCTACTCTATCTAAAGGCAAAGACTGCCAGGCAATATATGTCATTTCAAGATGTGTTAGAATTAATTGGGGAGGAGTTGGAGAGAAGGGGGGTGAGAAGAAGGGGGGGTTTCCCCTCTCTCTACTTCCTTTTTTTCTTTTTTTCTCCCAAACAGTTCAAATACTTCAAAATACAAGGATGTATTTTAGAGCTTGCATTAAATACAATGAAGCAACCACCTAACTCCCAAAATGGAAGTTGAAATGTGCTGCCCAGTCCTCAGGAGAACACAGAACCACGCTCTGGAAAGGCCAAAACAGAGCCACATCCAATACAAATCCCTTTTTCCAATCCCCACAGCCATAATTGCACAGAGATGAGCAAACATAAGCAGACGGGTGCTCTGGCTGCTCACCTCATTAGCACCAAGCACTGCCGCATTGCAGCTGACATGACTCGCGTGTTTAAGCAAGCAGGCTTCAGACACACACACACACCCCATTTTAGAGAGGCATCTCAAGCAAGATTAAAAACAAGACACTGCTACAAACCTAAGCAGACTGTGAACAGCACAAAATGGACTACCATCTCCTTTAGCCAGAAAAGGAGTACAGATTCAGCAAGCAAAAGATTTTTTACTTATTATTCAAATTCCACCTTACACATGTATTTTTCCATTTAGGTGCATGCCCAATTACACCCACTTTTTGCCAATGTAATTGCATGCATGTCCTGATCCACGTGCAAGCTGTGCAACAATCATTTTAAAAAGGACTGTATTTTCTACACAGCCCCAAAATTGCCACCGTTATCTGTGTTGTGAACCAAAACGACACAGTTTTCCAACTCATAATCTCAGTCTATTTTGTTGTTTTGCTTTAAAGTCACGCCACATGCTGAAGTTTTGCACCATGGAGTCTGAAAAAGAAAAACAGCAGTTTGAGGAGATGTGTTTGCCTCACCTTGAATTCTCCTGAATACCTGTGTTAGATTTGACTATCAGACTGGTGTATATTTAGCCAGGCCACCATGCCCCCGCTGAAGCGACTTTGGAAGTACAGTGATGTTATCAACAGAACAGCCTGAGCTTTTGTTCCAGAGTCAGTCATATTCTCTGATCTGGACACTGTTCTCCCCAGAACAAAAAAATATTCTCTCCCCTTAAAGAAGGCAGCAGTTTACAAACAAAAAGAAGAGCTACTCAATGAAATGTATAATTTGAATCACTACTACTGACATGCGCCATAAAAATTAGCTGCAGTCTCCCAGCAACACAGTGCTGCAAACAGAAGCAGCTTTATTACAGTAAAAAGGAGAGGCAGATTCTGCCATTTTGGAACAAGCGTGCATTCAGCATTCCATCTGAGACCCATCAGTTAACAATCAGGTTAATGGTCATTATTGCCAAGTGGGCTGAGAAAATAATATTTATTCACTATGATATGCTGAAAGCAGTAACACAGAAGGTATTAATGGGTACTGTTAATTTTTTTCCAAAGAACTGATTCATGAATGCAAAGAGGAATAAGGGAAAAAAAGACTACGGAGATGTCACTTAAAGAGTGGCTAAGAGGTATTTTTTTTCTTTTTTTTTAATCATAGATTGTCCTAACTTGAAAGAGACCCACAAGGCTCATCATATGCAACTCCTGGTGCTGCACAGACCACCCCAATGATCACACCATGTATCCAAGAGCATTGCCAAACACTTTCTGAACTCAGTCAGGCTTGGTGATATGACCGCTTTCTAGGGGAGCCTGTTCCAGTGACCAACCACCCTCTAGGTGAAGAACTTTCTTCTAATATCCAACCTAAACCTCCCCTGACTCAGCTTCAGGCCATTTCCTCAGGTCCTTTCACTGGTTACATGAGAGAAGAGATCAGTGTCTGCCCCTCTGCTTTCCCTCACGAGAAAGCTACAGACCACTTGAGGTCTTCCCTCAGCCTCCTCTTCTCCAGGCTGAACAAACCAAGTGACCTTTCCCATAGTATGGCACACAAAACTGCAGACTGCTAAGATGAACCCTCTTTTCTTTGCAGCAATAGGGCCTGATCCCAAAACAGTAATAGGTTACATTCACAGCCTGTGGACAATGAACTGACCTCACAGACACACAAAAGGCAGACACTCAGATCATACAGAAATACCTTGAAAATTACAAGTTGGTCCATTTGTTGACTTTTTCAGTGTATGCCCACGACATTGCACGCACGGCAAAGAGACAGCTAAACAGTCCTTTGAAGTATCAATACTATAAGCCAAGAAAGGGATATTTCAAGCTTATCCAATACTAACAACTTTCTCATAATCTAACAACCATTTCACCAGTGCCTGAGGAACAATTTCTTCAGTTATCATAATATATTTGGGTATTCTTTGGTTCTATGATGTAAACACTCCTGAGTTGGAATATCACACAATAAAAATAGATGTAAACGCTGCTCTTGAACAAGACCTATTCTTTCACTCAGTTCCAGCTGTCTTTGTTCTTCCTCTGCAAGGCAAAATTCTCCAAAGTGGAACATGGTACATCTATAACATTATACACCAATCATCACAGTACTCAGACGAAGTACAAATGGAATTTTTGCAATGTGAACTGCAATCACCTGGGAATTAACTTGACCAGTTAAACCATATCCCTCAAAGTCAGAGCCTCAAGTTTCTCTCAAAAACAGCGCAAAGTAGCACATGATAGAACTGAGTGGGTACATGCACGATTATTCATCAGTTGGCCCAACCAGTCCTCTTGCTTTTCACTCCCAGAGAATAGCAGGCAAGCTCAAAATGCAAAGCAGCTGGTCTGTGCTATAAAGGATTATTTTGACCCAAACAGGTAGAAGCCATGACACAAACCTGTGAAAACCACAAAAAACAGACAGAGCATTAGACTGTATTAAATCAGAAGAAATAGGTAGAGATGACTACTGCTGTCACCTGTAAGATCAAAAGATATGTATCTATACCCTTATAAAGTTCCTGAGACACTAACCTCCAGCATGGCAGAGCCTATTTGCATAGTAAGATACTCAGCTGCCTCTCAGAAACCTGATTTAGTATAATTTTAGGGTGGACACACATACTTTCGGAAAAAACCCCACAACGATGGCATTACAGATGGCTAAAAAGGATCAAGCAACTGTGTGTGCCTTCTGAACATTTTAATTCACATTCAAGCAGTATTTTAAATTGCTTACATTTTTGAAACTCTTTATATCCTGTTTTCAGCCTAAACAAATCCCTTCCAATCTCAACAAGAATCATTCATCAGCAGATTAGTAACTACTGCAAAGCAGTATCTCATGTCCAGTTTGCATGTTACAAATAACTGTACTTGTAGTTGAAACAATACAAATGTTTTCACAGAAATAACGTCGTTTCAGAAGGTAAGTCTAAAACCTCAATGACTGCAAAGACATCAAAAATTATTTCAGATGCTTTATATATCTTGATTTAGCAAACATCAGGCACTTTTAACAATAGATTAAACCTTAGTAATACTAAATAAATTTATAAAAGACCAAGCTTTTCACTGTGCCTAAAGATAGCTGGTAAACTGCCTTGCTATGGAAGCTCATGACCTATTAAGTAACATTTCTGATCAAACAGATCAAAAAAGCAGGAATGGTGCACAAAAGGTGGGTTTGCCAAAGCTCCCTATGCCATGCTGCCATGCATTCAGCAATATAAAACATTCTAGTCATTGCCTTCTTTCAATTTGACTTCAAAATGTATACATTTCACAGAATTTGTCTGAGAATTGTATGACTATGAGAAGTGCCCAAATATGACAACAAAGCTAGTTATTCCAGGTACAACATGGATAACTATGCAAAGAATCCTCACTGTGTGGCCTCAGCTGCCATAGGCTGCTGTTTTAACTTCAGTGACTACCTCTGCTTTAGCGAAACCCCTAAAAAATACCAGCTCTCTGAAATACGTAAGTAAAACAAAGCAGGAAAAAAGTGTTTCAGTGTTCAGACAGATCCTGTATGTGGAGCGCTTTTTCTAATGGGCATTCCAGCACATAAGTGGAATAATGGTTGGTCATCATGCATGCAACATTACAAAAAATAAAATCTGAATCAAATTTCACAAGCACAAAACATACACCAGGTTCCCACCACATTCCCAGGAGCTAGCAGGGTCTGGGAACTTCAAGATATATTACTCAGATTTCTCCTCAGAGATCTGTATGCTACCCTGAAAGACTCCAGCGCTCAGAACTTTGTTATACAAATTTATTCATCCACCCATCCATGGAGCTCCTAACGTTTCCCAAATGAACAGTCACTCAGCAAGCAGGCTATAATGAATTCAACTCAGTCAGCTGATAAAAGCAGGCAAGCCTTCTATCACACAAACCTTTCCTCGTATTTTGACAATATTACATCCTCCTACTTGCTCTTCACAATTCATCAGTTGTTCTCGCAGACAACCTGACTTTTTACTGCAAGCCTGGACTCACTCCTGGTCTCAAATCCATGCATTCCTATTTCTGGTTCATTTGTCCTTCCAGTATCTATCACCCACAAGACACTGCATAATATTTGCATTAAATCATTATAAAGTGTTTAATAATTACTTACAGTTTACTTGCAGAAAATTAAATGTGTTTCACCCCAATTGCCATGTAAAAGCAAGCTTACAGCTCAAAAGGGAGATATCCCAAACTTTATAGCAGATTCTGCAATAACAAGTTATACATTCTCTCACTAAACTCAACCACAGCTAAATGTCTAAAATTTTTAAAACTCAGCATACTTCAAACATACATGCTGCCAACACTGTGGCAGAATTTAAGAATAATTAACATAATTAGAATTAACATTAACAAAATACTACTCTACCTCAAAAGCTTGCTGCTTGATTTAACTTTATGTATCTATCTGATAACCCAACTCTAAATAACACAAAATTCCCTGAAACTGGGTGATAAACATTTTCTTCCAAATTCCTTTTTCAAACCTTGTTTGAAAAACATAACTTCATTGAAATATGTAAGTATTTTGGAGCAATTGGCAATTCCTGGGGGATTTGCGAAAGACAGAGGCAGTCACTGAAGTTAAATTCCTCTTCTGAGAAGTGGCTGCTTGTGGCAGCTGTATGCTAGATAAAGTATCACACTTTAAATGCAATTTTATTTGAACCAGAACTTAACCTCTAAAAAGCAGCTAAGCACTGAAATTTTAGAGAACCACCGATTTATTAACACGAAACTGAACTTCCCCCTTTGAAGTTGCCCAGGAATTTTCTCTGTATCACTTATCACCAGATGGCCAGTTTATTAGTCTGAACATTAAGTTGTCAAAATTCTCCAAAATTTCACTGCCATGTAAAAGTCTCTTTGATATCTAGTATTGCCAACCTATTTTTTACTCTAGTGTCCACAGAAACAGATTTCTACAATAGTTCTTGCTGGATTTTTTAAGTTCATATTCTCTCCCTTCCTACCCTACTCACAGGTTTTTTCAAATCCAATTAAGAAGTGCTAGCATTCAACTCAGTGTGTTTAATATGACCTCGCTCTCCTCCACAGAAAC
Source organism: Rhipidura dahli (assembly GCA_013399225.1). Lineage (NCBI taxonomy): Eukaryota > Metazoa > Chordata > Aves > Passeriformes > Rhipiduridae > Rhipidura > Rhipidura dahli. The sequence continues at coordinate 217,343 of VXAC01003501.1, forward strand.
TTAACCAGAAAGGTTTTCCCAGCAAGATACACTTCCATAGCTCAGCAGTTCCAAGGAAATCACACAGAGCAGAGACAAAACTGATCTCTCTAGAACAGTACTATGCCACCATATTCTGAAAAAAATAGTATTTTGGAAACCAGGAGCTATATATTTAGCAATACCAGAAAAGACACCTAGAAGAATCTCCACAGTGTCAGAAATTTTTAATAAATTACATCCAACTCCCTGTCCTTTCAAATTTTTCCTAAATATATTTAGCTGAGCTTGAATTCTGGGGAATGGAAAGATCCCCTCAGTTTATTGTTTTGACCTGTCACTGCAGTCTAAGGCCTTCCTAGTCAAAATTGCATTAAATTTTTTAATTGGAAGCACTTATTTTGGAAACAAAAGCATCTTTCTTAAAGGAAGGAATTTAGCTGTGGTATTTTGGGGAAAAAAATTGCATTAAAACTGTTTCTAATGGTTGCAGAGATAGCATCAATTACTGTCAACTGGGAGAGTCTTTTTGTGGGAGTTTTTTAGTGTGTCAGAGAAAAACTTGTACTTGACTTGGACATACAGTACACAACAGTGTCAAGTGTCATCATGACTAGAGTATTTTCCTACACAAACACCTTCCCCCCCCTAAAAAAGTTGTTCTAAACCAAAAGCTATAACCCAAAATGTCTTAGTTTTGACAGACATTAACACAAAACCATACACAAATCAAAGCTAGAGAAGGAAGAATTCCATTTTTTGGAATCCTGTAAGCTTTTCTGTAAGCACTGAGTTTGTCTCCTCTTTCTGGCTTTAGAGGGTTAAAATTACACTGCAGCAGCTGAACACATGCTTCATGACCACACTGGAATGAAAATACAGATATAACAGTATTATTTCTCACCCGATCTGGATGGACAAGCTTCCACCTAGTCACAAAAACATGTTAACTAATTAAGATACTTACTTAGTATGCGCCCTAATTAATACACTCCATACACTCAATAACTTTCTTCTTAAAAGAAAATGTTCCTCATGATTACACAGGTACACAGTCCTTCCAACCAGTCCAGTCAAATAAAAATATCATGTTGTGATAGCACTGTACTCACAGACAGCTGGCTAAAGCAAGTAGAAGGGACATCCTTTCCTGTCAGCTTATTTTGACCTTTGAAGGCAACACATTTAAGAGATCAGCCAGTTTACCACTAATCTCTAGACTGTAAGGGTAATTCTGAGTTTACCAATCCCTACAAGCTTTCTTTATAAACACTACTCTACAAGTTCTAAAGCTCTCATCTTTTCTGAAATAATCACCTGCTCAATTTACAAAGAAACAAAAATCACTAAGGAGCTACAGTTTGCATCACAAACAAGTCAATGGCAGAGAAAAGAAACAAAAGCTTTTTTACTACTTCAGATATGACAAGTCTCCTTAGTTCATTTATCTCTTCCACAGCTTCCTCAAAGAATCGCCTTTAAATATCTGCAGATTACATTTTTCTTCAAGTTCTTCCACTTTACAGCAATGCAATCATGGAATTTCACTACCAAATGCCACTCTTGATCTGTTCTTAGTAACGGAATTGCAATTTACATTCATTCCTAGACTCTGCCTCTAACAACTTAAAAAGATTAGAAACTATGAAAGGAAAAGGCTTAACATCATGTTAAGAACCTTGGAAGACCCAAGCAAGAAAGAGGAAGAAATGAGCATCTCTTTAAAAATCCCTGTGTTGGAGAAAGCACTCACATAAGGTTGTGGTTCTAAGACAATTTAAGTCACTATTGCTGCCAACAGTTTTACTCTCCAGCTCCATGCAATCCTGTGGTGGCATGCAGTGCCACCCACTCCCTATCACTCATACACAGACCCACTGGTGAGCTGGTAAGCTTCCTACACCAGCAGGAAACTCTTCTGTTCTGTTGTGGAATTCAATTTCTGCAGGTATTACAAGCTGAACAAGCTCACTGTAGGATCTGATCAATCCAGGCGTCAACTGCAACAGAGAAACCTGGATCACAGCAACGACAGCAAGGATCTGAACAGTTGAAATTGTCAGGATAGTGATGTTTTCAGACTGTAGAATCTGCTATAGTGAGGTGGGTATTCTTCTTTCTGCATTTACAACTCAATGGTCACTATGCTAGCCCAACCTCCAACTTGGTAAAAACAAACCAATCAGACTGATTTCTGTTTCTCCAACTCCTGTCCTCCTGACCTGTGCAGATAATACATTCTCCAGTGGCTTCCACTCTCTCAGGGTAAGAAAACTTTGCAGCAAAACTGCTACAAAGGCCCAGCTGCCAGAGTTATTCGAGCAGGACTAACAATTACAAGCAGTAAGACATACAGTTTATATGTACAGTATCCTTTTTGCCTGCAACCACTGAACTTATTCAACTCAAAGCATCCACAAAGGGCATGCACTTTCAGAATCCTGCCTCACCTTTAGTCCCAAGCATGTAAGGAGGAGGGCACAAAGAACCATTTCAGCCTTAGGCCAGAATGATCCTGGGAAGATTGACAGAAAAACAAAAGGAAGCAGGATATGAACATGCACATCTCAAAAATTTCCAGTCAATACTAAGATATTTCTACCTTTTTACCTGCACTTATACCATGACTTCAACCCATAATCTCTCCTCAGCCGGCAGCTGGATAGTTTGCATGCCTGAGGTACTCTGGTGAATGGATAAAGGCTCCTTTAGAAGGACAGGCTGTGAATATGAGAAGGGTTTGTGCTCCACATAAAGGAGCAGATCACATGCATACAGTTCTGCTTTGGAGTGGCACAGAGCTAGACAGGAGTCCAGGAACTGATACAGCATGCTAACACATTGTGCCCATATATTTGGACCACCCAATCCATAAGGGTGGTCTAACTTTGTGACAGACTGCCCTGAGAGGCTGTGGAAGCTTCATCCTTGGAGATATTCAAAACCTGACTTGATACACCCCAAGCAACCCAATCTAACTTCAGAGCTGGATCCAGCTTTCAAGTTGGCTGCTGTGACTAGTAGGTTGGTCCTGACGGCTTTTAAAGGTTCCTTTGAAACTCAATTATCCCTGCGATTCTCTGGGGCCTTCTCCTGCAGTATGCCTGGCCTCTTAAGTTACTTATTGTTATGCCTGGCTGTAACAGTAGGTTGTTTGCTCCACAACATCCTGTTTCGCAGCTCATACTAGGTCTGTGGGTTCACTGGGTGACATCCTTCCTTTCCTTCACATTATCAAGATCATATGACAAGTTCTTACAGTCATTAAAAATTAAAAATCAAGTTCTTCATGAAGAAAGTGGAAAGTGCTTTGATAGGTCTGACAGTTGCAGCGGGGAGACAGGATCCAAGGCCTGATTCTATGACCACAAGGAAACTTGGGAAGAGGTCAGAGAAGAAACTTAATATATGGTAAAGGCAAACCCTGTCTGGAAAGCAAAGTAACAAAGGGGGAAAGAAGTTGTGAAGCTTTCAATGTTAAGCTCTAAAGAAACAACTGAAAAGAGCCATCGCACACCATCATTTCATTTTCCTAGTGGAAGTAGTCATCCAACAAGACAGGCCTTCACAGAAAGACGTAGATGCAGAAAATCATCAGGGACATAAAGGGTAGTCCCCTTTAGGTCCTGAGTTGAGTTTGAATCTAGTTTTGTGGAACAAAAACTACTTCAAACCTTTAAAGGATTTTTAAGGTACTAACCAAAAGTCTGTCTCACTGGGAATAAACAGAGGTGGATTGCACTCCAAACAAAGGAGAGTTAAACCTTTAATCTGAGTCTACAGGAGATTCCTGAATGTTGTCTAAGTCAGGAAAACAAGGACACATAGTAACACTAGCAGGAGAACATGGTATGGCCTCTTCTGTTATTAACAACCTTCATTCCAAAGAAAAGGGCCTGATTGTAGGAAAGAAAGCTGCCCCACAACATGGAGAGACAAGATTTGCAAGGCTCTGTTTTCTAGAACAGTGTGATTGGTATAGAGAATCCTGAAGCTCCCAGAAAATAATGTCATGATCATAACAAGCAGCTGCTTCTGTCATAGCAGGCTCAGCCAGACTCACTAGTGCTCCCTTCATACTTCCTGTTAAGAAAAATCTCAACTGAAAGCAGGGCATCCAGCCTGACCACAGAACTAAGAATGTAGCTCACCCTGTGAGTGTGTTCCTCATCCAGGAACAGAAAGCCCAACACTTCGTGTTGATATCCAAAAGTAATGTATGACTTTTTTATATATATGAGGATATCCTTAACTATGAAAAACAGCCTCATAAAATATGAAACATAAACACTGAAAGCAGTGCTGTCAAAAGAACCCCAACTGAATTCCAAGAATGGAATAAGCCAATTTCCAAAGTAGATGAGAAGTACAATAACAATGGGGACATGTTATTTACATATACGACACAAGTATGAGGGCGAACAACGTATAAGAGCAACCCCCCCCCAGGTACTTAGACAGGTAAAACTCCTCAGTCTCACTGACAGAATACATATTATCTTGAATGTAAATGTATCCAAGGACTACTATTCAAAGACAAGTGTATTAGGTTACCCAAGTAATTAGTTACCATTCCAGCACTCCCGTTTTCCCCTACATCTACATTTTTCAAAATCTGTATAGTAAACAGTGTTGATGCATCCAGCACAGTCCCTATGTGCACATACTTTATTTACAAAGGATGCAGGCATTCAATATTACATTCAAAAGCTACATTAAGAGGAATTTGCAGCCACAATGTCAAGCACATACAGGTTAGAAAAGTCACAACTAAGGATGTCTGTCTGTAGCACTGATTTACTACCCCACACATATACTGTCTTTAATTACACAAACAATTTCTTTTTCCCCACAGCAGATACCTAATGTGCACAGAAGGTACAGCACCCATTAAACAAGGAGCTACTGAGGACTGTATTTTCTTTTACATTGTTCAGTGTGTAATCCATGGATTGGTATACTGAAATCCTTGTTTGAAACACACCACTATTAATTTCTTCTTGAGTTTTATTTGTTGTGCTTATTGCAGTAATGTCTAAGTTCTTCACTATCATAATTAATTCTGTTAATGCCACAGGAAATCAGTGAATATTCGACTGATCTCCCATATGGGGGAGGGAAACCTAGAGATAAGTGTTGACAAAGGAATTCTAGACACCACATTTGGGAGACCATGCTTTCTCAGTTGCTCATGCTGTTCTGATTGACTTTGTGGATCTAAGTATTCAGCACTTCCACAAAGCTGGTCCTAGTATCCAAAGTCTGGGCACTCAGAAAATGCAAAAACATGCAATTAAAGGCAATTTCTGAGCAGTTCAATTTAAATCACCAGACTAACATTTTTCTTCCAGCTATGTTCTGCTTCAATTGTCACAAATTCTTGTAATCACAAAAAAGGCATCCTACAAATTGTCCTCTCCACCATACTGCAAGTTACATTTCCAGAGCAGAACACCCTGTACTTTGAAGGAGGGTCACAAAAGTAGCAAGTAATTAAGTAATTTAAAATGTAGTAGCTGAAAACAAATACACAACAAAGAAGACAAAATTCCAAATTTTGCCAGTTTCTAAGTTTTGGTCATTTGCTGTTGCTACTCATAACAGTATTTTATCTTCATACTTGCACATAATCAAAAGCAAACTTAATCCTTTGGCATCTAAGTAACACCTGACATGGTGGAAGAGCACCTGAGGGTGGGCCCAGTTTCAGCTCCCACAGAGGCTCTGAGACCCAAGCTGACAGCAAAGTGTCAGCAGCCTCTCTGTGGATCAGCACTTCAGACGAACGGGCTCATCCCTCAGTAAAATATTTATGTAACCAACTGGAGGAGGAATGTTTCCCCGCAGGAGAGAAAGTCTCCAAAAGGTCTGATCCCACTCCAGGCACTGGAAGTCAGCAACTACTGCAAGCAGCTTGCTTTGCCCCAAATTCTCACTCCCCACTCAGCCCCTCATAGCATCCCCCCTAGACGTAACACCTGTGCTTCCACTGCCCTCCTGTCCCACTTTCATTCTGTACTCCTTATTTTTCCAAGTAATTTCCAAACCATGGATTTCTCCTACTGTCATTTAGTTTCTTTGCCTGTAATTCTGAATACCACTGTAACCACTGAATTGCCTGCCTTGTCTTCAGACTAGTTTTCCATTTGAGGCTCCTTGTTCGGTTTGCAAGTTTCAACACACAACCCATGCTCCCACCAGTTTCAATCTCCAATTTTCTTCATGACGGAAGCAACTCCTTATCTAGCCAGAGTTTCTCAGCAATTGCTTCCTGTTAACCTTATCTTTTTCCAGCATGTTTTCCAAGTACACTGCCTTCACACCAGATTTTTCTCCACTGGCACCTTAGTCCCCAGTCCCTAACCAATTTCAATTATCTTGTCCTCATGGTATTTGAATGGACCATTCAGGTCTTTGTGTCAGTGAGAAGAGGTATAACCAATATGAAATGAAATGAAATGAAATGAAATGAAATGAAATCTTCTTCAGTGAAAGAAGATCTCTATTTTAAATTGTGTGCTCAGACCAAACCATATGTCCCATCCCACAGCAGAGAAAAGGCCACAACACCAGAGGTCCTTTCTTTTGCATAATACAGGGCTGTGTTTCAAGTGTTTTAGCTGTGAAGCTTAAACAAGTCTCTAAGATGCTTAACAGATTGTTTTTTGAAATGGTAGTAATTTGGAACAAATTTTTGTCTATTTCCCTAGCAAAAGCCACTTCAGTGAAATTGAGTTCCTGTTCTAGGATAGTCTTTCCAAAAAACATCCTTACAGATTTGGGGAAAAAGATTCTTTTTTCCTTGAAGTGCCCTCCTTCCACTGAATGACTTGGCAAAAAATTTGCAAAACCCCCTCAAAAAGACATTTAAGAGTCAGATGTTTATTAATAAGGAAGGACAATTCTAAGCAATAAAAATATGATGCAAAGGTTTAGCCCACAGTAATGTTAAGATGGGTGATGTGAGACCCATCTGTAAAGTCAAAAAAACCCTCATTCAATGTTTTATCAGATATAAATACATCATTTAAAACAGAATCAGTACTAAAACTCAACATTTCCTCACCCAAACTAAGCAAAGTAGCTGTTTTGCACCAGTGTCACCTGTCTGGCAAACAGATGAAACCATGTTTTTATTTTGTTTCATACATAAGACAGAAAGCAAAACAATATGCTCTTCTTACTGGAAAGCAAGGAAGAAGGCATTACAAATTAGGACATGTCATCTATTTGCCATCTTGAGTGTCTCAAATTATACTTTTAAATAAATCCTGACTTTGCCAGGAAATAAGGATAATGTCAGGACATCAGCAATTCCAGCAGTTAGGTCAACTATTCAGATGTCAAAGCAAGTAACTTATACTGGGGGTGGGGAAAACAAAAGAATCTCTTCATTAATTCAAGACCTTCACAGTACTATCTGGAGCATAACAAGAAACTTGGAAGAATCAGCTTGACTTTTCACACTAGGTTCACAAAGGGATTCTGGCACTTTTCACAGTAAGCATTTTGTGGTGGTGAAGATACCCTTTTAGCTCATCAATCAATGACAGTCACTTGGATATGGAACCCAAATATTGATACAGTCATCAGAACACAAGAGTCTTCCTAAATTGGTCTCTCTCTGTATCATATCAATCTGTGTTACATAAAGCTTACATCTACCAGGTCAAAGACGAAAATATTCCATCTATAAGATCAGGGCATGAACCTGGGAAGAATTATACTCCATTACGATCTCAACCAAAGACAGATATTAGACAAGTCTAATTTATATCCATGCAGATGCCCCAAACTCCAAATTCTATGCACTCACAGCTCTTTTCCCCATGTGAAGGACCAGTAAACTCCTGAGAAGGCTCAGCAGAGAGGAGCAAATGTGATGTGCCTGTGAAGCTCTGGGAAAATATGGGACATGACTGACCACAGCTGTGGCTAGGAAAGTTGACTTTATCATATGACAAGGTGACTAGAGGGGCAGAGTACCCCTTCCACAAGGAAAGGCTAGGAGAATTGGGAATGTTCAGCCCAGAGAAGACTTTGGGGTGACCTAACTGCCTCCTTTTAGTACCTGAAAGGCGACTACAAGAAAGATGGTGAGTATTTACAAGGACACATAGTGACACAACAAGGGGGAAAGGCTTTAAACTGAAAGAGGATAGCTTTAGATTAGGTATTAGGAAGACATTCTTGACAGTGAGATGCTGAAGCACTGGCACAGGTTGCCCAAGGAAGCTGTGGCTGCCCCATCCCTGGAAGTGCTCAAGGCCAGGCTGTACAGGGCTTTGAGCAGCCTGGTCTAGCAGAAGGTGTCCCTGCCCATGGCAGGGAAGGTGACTCTATGATCTTTAAGGTCCCTTCCAACTCAAACCATTCTATGACAAAAGAGACCAAAAGGTGACTTTTAAGATAAAGTTTTTAAGTTAGGAGATTGACTGACTCCCAGCTGAGTGAATCAACTGCATGTGTAAATGTTTGTACACAAGAACAGTAAGAGCCTGAATGTCTTCCCAAGGTAACTAGACCAGCATAGGGGGTGTAGCGAGGGCTCAGACCAACCTAGAGGATAAAAACAGAATGATTAGCCAAAAGAGTTTTGAGGAGAGCAATGGGCTTGAGTTGACTTAAACCCCCTTGTGCCTTCCCAGGGACTGCCCAGTGTTGTGATGGTGAGTATATAAAAGGGACCCATAATGAGAATCACCTCTCCATTGTGCTCCAACAGCTCTGTCTATACTCTATTTCTAAATTGCCTGTCAAACAATTAACAGCTGTATATTTTGAACAGCTAAAGAGAATATTTACACAGCTTTTTACAAACGACTTCTTCTGTCCTTGCAAAATTTAAAACTTAAATTAAAAGGCGATCATCCCCCTCAAAGTTCCCCAGCATTGTACCAACACAGCAAGACAACTGACACGACACCTAGAGGATACTTTCAAATCAAGTTCTTAGAACACAAGGGAAGTATTTATTGATCTTCTGACTGCTGTGTTTCCCTACCAGATCTAATTATTCTTTAGACAGAAACTGCCAAGAAACAGGATTTGGTAACATGGATTTTGAGCATATTATTTCATGGCTGTTACATTAAAACTGTTATAGTGAACAAAATCTTTTACCCTAATAACTGTGTCAGTGCAGTCCTATCTCCTCAGCTAAAAAATCAAGACCATTGGCATACCTAGTCTTTTTACTTCCCACCTTGACAAAATGGATCAAATCACTGTCTCTTCCAATATCTGCTCTTTCATGTTTACTCACACATGTGTCAAGATGAGTAACAAGCACAGCAAGACAGTCTTCAGCTCAATACCTGCCCTATATGGAAGTACAGAGCAAGACATCCTTTCTGTATAATAGGAAAGGTTTTCTGAAAGTTAACACAGTTAATTAATTAGTGTAATTCTAGCAGGGTTTCTCTGACAACATAAACAGAATACCTTTGCTGTCAGATATTCTGCTCAATTTGTCAGAGCACATGTAACACGTTCTGCTTCAACTTGCTTAAACTTTTGACAAATAAAAATGCATCTTATCACACTTTTAGTCCTAAAATGGACTAGACCTTTAGAGAGATATGGAAATCATGTAAGCTCTATCATTGAAAGAACAATCATTATAAGGACACCATTACAGATTTTTGTGATACTGTAAATGATAATTATTTACAACATAAGGAAATAAAAAGTAATTGATCGTTTCAGTCGTGGCATTCTTTTGTTGTTGTTCTGCTCTTCGTTCCACTCTTTCTATGCAGCAAATGGAAAGACAGAAGATAGAAAAGAGAACTCTAATTCTTAAAACCAGTATTTCACCATATTTTATATGTAACAGTTTATAAAAATAAGAAGATAAAGGAACTTGTCCATTGACACTGGTACTCCTAGAAGACCATATCAATCTAAACACAGGTCTGCACACTGGAATACCATCTCAATACTGGTCAAACTTCAGCAGTACCAGTCTCTCTCATATTCACAGCCACTGAGAATCAACTGCCCATCGTGCACAAATGGAAAATCACCAGACGTAAGAAAAGGTGGACAAAGTCAAAGCTACTGTCATTGCTTAAAGAACAGGTGATAGAGTACTTCTCTGATCACAAATCTGGGAAAGTAAGCACAGCCATCAGTTCCATAAGATTAAGTTTTTCACGTCAATACTTGTACTACCTTCTAATCTCTTACACTCCAACACACAATTTGCCCTTCTGATTTAAGTGCTGAAGAACTGTTTGTGCAGCCACACTGTTCCCTGACTCAGAAGACTGATGAAGTCTAAAAAAAACACCTGCCACTAAGAACAGACTGGTTTAAAACCACATCAGTATGCAGACCCGGTTCATAATACAACTGCTCAGACAAATGTGCCAGCAAAACTTCCTTAGGTGACACAGCACTGGAACAGGGATTGTTGGAAATGTGACACAGAAACCCCCAGCCAGTTAAAGACTGTCTTGTGAAATGTTAGGCTAATTTTCATTTCTTGACTAGGATGTATGGAAACAGTTCTTTCATCTTGCTTTTGTCCTTTTTTACATTGTTTATCATCCAGATGGCCACTCCTGAGAATTCTTACAACAATTAAAAATCTGGCAATGCTTTCTGGCATTTTTAGATATGATGACATGCACGTATGTTCAAGATGATGTGCCCTACAAGTCTCATTTTCCTGGCTGCCTGTTCTAGAACACATGCAAATGAAAAACTTCAGACCTTAACACAGCCCTCTGAAATTAACATAATCAAATATTTTCATGCAGAAACATTCCTACTCCTCCACCTTGCCAAGGTGGCTTTGGACTGAGCCCATATCTACTCCTGTTGACATACTGAAGAAACAGAACAATTTTGAGAAGATCAAATTCATTGTTAGCCTTTGTTATTTTAAAATCAGTTTAAGATGACAATCACTCATATAAGAATAGAAATCCCTGATAGGAAGGAAGAAAACTGCAAGAACACCCAGGATGGTTACAGAGCATAAATCCTTTCTTTCTATATGCATTATAAGAAAGTTTTCTTTGGTATCATAGCTCTGGAAAAAACCAGACCAATTCTTCTTAAAATATGTGGCAGCTGTTGAAATGCACTGTTATTAAAATACAATAATAAATCAAATGTTTGACAGTTTTTTATTAGAGATGTGTTTGTCTTGGTTATCTAATATTGGGGTGTCACACAGTGGATCACACCCACCTCTAAACACAGCTACCCTTCCAAAATCCCCTCTATATTGTCCATAGCTGCCTAGTAGTACACTTATGGCTTTAACATCAATCAGACTGGAAAATTATCAATTTCCACAGTGAAAGAACATCAGAAACAGTTTCAAGTGATTCTGAGCCCAGTACTTCCCACAGCACAAAATCCACTTCATGTCTAACCACCTTCCAGTCCTTTGCACACAATGCAGTTCCTTCTCCAGCTCTCACTTGAGTCACAAACCAATTCCCCAACTCTGCAGAGGAAGTAATGGCTGCTCTGGCTGTAGTTAATAGCAGGAAACAGGCCAACTCTGCAGAGCTCTAAAAGGCACCTTGACAAGGCCACTTGCCTCTGTTCCATCACTCCCAAAGCCACTGCTGCACGCTGCAGGAAAAACTCTTACATTGAGGGGCACTGCTGGACTAACAAGTGCCAGGAGACTACTGAAATAGCCAGAAGGAAGAGGAGGTGACTATGTTCCCTCTTGTGTGATAGAAGACAGTCTTTACGTAACTTACAGATGATTCAAAAATATTAAGAGTTTTGATATTTTGATATGGACATCATGCCATATATGAAAAAGACCTCTCTTACCATGGATCTAGTTGATTGAAAGTGTTTTTCTTACCATTACATGAAAACACAGAAATTTTTTCTCCAGCCTTACCTTTATTTCCCCAACTTTCTATACTTCACAGAAATCTTTCAACTATGCCAAATCCTCCACGTTTATTTCCAGTGATGTCTAATCCAGTGTGAAAAAAAATCAAAGATCAAAACTACTCATTACTATTTCAAACTAAATAAGAAATGAAGGACAGATCATACAAAACAAAATCACATCCTGCAAGATGAAACACTTAAACAAAACACCAGCTTCTATTGCAAAGTTCAGGCCCACACTGGAAACTCAGATGCCTAAATCAGCACACCAATCCTTACGAAATTAAAATAATCTATCTTCTAAATACTTCCTTTGCATAAAAAATGAAGGTAAGATATCTGTTTCCAGATGCTACCCATCTGACTTAAGAAAAGCCAGCTGACTGTGCACAATGTATTATTGTTTTATAATACATGACTATTATGCCCTTTTTATTCCTCACCTAAGCTGATCACTTGGTTTCACATTCCCAAAGGAAAAGCCAAGAAACTCTTAGGAAAAGTTAGTACTTTGTTTTATAATTCAGTCACTCCAGCATCTTTAAGAGTTCAAAGTTCACGAAAGCAACTTTCCTTAAAACTATTTTCCTTCCTTTCCACAGGACAGTGTCAAAAAATATGGAGATTCCAAAAATTTACAATAAAGGTACTGGTAAGTAGCTGACTCAGTGAATTTCAATTTCTGCTGTTCTGGTAGCAAAGAATTTTTATGAAGATACTATTGTATATCATTTTACCTAAGGAAGGATCCAGATTTCCCTAACATGTTCTTCACCAAAGAATAGCTCTTGAACTGTGTGGCCCTACAGGTAACGGGTGCAGCCTGTGGGGAAAAGGTACTGCTCAGTCCTAGACATGGGGAAGGAGAAAGAATATTCAGAATGAGGAGACAATCCATGGGTATATTTTGTCTCTTGTCCACAAAGTCCCCCCTATAGAGTAGGATTTTCCTACCAGCTTCCTCCATCTCCACCTCATCCCACACCACACACTCCTGCTCACAAGCTTTAATTTGTTTAGCTGCAAATTCCTCAAGCCTGTTACATCACTGCATTAGCAAACTTGGACATATAGTTAAAAGCACACATTTTGACAGGACTCACTGCTAAGACTTCAGAAAAAATGTCTAAAAATGTCCTGCAGAGTTTTATTACATTATCTCCTATGTACTTCAAATGAATATAGGAATTGCCAAACTAGATTAGAAAACTAGACATTCCAGTTTGTAATCCTTCCAGCAGTAAATACCAGATGCCATACACAAACAAAATAATCCTAAAGCTGACACTATCAGACATCCCAACCACAAGAAAATTCCTGTTTTGAAGTATTTTTGGAGCTATAACTAAATCAACATAAATACAAGCCATTCCCTGAAAGAACAACCCAATTCTTCTTCACCTGTGTGACCACAAAATAGGCTGGTGCAGCAATCTACTCCAACAGAAAACTGTTATTTATTTGGTGGAGTTAGTCTTCCATTGGGTTGGCCAACTCAACTGACACAAATGCCAGATCCTACACAGTAGACAATTTGGTAAACCTTTTTTTTTTTTAATTAGCTTAGCAACAACATGAAAGCAAGCCAAGAGAGCCGTGAAATTCTTTACAAGTCAAGGAGCAACAGCAATGCTGGAAAGGGACAAGAGAAACATGGCCATTCTGTTCAGCAGTAGATTGTACTAGACTGGTTTAGCTTGAAGAATTCATCTCTTAAGAAACTAAGGCTACAGCTACACTGAGCCAGTTTAAATCCAAACAGCCCAGTATCACCCTCCACTTTTTTCCACACATGCATTTTTGTCCATTCCTGTGCAACAATGTTGTGCATGTCTGATTCAGTAACCATCTCACCAAGTTCAGCCCACCAGAGAAGCATAAAAAACCTATTTATACAGCTCTGCTTTTCCATTTATTTTATCTCAGTTTTTGCCTTGAAAATCTACAGAGTAGTACTGCCACTGTGCAAAATAAAAATAAGTGCATGGTTTGGGTAAACAGACACCTATTTAAGTAAGGTATAAACCATAGTTAATTTCAAAAAATACTTGTTGAACTTATTTCCAAAAACCTTCAAGCATAAATCAGTTTAAGAATTTCCTTTTACACTAAAAAGGAAAAACTTTAATTCTACATCTCTTAACCTGCTTTTACAATCACTTTTGGACTGTGTTGAGGTATCTACTGTGGATCTTGAGCTGCATGCAGGTTCATCACATGGCCAGTGATACTGGGGCTGCGTGGGGTGCTTGGGATTTTGGGTCATCCTGAGTTTCAGCTGTGAAAGAAAAGGAACCAGCAAGGACTGCTGGGCCTACACTGTTGGTTTGCCTTGGGAATCCAGCCACACTTCCCATCCAGCCCTGCAGTACAGCACAGTCCTGCCACAAGGACTGGCTGCTGCTGAGTCCACTGAGCGCAACAACCCCACCTCCTCCCCCCTTCCCTCTGGCCACGGCAAATCTTATCATTTCTGACAGACAGAAATTTTGTAGAACTCAGCATCACAAAAGCTTTACACATCTGTCTTTGGTCTGGGCATCAGTGATACCTGCATCAGTGTCAAGGTACAAGCCACATGGTTTGTGGAAGGGACAATTTTCACATGAATCTATCCCACTGTTCTGCTCAAATTTCCTAAGTTTAGAAGTGTCTTTTCCACTCTACCCCTGTGAAGTAAATAATTTTAAGCTTTTTAATATCCTATGCTGAATTTTTGGTCTCTGGAGTGTCCAGCCATGGTCCTGACAGTTAGCAAGTCCCACAAGAACGATTACTGACTCTATCATCTACAGAAATATCACATTTTTGAGGTTTTAAATAGCATCCTGTAATATCCAACTTGACTGTGTAAATTTAACATTCTTCTAACAATTTACTTAAGAAATTGCCTTGGTTTTAAAGGACAAAAAAAGCTCTAATCAAAGTGTGAATACGTGAAAAAAACCCCAACTATTATTTCCTCCAATATCACGCATTACCTTCAGAGCTTAAGCCTTGAGTTGCTAAGCTCAAGATGATAGAAAAGGAAGCAAAAGCACATTATTATCCACTGAAGATACCTTCTCTTCATCAACTCCTCTGTCATAGAAAATTTTACTCAACCTGGATCCCTCACACAGCAGTAGATAACAGAAAGGGTACAGAACGCACTACCTCCTGGATTTTGTTCCAGGACACCTTTTCCTAGGCGAACTGAGGATCTTAACAAGGAAAATGAAACACAAAGCTTTTGCTTGATTCCTCCAACAGAAATCTTTATCAAAGCATGTGCAAAAGCTCTAGGAAAAAAAGAACTGGAAAATTAAGAGACAAGATTTTTCATCACTCTCCAAGAGAAAGAATTGTTTGACAGAAGACAATTCCCACCCTTCAGAAAGAAAAAAACAAAACAAACCCACAATCAGACAGTCCAGACTATTTATAACAAAATTTCTATCCACAATCTTTCAGCGTTTTTATCTCATTCTTTTTCAAATGGTCAGTTACATCATACTGAATGAACACTTTGTATGAGAATAATTTCCCTTTTCTTGAATTTTTTTTCTATTAATTTTCCTAATTTTTCTCATTCCTGTACTACACAATCCTCAATATTAGTTATCCAACTTGCACTACTTTTATCTTTTTCCTTGCAACAGACACAGCACTAGAAGACATTACACAGAAGAGAGCAGAAAGGTCCACAATTTACACTTGTCCTATTTAATTCCCCGAAAACAGACAGAAGATAGGGAAGAAGAAATCACCAAGAAATAAAAACAGTACTGAAATGCAGAAGGACTAATTATGCATCTCAGAGACTGCAGCTACAGTTCAGGATGGTTGTGTTCCCATTACACGCTGTCCAAAGGAAAGCACACTCAGAGCTCAGACCTTCTGACAAGAAGTTACCTTGATTTGAAGACATCCTACAGAATTTCAATCTGCGATAAACATCATAACACTCCTCAGATTAAAAGACAAAATAGGTAAACAGAAGATTAGTAATACCAGAACAAAAAATACTGGTTTTACCATGCATATGTTTTATACTTGATTGATTCATGCCAAAATAGGGTATAAATTCTGATCAGAACTCTTCCCCAGAGTCAGTTTTATGATTCCTTTCCTATATATGATTTCAAAAAGACGACCCTCTTCTTCACGGCTGAGGGTACTTCTATATTTTCTTCCCACACAGAATTACTCTAATACAACTTCCAGCAATGTAATTCCTCTCTGGGTCTCCAGTGATACATTTTTTGACTGATAAATGGGGAAGAGGAATGAAAGAGTTAAAGGTAAAAAATAACACTGCAGTCTCCTTACTTTAGGAAATCCAAATTAAACAATGTTGAAACAAAAATAAATTACCAGTGGTACACAATTTGACATTGGTGGTATTAGTATCTTCCTATCACATAAGCTTACTAGCTACAGAATCCTTTTATTTAACATTTCTAATGCAACTTAACATCTTGGTTTTCCTTTTTAATCACCACAGGGGGGGAAAAAAGCTTATAGGAAAAGAGAACAAAAATCTTACCATTTAGTTTTAAACACTGTAAATTGTAGTAATAGTTCAAATTATTTGATGCACATACTTTGTTTATCAGCACCGTTCTTTTTTGGAGTTCACATAACTCCACATCCGTAGAGCAGCGTGCTTTAGTTACGCCACATTACAACCTCTAGTTCCATGACACTTTGTACTGTTCATTGAAAATTCCTTTTAGATTATTTCCAGTGATTTCTATTTTGAAGCCAGAACACAAACAGAAGAAAAAAGTCCCTCTGAAACTCTTAAATGTGACCCATAAAGTTCAAGTATTGAAGCAAAAATTAAGCTCCATGATTTCTTATTAATTCAGAGGTCCTATAGTCCTTATCCTGGACTCACCAAAATGAAACAACCCTCCTCTCCTTTCTGCAGAGGGAAGGCAAAAATGGCTCTAATGCAAATTAGCAAATTGAACAATTATATTTGATTAACATAATAAATTCTTTAAAAAATGGTATGATGTACATCTACATGATTTAGATGACGAATGGTAGGTAGGTCTGGCATACATGGAATTCATTATTAAATAGTACAGATGCTCCATTTTACAATCTTTTTCCAAGTACCCTTTCAGCACACTCCCAGCCTTAGCTCTTTCTCACCAAGATTTCCATCCTCAATGGTCAGCACCACTTCATCCATCACCAAGGCCCGGAAATCCAGCTCCTCTTCACAGCACTTGGCCTTCAGTGCTCTCAGGATCTCCTGCTGAGGGTAATCTTCTCTGATGCGCCGGTCTGTTAAGAACCACAGCCTGGGAGCAACTGAACTGCACATCTTGGACTTGTCTTGCAACCTTCAAGGTCTCCTTCCAATGGAACTGCTGGACAGTGAAGAAGATGAGACTCTGTTAGAGTACATAGGCTCTTACCTTCATGATCCCTGCTGTACTAAGTCCCATTTCCTCTGCACAAGTCAGTCCATTTCAATGGACTGCAACTTCCAACCTCCAAGATGCAAAACAATGTCTACACCTACTCTGCAACCTAAAGTACCAACAACAGAAACAAATCCATTGACATTCCATGGAATGTTAAATGCTAGAGATTAGGTCATGGTCCTCATCCCAGTTTTCTCCTCGAATACACAAACACGTAACTACTGGTACTGGCAGCAGTATTCCTCTTTCTTGACAGTACCAAGAAGCATGCAAAGAACAGAAAACAATTTGAAAGGCCATGTCTAAAGGCCAGAATTTCAACTTCCTGATTGGGATAATTCCTTCAACTGAAATAACTCCACCCTTCTCCTAGGTAGTGCTAAAACACCCAGTGACAGACTTGATTTGTCTCCTTCCACCACATATGGGAGAGGGCAGAGTGTGACAAACTCTTTATGTTAAAAAAGCAGACCAGAAGAACAGAAATTAATTACCATAGAATCTTCCAGATAACTATTTAGGACTGACTTGGTCTTACAAATATTTTACATCTGCTGTAAGATATACTTAGAAATCTATTTAGTAGTATCCATAACACCAAATAATGGAAAAACCAATGGAACAAGGAGCACCAACAAAATGTCAGGAATACAGAACATTAACACATGTAAAATAAAGCAAAATAAAGGCCAGAATTTCAGTGCTAGCCCTTTCTTGATTCAAATCAATTTTTTTTATATCACCTTTATTCATAAACAGCACTAATGAATTCAGGACCAAGAAGAGAAAACACAGTTCAGATTGAAGAATTTCAGTGGGGTTAGAACTATTAACAAGGCACTGCTCCTCTTTGCTTTGAATACAGAAGAGTTGGGCTATTTTTGATTGAATGTATTTTTAACGAAATATTTTAAAAGCTGTAAAACAATTACAGGTACATTAATGAATTACTCCTTTACATTCAAGAAAGACAAGCATGGCGTAGGGAATAAGAACTCTGGAGAAAACCAGAATGGTTTTCTGTGTCACTTTTAAACTTTCTTATTAAAATAAAGAGGAAGAAATCATAATTTTCACCAATATAACTGACATGATTTCCTAGCAGAACTGAACTCTGAGATAGAAACAGGAGTTTTGCCTGGTAGTCCTAATGATTGCTGCCAGCAGGCAATGTAAATCCAAAACCACCTTTAGTATATAATTGCTATCACTGGATATTACAAAGAATTTTAGTTTCTGCAGCAGGTCTTGGGACAAAAGGATTGTGTAGTTACAACCATAACAACCAGCTAGGTTTCTCTAGAATTAAAAAACTTTTTTTCTTCTACTAGTACAGCTTTTTCTTAACAAGAAGATAAAATTTAAAGTTGACATTTTTATTCCTGGAACTGAGAACCATAGTAACAAGAAGAAAAGACTGTGACTTTTTCTCAACTGATTTGGTGAATGAGATGCAACAATAAACCAAGGACTACAGTTCTTCATACTAACAGACTGAAAAAAAGCAGAAGCTAGGGAAAGACAATCACCGATTCAAACCAGTCCTTGACAACAGTCAAGATGTTCAAGGTAAAGCAGGAAAAAGAGTGTTTGCTTCGTGCAGAAAAATGGGTGTGGGAGGTTATAAGGAGTATCTTTTGATCTCTCAAAGAACCTCTTTGTTCTTCAAAGCAGCTTGAAGTGAAAAGCGCAAGATGAGGCTTAGGCTGGCAATGGCTGACATCTATCAGCCCCACTTCTGCCTCCCTCAACAATGGATTTCTGGACGCGGTAGTTTACATGGAACTTCCTGGAACAACATCCTGGGCTAGGCAGCGGGACAGGCTGTGTTTGGCAGGAATGCCCCCGCTGCATGGCCCACTCTAGAGGCACCGGGCACTGCCCCTGAGCGCTGCCATTTGCGGAGGGGCTGGCGAGGCCCAGCAGCGCCACCTGCCGCCCCTCCCGGGCAGCGCCGCTCTGCCCCCGGCCCCGAGGGGCGCATCCCAGGAACAGCCGGGAAACGCCGAGGGCATGGAAAAACACACCACACAAACACTTCCTCGGCAATAAAAAAAAGAAAAACATAAATCAGAAGCCATCACGTATTTTCAGCCCGATTGGGGTTTTACTTTGGCTTTTTGTGGTTTGAGGCTTTTTCCACCTCAGTACTGGTTCTAATGCTGATATAAGAACCAAGTATTTTCTCCCCGTTTTTGCTTTCTTTGCCAATCTGCTTCTATTTTTCTCAAACCTCTTCTCTACCTCACCCCACCTTCACCCCCTTAAATACACCATAATCTCTCCCTGTCATTTCAGCACTTAATTTCTTAAAAATAAGCAAAGGGTCAAAGAAGAAAGAAAAAAAGGTATATCCTTCTCTTTCCTCCATCTTCTACTTTTTAAAGAAGTTACAACATTGTCAAGAAGGGCCATCCATATATCAATGGGCACATTAGACCAGCATGTGTATAAAAATGCCTTGGCTATGGCTATTCATCTCCCTCCTAATACTGAATCTCATTTACTCAAAATCCTAATGATTTTAAAAATGTATATCCTAAAGCTCCCATCTTATCATAAGAAAGGCAGGTAGCAATCTCAAGTCTGGAATTAAAGACTAAGAAGCTCACTTTAGAACAAGCTACAAGCCAGCAGCAGAGAAAACTAGCAGTCCTAACTTTTGGATCCTTTGCCTCCAACCCAATAGCATTTATTTTCCACCCAAAAGAATTTCTTTATCACATTAACATTCTGCTCCTAAAAACAGAATATATTCATCAGTTTCAGCCTCACCTTATAATCTATTTTCATTGTGTAAGAAGTCTCACATAACAAAACTTGCAATTTACCCTATTAACCTAAACATCTTAAAAATCCCTCCCACATTCTCAAGAAAATGGTTTGTAGGAGGAAAGCTGGCCTTCCAGTCAGATGCACAAAAGCATTAAGCTCTGAAGCTGAATATTATTGCCAGAACTCTTCCCTGAAAACCAACTCCACCCATTTCAATCTAAAAGACACAGCCTCAGACAATGCTGGGTGTGCATAGAATACTTCCTAATCCGTGAGAGCATCTATTGCAAAGTAACTATGGTATATATAAGGGGAAGAGCAGATGTTTAAATAACTTCAAGATGGCCACTTCAAGTGCAGTTTTCACTCAAAGCTACTACAGTCAGAACAACCTTTCAATAACTACTTAACAGATTTATTAAATTAGAAGGCAAAAAATAACCATAAACTTAACTGCATGTAACAGACTGGGAGAGGGAAAAAGGGTGGTATCGAAGTAAAAAGCCTGTGGTAAAAATCCAACTGTGTGTCACACCAGCCAAGCAGACACTGCCACAACTGCTTCAAGAAGACACTGAGTGGAACAGATTTCTTGCAATTTACAGAGGGAATGAACTCTCACCTCAACTTTCAGCTGTGGCACCCTCATAACTGCTTAAGCCAGGCCTTACTCCAGCAATCACATAGCAGCTTCCTTCCCTCCCTGGCACATGCAAACCTATTTCCTCCCACATTCCTTCAATCTGCAGTACACCTCTAGCAGCTGCTTTAACAAAAGCACTCACTGTGCTCCTTTTTGACTTTACATCATACATGAATATGTTTTATTGAAATAACAGGGAATTCAGCCAATCAGATCAGCTGCCTAGAGAGATCTGCAAATCTTCTCTGAAGACCACTTTTTGTCTTGAAGGGGGTGTTCTCTTCAGAGAGAAGATCAGACACCACCCTCTCCCTCCAGGAATGGGAGATTGGTCTCCATGGCTTACTTACTCATTCTCCTCACTTCAACACCCAAAAGTAGGAGAAAAATAGACTCGTTTCTTTTTCTTTTTCATCATGATAAATTTACCTTAAGATGAAACAAGAAACCCACTATTAGGATACTAATACTAATTAATTTATGTATTGTTGATAAATGTGTAAGATAAAAGGTATCTAGTATGCAAAAAAAAAAATATGTTCTGTATTCTTTTTGTTCAGAATGCAACTACTCAATGCTTTTGTAAACTAAAAAGTCTAGGTCATGTCTTCCCTATGGGAATGATGAATGAAAACCCAGATGTTTTATAGCATCGAGGATCAACGTCATCTAGCTATTTCACCTGCTCAACCTGTGATCTGATGTAGCAGCACACACCCACTGACTACAGTGGGATCTGGGAAACAAGTCAGTGGAACAGTTATTGCCAGCAGCCCCTCCCAGAATCGCCCCTTTTTTAAAGCTTGGCTCAGACTCTCAGTTACAGTACTGTGCAGATAACACAAACTCCACAGATTTCAGTGGTTAACAGAGGGGTAAAACCAAACCTTAGTTTTAGCATACCTCTAGGTATGTTTAATCCCTACAGATGAGATACTGACAATAAAAATCTCAGGGAAAGGAGAAGGAATGAGCAAGAGACTGACAGTCACAACTGCCATGGGAAATGGAGAACTAGGAAAAACATTGCTCCAAGCACTTGCCTCAGTATGAGTAACACCAACACCACCATTAATGCTTATCCCTTAATACTTACTTTCAGAACAGTGCTATTCAAGCTGGAAAAGGTATTTTGACTTCCTTTTCATCATTAATTAGCTAAGGCTTGAAACTGAGAAAGTATTTCCAACAAACCAATCATCTCTACCACTACAGCAGTTTCTAGAATGGCTGGAAGGCCACAATTCAAGACAGGAAAGACCTAAGAACGGTTGGCAGATGCTTGCAAGTTATCTCCTTCAGGAGACACCTTAAGGCAGATCTGAATTATAAAGTCAATCTTAGATAGCAGACCAGTTAAACAGCTAATGAACAGTTGTCCAGCACATGACCCAGCATGTAATCCATCATACACTGTCATGGAAGTCTCTGTCTCATCTTAATGAGAAGACAGCACTATTTGAAACATCCCAGAAATAGGACTTTCCATGTCATAGGGAGAGCAGGTCTGCACACAGCTGTTTCGAGCATAAAGCACAAGTGATTTTTTCCCACACAAAGATACCAGAATGATGACCATCTAAAGAAAATGTTAGGGAAATATGTATGGATGATGAATATATCACATGGTGATAGAGAAAAGAACTGACATCTTTAGAAAAATAAATCCAAGATAAATCAACTCGTTCCTGACAATGCTGCTTCATGGTGATGCTTAAGGCCAACATCAAGAAAAATTCCTCTTTTACGTACCAGAAACTAGTTTTCCTAAGACTGTCACATAACTGTTTGAGAATCTTTGGAAAGAACACATTTTTAAAAGCTGAAGAATCTGAAAAATTAAAATATTTATTTAAATGCATTTTATATAATATATTGAAAAGCTGCAGCGCAATCTGTCCACTGCTGCTGCATTATCATCCACCCTCTACACATGCATCAGAGAATTGAAAGTCTCGGCAGGCAGGTGAACCCCAAGCACACCTCTCTGAAAGCACATCACAGTATTCACCTCCTTTTCCCTTTGAGATCCGTAGACTGCAACAGCCAAAGGATATGGGAATATATTAATTGTTCCCATTCATTCCCACCCCTGCAGACGGGCAACTGCACTCCCCATGATGGCTTTCATCTCCTTGTCTCCACCTTTGCACTGAGTGATGTTCAAGATGCTAGCAGCAATCCTCCCAGGCACAGCTGCCTCCAAAAGGCGGACATCCACACCCCCCATCTTTCCTCCTCTGTGTTCATGCTTGCAAGTAGAAGGCAAGATTCCTCATTCACACACCCCACTTTCCGATCACCACCGAATAATCCATTCTCTTTCCTCCCCACGACATGAGCCCAATACTGGTCAGCATCAGCCACCCTTCTACTTCGGTCTTGGTATTTTTTCCAACAACAGGCTCTCAGCTTTTTTCACGCCCCTCCACCGTCCCCGTGTGCGTACGCACACCCGTGTGCAAATAAAACACACCATTTCCTCCCACATCAGCAGTTTTTCCACCTGTGCCAGGTTCCCCCGCAGTGTGGTACAATACCCCCTCTCCCCCCAATCCGTGTGTACACAGCCAGTTTTCCCTCTTCCCTTCCCCCACTCCACAGTCTCTGTGCATGCCTCTCCCAGCGCCTGGAGTGGGGGAAGGGAAACATGCACTGCGTGAATGAATGGGCTGAAGAGACTTACCAGAAATTTGGTGAGGAAGGAGTGGAAGACGAAAAAGACACTAAAGATGGGTGTTTCCTTCAGCGTGCCAAGTGCTGCTTCAGTTCTGGCTCCCTTAAGGAGGTCACGTGTCTTGCTATGTACCCCTTTTCCTGGATCCTCTACTAACCAGAAAGGGTGGCCAGGAAATCTTCTGGATGCCTCTCTGCACTACACCCCAAAGGAGGGAAGGGTACTACTGAAGCTCCCAAAGCAAGCAAGCAATGATAACGTTCTCCTGGTCCTGTCAGGCACTGTCTAGCAGATGCCTCTGGGACCAGGGTAGATTTCTGAGGGAGGGAAGGGGGAGTAAATGAATGTTTAAAATAATTCCCAAATTGCTCTCCCCGACGGAGCAGGGAAGGATGGGAAGGAGTAAAAAGAAGAGCTGTAGCTTTCTATGTAAAAGAAACTCAATCCTTGTGTCTCTGCTTCCTCAGAACTAAACCCCTAAATGACTGAAGTCACCAACACCTAGGGAGAAAAAAGAAAAAAGAAGAAACATCCCTATTAGACATAAACATACAATGGTATGAAATAAAGGTAAATTAAATCCCAAAGGAAGAAAAGGTGCTATTCAAAACAGTAAGCAAAGTCAAAAGAAAATGACAGCGTGAACATAATTAAGGGAAAATGTGCAACTTGAAATATTTTACATAAATATACTATCACAGAAACCAATTTTAAGGGGAAGAAGCCCACAAGGTTAAGCAGTTTGTTCTTTTACTTAAGAACGTGCATTAAATGGACAGATAAATCCGTACCTGCATGGGAGCATATGAGGAAATTAAGTTTCTAAACCTACAAAAACTATTCCTATTTCTTTGTGAGTCTTTAAACCTTTGAACCTCTCCCCAGAATAACCCTTAGTATTCAGATGACACTGGAGAAAAGTACGTTTCAGTTCAGAAGCTCCTATGCATTAGGAGCATGTATTCCTATGCATTAGAACCCACCCCACCACAGAAAATAAACAGCGGTTTATAAACGGTGACGAAAAAAAAACAAAAAAACCCAAACCAAAATAACATGTCTAGAGGATGCTTGCTTAAATGATGGAATCAATCCAAGATTAACAGTGGCACTCTTGGAAAACGGAGCCCCTGGTACGATCCCAGGCAGTAAAGTCACCGATGTACCACCAGCTCTTTTTTAAACACCGGAAAACAAAAGGGGAGAGGAAACCTAGTTGGGGAGATCTTGCTGCCAGACCCAACGCCAGCCACACACACACCCCTGGCTCCATCACGTGAAGATCAGCCCCCACAGCCACCGCCGATCACCGCGGA